>OZ005748.1:4115588-4708088 GCA_963930835.1 Spongia lamella | reverse complement strand
TTTTTTAAGTTTAACTATATACGTAGCTATGTATGTATGCATTCAGTCTTGTACAATACCTAAGAAGACTATATACATGTGTAAAGTAAACATTGCTGGTTATGTTAGTCTGTGGAATGTCTTTATGGAATGTGTCATATATAAGAATGCAGGATGACTGATATATATTTATAGTTGTATGGCCACATTAACATGCATAGTTTGTGCTTCACATTGTGTTTGGTTTCTACTATGCAACTACACAACATGGACCAAACTATTTGATCTTAGAAGCCCTCTAAGACTGTGTGGATATACTGCATGATTTGCATTCCATTTTAAGCCTAAGTGTGTGTAGGATCAGCTTTAGTGGTAATAATAAATACATTCATGAAAGTAGGTACATTTAACAACTGCCACTTCCCGCCTTCATATAAACAATTTTAAATTTTGGGATCACAAGTTGATGATGTATTTATAGTGAAGCATACTACAACGCTGCCACGAAGAAGAAGGACTAATCAGTGACTAAGAAATGCATGTTTGGTAGACGCAGTAATTATAATTCTCTTACATGTAGCTCTTACCTAACAACTATGTATGTATAATGATTGACAAGTAATAATCAGTAAGGCAATGCACATATAACTATATGGAAGGTCTTATCACTGGTACAACAACCACTGGAGCCTAACAACTACTACAACTGACTGAACTAAGACTACAACACATTCCAAGCATAATGCAATAACAATCATGACATAATTATGTAGTCATACGTATAATTATACGTTATCTACGTATATACGTATCACATCTCCCTTCTAAGTCTCAGGAATTACTGTGAAAACATATACATACGTATGCAACTCAACATCGGATGGTTCCGGCAAATTGTTTGAAACTGAAGATTCGCCATTGTTGTCACTACTAGTTTCATGTCTAGATATAACTGGAGAGGGTATGTCTCATCGCCATCAGGATTGTCTTGCAGAGAGTTCATCTTAACAGTTACTTAAGTCACTAGTTTGCGAACATAATCTATGTGTCATCTCACAACTCTACCATCCTCCAGTAACACATAGTATATATGTAACTTTACCTTCTCTCTTTGCAATGATTCCGGGAAACCATGTTTTGCCTTCAGGAAATTCTTTCACAAACACATTTTCCTCTTTATTAAGATCGTGTGGCTGTAAATGTTGGTTATGCATGGTGATCTTTCTGTTGTTCGAATTTTTGCTTAACTTGAGCAGGGAAATTTGGATGAACAAGGTCCATGCAAGACACTACGTATATAATTAGCTGCTAGCTAGATTTGCTAGTGCTTGAGAGTATTTTTCAGCCAGTATATATAAGGGTGAATGAGTGAAAAATAACAGTTCCCTTGACTATCATTTGTTTACATCAGTAACCTTGCAATTGCATGCAAGTGTTCCTCCTGTAATGAGAACGTTTGGCAGATGTCCAACAGTTTTCCTAGATTTTGTGACTTACACTGCAAACATTATTTATCCCAGAGATGGCCTTGCCTGTACCGGTAAATAGCCAGCTAACAAAGTTAACCTATCTGAAAAAGAATAAAAGAATATTTCTGCCATTCTAGTAACTGCCATATTCTTCTCTTTGTGCACTGTGGATCAATAGGGAAGTCTGAATTATAGATTTGCTATGAAATTTCAGAACTTTAATTTTTATGAAATTTCAGCACTGCAAAACTTTAGCCCCATACAATAAGCATTTTATTTTGAAGGTCAAGGAGGTCATTTTACTGGACGGGCTGAAGCTCAATTCACCAATACCTTTACCTGGCTGTTTACTGCTCTTTAAACCCCTGACTTTAGAAGCCACCATTTGTCGATCAGTCAGAAGAAACCTCTAATAATTCCTTAACTTGGGGAGTATTGTAGTAACTCACATGATGTGATCACTTCATTTGGGCCCAGAGCAAAAATGATTTACATACTAAAATCATAATAGTCTTGTGGTTGTAATGTGTACTAGGGGTTGCAATGAATACTGGTTTTTACCATCCAGATATTGGGATGTCTTAATGAACAAATAGAATAAAATTTTGGCATAAGCAGTAGGGCTGGAACAGTTACACTTTTTATGATATCGAGTATTCTTTAAAGTTAATGATCGAGTACTCACTAATAGTTGGTTTACTTATTTATAGATTTAAAATGTCAGAACAGCAGTTGTTGCTTTGTATTTATTGTACTAATGAAAATCTTTGATGAAATTTTCCTTAAAATCAAATAATTAATTAGTTCACTTAACCAACAGTTTTACTAATTTTATCTGTCACTTAACCTTGATTGACTTATTTTCTATGCAGAAATTCCTCACAGAATTATGTAATGAGTAGTATTTATTACAACATTTTCTTAACAAATACCACCAAAACGATCGAGTACTCACGATTATTAGTATATATTTGTTTCAGCTCTAATAAGCAATATACTTAGTACCATAATAACCATTTAGCTATAGTACAAAAATGAATTAATGCCTAATTCTTTGTATTACTAAGTGCAATGCAAGTTATTTGCAGCAACGACTAAACAAATGAGGCTATTTCCAACTCCACATTACATGAAACATAAGTAAGCAAATATGAAATGTTTATTTTCTGAATAAATGAATGTCCAATATTTGTTGCAGCCCAAATACGTATGTAGCTATGTATTGTTTGTTCAATGATGAATTTGGTCCCTGCAAAGCAACAAGTAGCTATAGTTTTTGCTTATACTTTTTGCCTACGTATATATATTTAGTGAAAGTATATCACAACTAATGTGTGTTCTGTTTTATGCATACTGCATATATGGAATTTTTCCGGCACATACATTTTGTGGAAGGAAAGTCTGAAAGGATTTTCACGGTTTAGTTTTTGCTGATCATCAAGTTGAATACATCAGTTGTTTCCTTAAGCCACTGCTACTTTTGAGGATTAACATTTTGTGCTCAGCAAATTAACAGAAATCCGTGAATTTTACATCTTTTGAAAATTTTCATGCATACGCCACTTTGCCAATAGCCAGATTTAAAACTTTAAGAGTAGGTTTCACATACTGCAACACAAGTTAAGTTGCTTTTACTAGGGAGACATGCCATCCCAAATACTTTTGAATTAGCTATAAGTTGAAATACCACTCTAGCATTATTAAAAAGTGACTGTTCTGTTAGAGTATATCTATGTAGCTAACATGAGCTGTGTCATTTGAAAATGGTTTCCATGGAACTGTTGGTTGTTCCAGATCTGCCACTTTCACTGATATACATAATGTAATTAACAAAAGCAAATTCATCATTCATGTTTTGTTTTTAGGGAATAGCAGACCAGAGTTAAAAGACATTGAGAATTATGTGGTGATAAAATGTGCTACAAATTGGAAACAGTTAGGCAAAAATCTGGATATTGATGATGATTGGTTAAATATCTTTGAAAAAGATAATCCTCACAATTGTGTAAATTGTTGCAGTAGGATGCTGAGTGAGTGGCTGGATTCAAATCCTGATGCTTCATGGGGAATATTACTGGATGCAGTAAACAAAACACAAAATGCATTAAACAAGGAACCCAAAAAACTAGCAGATAAACTACCTGATGTAGTTGGAAAATTAGATAGTGCAGCAGACAAATTTCCTGAAGCAGTGGATCAGCTCTGTGAAACTATAGATAAATTACCAGAAGTTGTAAGTAAGGTACACAATGTAGGAGGTACAAACTCAGATAATTTTACAGGTAATTATGATTGTGGTAGATAGCAAACTGAATTATGATAAAATTTAACAACTTCACCATTTGTGGTATGCTGCAGTGGCTAAAAGGACTGATAGCTGTTGGAAGTGGCCAAGATTTATGTAATTATAATACATCGATAAAATAGTGAGGCCAATCTTCTAGAACCTTTTCAATAGAAATTTATGTATTGAATTTGATGAGCAAGAATTAATGAATCTCACAAAAATGATTAGTTAATCACTTGGCCACCTTTTTAAGACAGTTGGAATCGTAAAACACAAGTGACAAGCTAAACTTTTTTGTGAGATTTGTTAACTTCATAAATCTTCTAATTTGTCTTGAAGAAAGTTCTATTTTCTGATTGGCCTCACTATTTCATCCTGGGTGTAGCTATTATGATTGCATAAACCTTGCCCACATTCCAATATCAATCCTTTTAGTTGCTGTGGCAGTTTTTCTTGGCTATGGCACTTTTTACATCCAAGGTGTTTTTGTTTACTGTATATATACGTAATATACTAGATTTTTGAATTTAAAAAGGAGAGTAGGGATTGCAAGGAAACAAGTAGCTAGCAAATACAGCTCACTCACCATCCAGCATTGTATACTGCATGTGTTTGCTTACGTAAGTACAGAGTTGCAGCTGGGTTGGTACATCATGAACCACAATAGTGGTTCATAATAAGGATCCACATGCAAAAACATCTGTAAATCTTGAAAAAACTTGTCCAGGTCCTCTTTTAATGCTCCTAGGCTAGCTATATTGCCAAAATAAAAGGCTAAGCATAGGGTATCCATATTTTTTTATGTTGCTGAAAATATCCCCAATTCTCCATCTTTTTCTTCTTGTTTTGCACGTCTACAGCCTCCATGAAGTTAGTCCTTAAGTGTAACAGGAAGATGGTCTTCTATCAAGCCTTCTCGGATAACGTCATTCAGTGGTACGGAGTGGACATTGTTCCACTACTGAATCATGTCACAGGTTCAGTGTTCTCAGTACCAGGAATAGACACAAAATCAGATTGGACAGGTATCTAAGCCGGACAGTGGAGGAGATATTGAGTCATGATCTTGAGCATTAACCTTATCACACGGGCACTGCCACTGCCGGTTTATCCCTAGTCCATGCACACACGCACGCACGCACGCACGCACGCACGCACGCACGCACGCACGCACGCACGCACGCACGCACGCACACACACACACACACACACTATTAAACAGTGACCATGAGGCCACTGTTAACACTCTTAACAATGATCACACTACACAACTACGTAGTTATACATATGCGGTAATACACTAAATTAAATTATTTTACTACATGCAGTTACGTAATTATAAGTTGGATCACTGTTACATCACCCCTGTCTTCAAAAGCTCACCCTGAGCTCCTCAAGAATAGCGGGCAGGTGGCTTGATCACTCTAGTCCAAGTCCATCGGGCGATCAGTTGCAGCGATAGGGACATCACATGTCTGAATATAGGTACTTCAGCTTCTTCTTGTGTTACATCCATACTGTCAGCGTCCTCATCTACAGAATTCTGATCACACCTTTTGTACTACTTCCATCTCTTATTGCTAACAGTTGATCTACCCATTTAGGATGGGCGATCAGGGCTATCACTGGTTGTTTCCATACCACTGATATCCAGCTGGGAAATTAAAAAGACATATCTGCACTCAATTTCGATGAACCTTGATATTCTTGTCATCAGGGAAGTATACCTTCGTTGCGATGATGTTTGTATCATCCTTGGACACATGCGGTAGGGTCCATGCCAGGGATGAGAAAGCTTCCGCTGCTTACCAGATTCATCTGCTGGGAAATAGACCAGCACCCAATCACCAATCTTCATATCCTTGTCATGTGTTCTCTTATCATGTTGAGCCTTTTAGCACTTCTAAGCCTTACGTACAGCACTACGAGCTTCATCCCTAGCTGTAGATAATGAAAACATTAGATCTTCCTGATAGTCAGAAATATCATCAACACTACTTACTTGACTGTCTCAAGGTGGCATCAGTGCAGCTTCGTCGGCAACCTACAATCCACACCAAACAAGAGGAAAGATGGTTTTTCTCCTGTAGAATCATGTGAAGTGTTCCTGTATGCCCAGAGCATTCCTGGAAGAAATCTGTCCCAATGGGGTCCAAGCTTGGCCGCATGCTTACGTAACATCATTTTGAGGGATTCCATCTTCCTATTACATTGAGGGTGGTAAGCATTGGTGTTTAACTTATCAACTCCCCATAACCGGCACGTATTTCTCATCAAGTGGGATAGCAAATCAGTTCCTCTGTCAGACAATAGGGGACGCTTCTTATTGAAACTACCTCTTCTATTAGTACACTAATGTGGTTGCCTTCTGGTCTTTGGTAGCAAACACAAATGGCAACTTTGACAAAAAATCTTGAAACACTACTGCATAATGGTTACCCTCACTTGTCTTAGGCGTGGGTGGCGGAAAAGGGGGTAGGGGCTGAAGCTCCTTTATTTTTAGTGTCACTCCATAGGATTGTAATTTTCTCCATACAAATGTGTCCAGAGGATTTAAATAGCCTCCCCATTTCTGAATAGGTTCCTCCGCTGCTGCATGGTCTTAGATAACTCTATAATGTCCACCCCAACTATCTGGAATATTCTCTCAACCAAGATTGGCTTCAGTGGTGGATTACACTTTCTCCCCGCACTAGAAACAATGGCACAATGGGATGGGATGGCGAACGTGGTTGGTTTTTGCAGAGACAGTCACATATATTATATCATTTGCATCTCATTAACCAACTTATCAACTCTTCGTCACATTTTGCTGGTACCACAGTTCTTCACGATCCATTTGTCATGCAACCATTGACTTCAAAGTAACATCCCTAATTTAAACAATGGAACAAAGACAGTTTTTACATCTTATGAACTAACTGCTAAGGTACTATGTCTTACGAATGTTGGTACTACTGATTCTCACAATTCATATGCCGCACTTACTTTAAAAGTGACAAATCTACGTAATATATACCAATGGCTCATGATGATGTGATAAATACTGTTCCAAGGTATGTCTTACTCTTCTCCAAGTTTCCCATTTAGTGCTCATCCAGATTGAATAAACCACTGACTAAGTATTGGGAATACATGGTTCATATATTATGAACCAACTTACCAAGGTAATTGCTACTTTTCCCATTAAATTTTAATGCTTGTCCAACGGATGTTCAAATTGATTTAACTACTGACTTTAAAAGTGACAATCAATAATCGCAATAAATAATTGTTCATATCTTATAAACATTACTCTTCGCCACATTTCCCATTTAGTGCTCTTCCAACAGATGTTCAGATACATTTTTCAACTGCGGACTGAGTGTTGTTTCTAATTCAAACAATGGGATACTTATAAATACAATGTTTGTAGGATTTGTCCACACTGTATGGTCATGTGGTCGGCAAACCACTACTCAGGTAAAATGACCACCACTACTGTACAAACCCACTGACCACTATATTAGCTTGAAAATGTATTCTCTTAAACCTGGGCACATCCCTGCATTTCCAACTTACCAAAGTACGTATATAGTCTTCACCACTGTTTCCTCGTCCTACAGAGTTACTCTGTTGAAACTGGAACTACATGGCAAGCATCTTCGTGTAGCAGTTCCGCTGTGGCTGGTCCTAGAGATCTTTACAGTGTATTATAAGGCCGTAGGAACAGGTCCGGCAGGTCCGGCAACTGCCGGACCAATCTTACAGGCAAATGAAAATGCACAACTAAATTTTACTGTAACAAACCTACAATTGCACTATTTTGAATTCAGACAGGAGTTCAATTAACATAATTCATTCCAGTGTTGTATAATATCAAACTAACCTTTACCTGAAACGGCTGTTTTCATCGATGCAACTATTCTATTTAATGCTCTTTATGTGACGTCTACTGGATCACGTGACAGTTGCTTAAATATTCGTGTGGTTGAATGATTAAAATGAGCCTAAAGGTATTTTATATACTCTCACTATTAGCTGATTTTGTGAAACTATCTATAGCTGGTGTGACTCTCGCATGGCCAGACTCGCCGCTTATCAATTAGACAGCTGGATAAGCGTGGCTAAATTAATTGATAAGCGGCAGCGCAGAGAAAGTCTAGCCACGCGAGACTAACTTATTGTACACGTGTCGCATGGCAGCTACTGCTCTCCCTGAGCAGTTTCGACCTAGCAAGTCCTTTATCTTTCTTAAGAGAAAGTTCGGAGCTAGAGGAGAAGAGCGGTTGTTTCGAGCTGAGTAGTGCCATGAGAATAATTGGCTCCACTACTGCGATGTTGGCAAGGATGCAGCTTTCTGCTATTTGTGTATGAAGTTTGAGCATGAGAAGTTCCTTTCCAGTAAGAAACATGAGCCAGCCTTTATTTCTAAAGGGTACACATATTGGAAGGAAGCTACACCACAGCCTTCAAAAAGCATCAGACCAGTGATTGCCATCATGAAGCTGTGGAAGTGTTACTTGTGCTTTGTACCTCATTCTTGATCTAGCTAGCTAGCTACATAGCTAATGAAATAATAATTACGTAGCTATAACTTCAAGCATTTTGCTGTATTGCATGCTAGCTATGTATAGTCATAATTTTTTGATCACAAAATTCACCAGAATCAATCTCAGAACGCTTATTTTTCTGGGGGGCATGCCCCCAGACCTCCCTAGTTGCTCCATGCTTCGCATGTTCGGTTGTGTGCTATGCACACAAATGTCAGTGTACAGAAGAATTCCTCCTAACAATTTCTGCTTCTTGTATTTTACTTACACTGTAAAAAATGAAGTGTGCATACCACACTAAATGGTGTGATAAATGACAGTGTAGGATGATAATTACCTTATTGATATAGTGATTAGAACCCCCTCAATGCCATTTATCACACCATTTAGTGTGGTATGCACACTTCATTTTTTACAGTGTAGATCTGCCTGACCAATGAAAAATTGCTTCCTACAGCTCTGTATTAGTCTGTTACAGACTTGAAAGTGACACTCCTAATTTTAATACACTGTTCAAATAATTATTATTGTAAATCAACTTACTGAGATACGCCTCTACTCCCAATAAATATTATAAGTTCATTTAAAGCACTAATTCTCGAGTTATCACTCAAATGTATTCTATCGTTTTTGCCTCCAGTTCATTACTTCTATAGTATAAACTACGTATACTTAATAAACTTAATAAAGTTCACTAACCTCTGACACCACTAGTGTTTGATCCTTTTGCTTTGAATTCATCCACCATTATCCAATGATTGTGGTGGGATTGGTAGTTGTACAAGGGTTCTGTCTGCCTGGGGAACTAAACAATAATTCTACCAGGGCTTACTCAAAGGAATTTTTATATACGTATGTAGGTCAGATGGTTGGTGAGTATTTCTGAAGACTAGGAGGTGGGCTCCAATTTTAATACTGCTTGGGTGTATCAGGCCATAGGAAACAAGGGTGGCGGAAGCAACTTTTGATAGGTCCGGCCAAGGGTATGGCTGTTAAAGAAAAGTGTGCGAAGGTGTGCGAAACATGCTAATGCTAGGGGGTCTGGGGGCATGCCCCCTCAGGAAATTTTTGAAAAAAACATGCTCTGAGATTGCATCTGAGAGCTTTCTCAGCCAGAACTTACTTCTCCATTTGGAAAACCAAGTGCAAGACCTTAAAACAACGTTCTTCTTTCCGAATGATCGCTTTGGAAAGCAGTAACTCTGTGGTGGATGAAATCGATTGAAGGTATAATTAGTATTAGAAGAACTACACAATCGGCATCCATCAATGAAAACTCACACTCAAACTCACACTTGGTCGTCACCGACATGTGTCACGTGATATGCGCGTGCACTGAGAACTACTGTAAGCACGATTGATTCATGGACTAAATGAACTAGAGTATCCTTTTTTATAGTGTAGCTAAATACGTATCCTATCCGTGAAGTAGCAACAATTCTACACAATCGTCTCGGATGTTTTTTTGGTCTACCAGAAAATATTAGAATCTTAATGGAAAAGTGGTCTGGCTAAAACTGGACCAGCCGGATCGGTTCCGCCGCCCTTGGGAAGGCACACGTAGTGACTTTCCACCCAAGCATAGACCTAGCTAATTACATGCACAGATGCAGATACACGTGCACTAATACAATATGTGCCTACATATATACTCATACAAGCATATACATATATACACCAGCAAAGCTATACTACTGTAGGTAAAGTACATACGTATAAATTAGTGTTTGTAGTGTCTAGTGTGTGTGAGGCAGTCAGAGTCTTGGATAAATTAGCCAGGTCATGAGGTGATAACCGGACATATTTGAGGTAGGTACTACTCTTCCACCTGCCTAAAGCTTTTAAGTGGGAATCGCTAATGCCAGCCTGCTTGGCTGAAGTGGCAGCACCAATTCTGAAGCTGTGGTTGTTAAAGTTACATGGGTCCATTTGAAGTGCTTGAAATACGCTGTACTGAACCTTGCTCGGGTTAATGGTATGTTACTTGGAAGTATGAAGAGTGGTCCTGGCTTGACCCTTCTCGCCAAGTAATGCACTAATGCATCCACTGAGCAAACTTGATGGCTAGTTTACCCAAGTACACATATGTGCCCTGCCTGAATTGGTTAGTTTTAGACTGTTTTAGAGTGATTCTGACCACTTGTGGGGTGGCATGATTGTCCATGACTACATCTGATAACAATAAATCTCTGGAGAAGTTAATGTGGTGGGGTGACGATGTAGTAAACCCACTAACTCACTCGTAGAAGGCTGAAGTAGGCAGTGCAGCAGGCAGCCCATATCATGACACTGAAATATGTAGGTGCTAGGATGTTTTACAAATGCAGATTGTAGGCATGCCATAATTGGAAAAGCGATTGGTTACCAATCTCTTGTAATTTGGATAGAGGCTTGTGATTTTACAAATGCCTTTTAGGACCTGGCTCATTTGCAGAGACATAGTGGGGAATTTGGAGTATTCACGGTTTGCGATATGGGAGTAGCGAATAGCTGAGAGGTACACTTGTACTGTTGCATGGGAGAGCCTTTGTTGAGTTAAGTGGGTGACGAACAGCAGTAAGGTGTCTCTGGAAGTTGGAGTAGCTTGCAGTTTTGCTCGGGAACAGAAGGTGACATACTTTTGAAGGCTGGTTGCATAGGCTTTTCTTGTAGCCGCTGATATCCTGAGGTTAAAATAAGTTTGGGCAGCGGCATGCAGGTGTTTCAATGCAAGTGGAGCTGATGGTGTGAGTTCTGTAATAGGGAGAGAAAAATGGACATGTACCGTATGTAAAGTTAGTATGGTAGTACTTAATAGTAGGGATCGCTTTAAAAATGTATAGCTTCCGGATTTTTCGCACTTCTAAAAACGACAGGCTTTAGTCGAAAAAACCAACTTAAATGCATTGGTACTGCTGTAATAACACTGTACCTTTGTTAAATGAAGCAAAAACTCGAACATTTCGATCCTTAGCAAATTTTAAAATTTTTGAAATTTGTTTGCCAGCCAGCCTGCTGTAAGACCCACTAGTGCTACGTAGGTGTACGGCTCCAAAAATTCCACACAACAAAGGTAATCGCTGCGGATTTACGAAACTGTTGTTTTGATTAAGGTCTGTCCACTGCACCATGGTGATTCTTTTATCCTTCATTCTCCTTCCTTGTTCTTCTATATTCCTTTAAACAAGGTGAGAAACTCTCGAAAGAAGTTGTCGATAAGCAGTTACGGCTTCTGCTTATTATGTCACACAAACCCTGGCTTACACATGTGATATAATTAGTAATGGAGTGTCGACATGGATGTTTTCGCATGTGCTTCATTACAACGTAAACTTCAAGGTATGTGCATGTGACTATAGCCTTGGACTACATTTCGCTGTTTTTTGAACATAATTTGCAATGATACAGCTGCTTTGCCATGTAAGCACTTTGTTAACAAATGCCTGTAAACAAGGAGGCGCCTGTAACATTTTTGGCGCCTGCTAGGGACCTGAAAGATTATTATACACATACATATGGAAGCATAAAAAGCAAACAAACTAGAATAATTAAAAATAAAAATTTATATAGTGAGTAGGGATCGATCTTAGTGCTCCAAAAAGTAAGGAAACAAGGAAGAAGATTTTGGCATGAGAGAACACTAAAGATTCTAGCATGAGATAATTTATAAAAGTTTAATCCCTACTTTTGGCTCATTTTGAGTAACTAGGTATGCCAAAAAACTTTTATAAATTATCTCATGCCAGAATCTTTAATATTCTCTCATGCCAAAATCTTCTTCCTTGTTTCCTTACTTTTTGGAGCACTAAGGTCGATCCCTACTCACTACTTAATTATTCTATATGACACCTGTATGTACATACATGTGCTGTTACATAAGTTGCAGATTGATCAGTGTTGGCTGGATTTGTGAATTGATGATAGAGTTTCCTGAAACAACTGAAGAAAGTGGGTGGATGTCCAATCAAAGCCATTGGGAGAGACAAGGTGGAAGATAGAGGGCGGTTAACTGGTTTGCTGCTGAGACAGAGTTGGGATAGACTGGAAGGCTTGAGAAACTCTGCCATGTGAAAGGTGATCGGCAGTTATATTGATTGCTCCCAATAGGTGAGTAGCTATAACCAAGATGTCAAAGTGTGCCACGAAGAACCATAAACAGTGGAAAAGGTGCATTACAAATGTGTCCTTTGAGGAGCCTTTGGTAATATCCACTAAGCTTGCATTGTCACAGTGAAAATTGATGTGGTACTTCAACAGTTGTGTTCCCCAGGCGACACAAGTGAATATAATTGGGATCGATTCTTTAGCCATGATGCCTACACTTGACCATTTGGGTACCCATTGCCATTGCAACCATTAGGAACCCACTGCTGCGCATCCCCATAATCCTGAGGCATCAGTGTGGGCTGAGAAGTCTGAATGCATTGAGAGGTCAGGGTGACGTAAGATACTCAGACCGTTCCATGACTTCAAAAATATGTGCCACCAAAATAGGTCTGAGTGGAAGGCTACATTTAACCTGGTGATAAAGTGCATCTTAGCTGCTGTTGCATACGTACATCCGTGAAACGAAAGTCTTACCTGGCCTGACCACTTTTGTCGCATGCTAAAGTGTCCCTACCAATGACAATATCTGTTGCTTTGTGGCTTTTTTCATGGGAAGCCAGGTTTTTAACGTCTCTTGCATCCTGGCAAGTTTTTCTTCAGGTAGTCTGATCTCCATACAATTGGTGTCTAGTATGATTCCTAGGAAAGACAAAGATGTTGCAGGACCTTCAAGCTTGTCAGCTGCCAGTGGGACTCTCAAGTCTTTGCAAAGTGCAGTGAATATGTCAAGGTTACATTGGCACACTGGGGATAATGGTGGTCCCATTGTTAGATAATCATCCAAGCAGTGGATAAGATACAACATGCTAGAATTCCATGCAATCCATGAGAGAAGATCGTCCAAAATGTTAAATAATTTTGGTGCAGATCGGAGACCGAAGGGGATACAGTAGTCAATGTATATATTATACCTCCAATTCATTGCCAAGAGATGTCGGTCTGCTGGGTGCACTTGGAGCAAATGAAAGGCACTTTGTATATCGATTATTGCAAGCATTGTGCCTTTGCCTACGTAATTGCAAAATGTTACGGTATCATCTATGGAAACTGCATAAATGTGGTGGAATAACATCATTTATGCTATGACCTTGTGGATGTGACAGGTCTCTAATAAGATGCCATTTATCTAGTCGGTGGTTCTTAGGTATAACTCCGAATCTACTCACATGTACATCCAGGCATAGTGAAATGGGTTATGGACCTGATATTCTCCCCAGTGATAATTCGTGTTGGAGATAGTCATCACAATGTTTGGATAGGCAGCTGCACTTTGAAGATTCTTTTTGGATGATACCATTAAATCCTAACCGAAAGCCATGTAAGATGCTCTCCAGAAAGTACTGAACCAGTCTTGGTATGGGTAATCCTGTAAGTAATGGTGCCAGGCTCCCCTGATAAGTGGAGTTTGTGTGCGGTAGGCCTCTGGAGAAATTCTGCTCAGAAATGACACAGGGGGAAGATGGACCAGCCAGTTTGGTAACCATTCATCATACGACAAGGCTTCCGCACCAAGTGGGTTAGTGGACTCGAATGACACATCTGAAATTAGAATATAAGTGGGCAAGGTGAAATTAAAGAAATCATGACATTGTACAGAAACATGTTACTTTTGTCCTACTTGTTATACACATGTGTGGTGCAAAAGGTTACTACTACTATAGTGTTACAGTCTATACATGGTTTGACAATGCGTGATACACACAGAATTTGTATGGATGAGTTAGACATGTACAATGACAGCAAATAAAGCACAAAAAAGTAAACTGTAATAACTGGTGTTGCACACTTAACAGCTTCACTATGGAGGAGCGTTGCCTCAAATGTTGTACAGCTTTTATGGAAACAATGGTTGAGGTTGCCAGAGTGGTATAGGTTGTTGGCTGTGGTTCAGGCAGTTAGGACAATAGATGGCTTTACGGTTGATGTCACTTGCCTCTGGATCAAATGCACAGCAGTAGCAGACATGTTCAATGCGATAGTTTGGGTAGGAACAGTTCTGGGCACGCTGCTCGTTCCACTGGTGGCAGATAAGCCTGCGGCAGTGTTGTGTACTGCGGAGTGATCTATGGTACTGTGGCTCAGGTGTGGTAGTGGCCTGATCAGAGGCCAACTCAGTCTCTCGAGCTGTGAAACAAGCTGAAACAGTGTCTGCATCGACTAGCTCTGCTGTCCAGTGAAGGCCAAATTCCAAAATGTAGAGTTGATATTTGACCATTTGCACTGAGGATCAGAGGCGGCTTGTTGGCGGAAGCGCCTGTCGTATGCTAGCCAGCAGTCATTTTTGTATTTGTTGCTGGCCTCCAGTATAAGCACCTGGTATCCCATCAGGTCAGGGATACGATGTGGTTACTTCTTTCTGATGACCGACACATATACTGCAAAGGCTTGTAGCCATTCGTCTATGTTGGTAACAACACGATGGTTCAGCTTTGACTTTGCTGTTTCTTCCAGTCCTAGGTGGCTTGGGATGAGATCTCCCATTTCCACATAAGCACCTGACTCAATCTTCTCGACAAGTCCTGGAGGAATGGGTGGAATCGCTGCCCCTGCTGGTATGCTTTGTGACTGGTGTAGGGGAAAAATTACAGGGTGGTTGTGCTGTCCAGGTCCCTTGGTAGGAGGTCCACATGACTGAGATCTGGGAAGGGTATAGGAGTGATTTAATGTACTGGAGTGCTCCTAATATCTGTAAATCGTGATATCAGCAAGGGTGCGCCTAAGTCATATATTTTAATTTTTTGGGGTGTGGATGAGGTGGTTATGGATGCAACTTTTTTGGTTCTATTAACATGAGGAGTTACTGATTAATAGCAATTCCATAAACAGACAGTGCATAGTGCTGTATATACTTCTTAGATGTCAGTAACAGGGCAAATTTATACCTCAATGTACCATCGAATCGACCACCCCACTAACTCAGGTCGATATTCCACGTATCATTGAATCTGTTCTCCACGATCTGCCTGAACAGCAGATTGACACCTATGGTGGACAGTTCGCAAGATTCTTCCTATTTACAGATGTACCCTCACCTTGGTAAGTAGTTAATGTGTGTTATGTACTCCTTACATTACTGTACTCTTGGACTGCGTCTCATTGGCGGCTACACATTGTCGCTTGGCTCCTCTGCCCGTGGTAGCACTTCCATGTTTCCTGCCCGGAGGGCTGGCCATGGCACTTGCAGACTCTGGGGTTCCTCGGCTGCCACTTTGAGTACCCGACCTCGATGAACTGGCATTAATAATTCGCCCACCCCTTCCTTTCCTCGTCCTTGGCATAATTCGCACATTCTCAGTGCAGAATGTTAATGCCCTGAATTGTTCACCACTGGCTATGCACGCAAAATGTATGCACGTGAGCAATATAATGGGTAATTGGGTATTTCCCAACCCACCTCTACATAGGCACGAATAACAAGCTAGAATAGAGCATTATCTGTTGTTTAACTAATCAATCAGTGCATTGATATCAGGTAGATAACTGGCCAATGCTATGTAATTGGCTGGCGTACCATCCAAGCGGCTGTGTGCTACTACCTGGTCTAACAACCTGAAATACTGATGCCAGTTAACTGGATGTGCCATGTAACTGATGAGGTAATCCATGGGAACTGGTGTCACATGCACTGAATTATCTGTGGCTACGCGTGTCCACGCATGGCCACGTACGTAGTTTAGTTTACACATGCGTGTATGGCTTTGGTGCACATTTTATCATCTATGGTATTCATAGCACATGCATTAATGACAACGTCCGTTTTCTTGTAACAATTCATTTGTTAATAATAGTTATATATACGTAGTATACCATGATCGAATGTGTTAACCCACCCATTAGTCTCTGGTTGTACGTAGTTGGATGCTACCATGTTTTAGCTCTCACATAAAAACTAGACATAGCTACTGCATCAAACTAGTTAATAATTTAGTCTTGATGCTGTGATTGAGGCTGTAACCTAAAACATGGTCTCATGCTCACCTGATTTATGTGCATGTGCATTTCTCTATTTAATGCTCCCGAGAATGGCCTGTTGTAGTAATGGGGTTGTGGCCAATTGTGGATACAGGCAGGACGCATATCTATGATGGAAAACCACTGCAGTATGTAATTCCACAAGTGTCATGTAGTCGTCTGGTGAATGACGCACATAAGTATTATTAACTACCATTTATATTTCATATGGGGTGGCAAAATTGAGTATTAAAATTCCAGGGTTACAGGACCATTTGTAAAACGGTTTGGCTTCTTTTAGGTAGAGTCTACATGATTAGTACTTCACTAGACTCACCTTTTTAACAGTTGAGGTAAGAGTAGAACACGAACTAGTATCCATTCTTTTCAAGGGAATTACCATGGTAATTAACTTTTTGCATCATTATTGCTAAGCTACATTACTATGCATATGTTTTTTTCTAATTAAGGCATGCTATTAATAAATTCATCATGTACTGTCAATATTTGCTTAGTAAAACATGTGCTACATTCGTTAGTACATACATAACTAATATAATAACGTAACTATGAGACACTCGATATTCACAAATGACACCTCACGTTAATAGCTTGGTGTGTCAGAACAAACGCAAACATGTGATAGACTGTGGAATTGTTTTGCCAACATACTGTTTGGCTCACTAAACTTATTGCGGCGCTTATCCTAAATATATGTTTGCTGGTATGTTTTCTGCGCTTATTAAATTGGTATAATGTGCATACCCCGTCATCCACGAAAGGTATGTATTGCATACCAAAATATTTCATAGCATTGATATGAGTTGGTATGACATGACAAGATTTTGTATGAAATACATACCATGTTGGTATGGATTCTATATTACAGTTTTAACAGTGTATGTAACCCGGATATGAAACACCCATTACGCGCAAACTAATCCATGTTGTTCAAGTGCTTGATTAGAATTACGATTTGTATGTAATGTTTAGTAATATAGTTCGTGCTTTGTAATGGCCTCTGAAGCTTTCGTCATCATACAAATATATAGGATATGTATAATTCTTCAATTGCTTAATATTGACAATTCGTGCAGTTTTGCAGTAGTGGTAGGTCTACAAAAATTGACTGTTCACGAAGGGTCAAAATCAAAGTAATAGGTTAAAAGCAAAATTTTCATGTACCTTGTAATGTTAATACAAACTAGTGCTTTAAAGGCTTCCTTATAATGTATTCAAGTAGTAAATAGAGTACAGGAAATAATAAGAAATGTCCACAAAATAGGCACGTACTTCTGCCATTATTACACAACAGGAGGAATGAAAAAAACCAAGGATACCATCAAGTTCGAAAATAATTTAACAACCTACACTATTATACCACTTAAACTTACCTTTAGAATTTAATTAATCTACCTTAGCTTTTTGAATAGACCGAGCTAAAAGTTAGAGGTTCATGAAAGAATTAATACCATGGATAGTAAAATTCGAAATGTACGGGAAGCTGTGTAGTGCTCGGTTATGTATCCACATGCGTATACACAAAATTACACATTAACACTTGGGTTTAATGCATGTGTCACATGTGTTACACGCATTTAACGTTGAACTTGTCACCAGTTTGTACTGTACTTTGTTCAAGGTGAGGTCTGCCTCTGACAACAAGCGTTTTGCATCTACTCATGATGGATTTCACAGACTAAGTGTCTGATCTCTTAATGCCTGATCCAGCTATATCAAGGTACTCTCCAAAGTCAACAATAAGTTGCCAATCATCTCAATTTAGTGACGTAGGTGTTAATGCTCTTGCCAGGAGCTTGATCACGTTGGTGAAAATGGAATCTCTTGGCTATGACTAATAGCTTAGGATAAAAATGACATTGAAGCACTTCAACAAGTTCTCTAAAGGATTTGTACTTAGGTTTGTCGGGTACCACCGTGCCGCGAGGTTACTCAGTAGAGTGTAAGTAGGGCTTCCAATCATGGTTGGTAGAACTGAAACATAGTTTTCTTCTCTGATAAAATGTGCTAATCTTGCCCGCTAGCGAACTTTAAAAATTTCAAAATTTAGTAGAGTTTCATCAGCCAGCCAGCCAGCCAGCCAGCCAGCCAGCCAGCCAGCCAGCCAGCCAGCCAGCCAGCCAGCCAGCCAGCCAGCCAGCCAGCCAGCCAGCCAGCCAGCCAGCCAGCCAGCCAGCCAGCCAGCCAGCCAGCCAGCCAGCCAGCCAGCCAGCCAGCCAGCCAGCCAGCCAGCCAGTCAGCCAGCCAGTCAGTCAACAGGGATCGACCTAGCTCCTTAACCGCTGAATGTGTAGCCTTCTATCTTTCTGAAAATTGTCGGCAAGAACCTTTACTATTCCGATTTTCATACTCACCCGGCGCCATAGCCTGTCCTTTGTTCTGTCTTCTGTATCAATTGATCTTCCTCGACTGAAGGGTGATGAAATTTTACAAAGGTGTCAACATTCCATGCAAGGTGTTAACATGTAACAATAAACATCTTGGATAGGCACATGGTTACTGATACAATTCATCCTGCTAATCGATGCATAATGGAAAGAAGGAGCTGCATGGCTATCAGTCCTTCTGCAGTCTTAACCAGACCAATTTACGAGCCAGCTACTTATTCTGATTGTAAGCACCGGATGATAATTACGTATATGGACATATGTATTACATTAGGTGCTTATGATGGAACGTTGATAAAACGACTTACGTAGTAAACTACGTATTAACTTTAAAATGATCTGGATACGAGTACAATAGTATTTCCTTTCACAGTACAAGTCGTTTTGTTTGGTACTGTGATGAAATGAATCTGTTGTAAAGGTTGAGTAAATACATGCAGTATACAATGCTGGGCTATGAGTGATACATAACTTGTTTGCTAACTACTTGATAATCTACTTTTTATAGCATACTGTAGTATGGCTCAGTACTAGTCTCGTGCACCCAACTTGGGTGCATGAGATGGCTCAGTGCTATAGCTCAGTATTTAACCTTCATTCCATAAACTGGTATTCCATAAAATGGCATTATATTTCAGTATCTACAAAAGCACCCAAGAATAGTTTCCTATCTCTTAGTAATTGGTATCTGCATAGTCTAAAATGGTTTGCTATGTGTGTGACACGCCCGGTATACAATTTCAGCTGGGTAGCTACATACATACATGCACAAATTAAACACATTCTCTAGCACCTCTACAAGATTTAATCCCTACTTTGGCTGCATGATGTATTGCTTTGAATGCTGGCTGCCAAAGTAGGGATTAAATCTTGTAGAGGTGCTAGAGAATGTGTTTAATTTGTGCATGCATGTACGTAGCTACCCAGCTGCAATTGTATACTTGAGTAAACATATGCAGTATACAACACTGGGTGGTGAGTAATTATTCATTTGCTAACTACTTGTTTCCTTATTTTTTATTGCGATCCCTACTCCCCTTTTTAAATTCAAAATTTTAGTATAATGTAGCTGCGTAGCTACATCATAACTATGTATTCAGCATATGAAAATTAAGTTAACAGTTAGCTACCTAGAAATCAGTATTATGGTATAATATTACATTTAGAAAAGTGTGTCAGGGAAGCTGCTAATGATCTACGAGAAAATCACATCAAGAGCAGGTTTCATTATGCTCCAGATGAATGGCCACCATATCATCCAAAGCATTATACAACTCTAGCACTCATCCATCGTAAAGGAAGACATGCCAATGCTGAAGTTATTTCTGTAGCACAAGAAATGGTTGCTAGCGGAAATATAAGTAAAAGTCAACCACAATGCAGTAATATAAGTTACCATAGCAAAGATATTTCTGAGCTATTTCCAACTGCTTCTATGTCTTCTTATTTCATTCTTATTGAAGGAGCACCAGGCATTGGTAAAACAGTTTTATCCAAAGAAATTGCTTATCAGTGGGCTACAAATAAACTGTTAACATTTAAAAAGCTTGTGTTTTTATTATTTTTGCGAGACCCTAACTTAAAAAATATGGTAATATTAGAGAATTTAACACAGTATTTGTGCAACAATACTAAAAGAGGTGCAGAATTATCAGAATATCTGCTTCAGACTAAAGGTAAAGATCTTACTATCATATTCGATGGTTATGACGAAATGTCTGAAGAAGACAGAAGTAATTCCTTAGTTACTAAAATAATTAGTCGGAATGTTTTACAAGAATGTGATTTGGTTATAACATCTCGGCCCACCGCTTCACTTCATCTTCGTGACACGGCAGACTGTAGAGTGGAGGTGTTAGGTTTTACTGAGGAAGATCGATTAGATTATATTCAGCATGCTCTTGAAGGATCAGATGAGAAAATTAAAATTCTTCAATCCTACTTACAATCAAATTCAACCATTAATGCACTTTGCTATGTTCCTTTAAATATGACCATTTTGCTTTGTTTATATGAAGATATCGATACTTCACCAAATAATACCTTGAATATAGATAATATAAAGGAAATTGGGTTACCAAACACACAAACAGAAATGTATGAAAAATTTATTTTGATGACAATTACTCGTTGCATAAAGAGAAACGATAAAAAGTTTTCAGGTAAATACTTGAAAATCTCTGAGTTGCCTGAGCCATATAATGAAATTTTCAATGAATTATTACAACTAGCATATCACGCTTTAACAAAAGATAAAATAGTATTTAATTCAGATGAAGAATTTGTACAGCAGTTTTGCAAAAATTTAAAATCTGGCAACTGTGAGGGTCTTGGTTTATTAAAAGTTACTGAGCATGTAAACAATGTTTCATTTCATTTTCTTCATTTTTCTATTCAAGAGTACCTTGCAGCTTATTACATTGCTTCACTATCATCAAGTAGACAATTTCAGTTGTTAAAAGATACATTTTGGGATATTCATTATTTCAACACTTGGATAATGTATGTAGGTATAACTGGTGGGAAAAAATTAGCATGGAAGCATTATATTTCAGGTAACTGGTTTATGCTATCTACAAAGATATTTAAATCCTCTAAGATTTCTAAAAGCCTTTTGAACGATAAGATCAAGTCTCTTCATTTATTTCAGTGCTTTGCAGAAATTGGAAACAAAGAATTGGTAGGAAAAATTTTTAAAGATAAAGTAATTGACCTTAGCCATCAGACTCTATTACCCAGAGACATCAATACACTTTGTTTTTTTCTTCTGAGGTCAGTTAATAAGCACTGGACAAAGATAGATTTATCGAACTGTAACATTGGTAGTATTGGAAGTGATATTTTGCATAAAACATTCTTAGATAAAAGCCGAGATATACTTTGTATCGATACAGTTGATTTTTCTAACAATCTTCTACAAAATCAGTCAATATTAAATCTTTTGGATGTAGTTAACTTTTGGCATGCATCAGAGGTAATCATAAATGAAGACTGTGATAATTATGACAATCTATTTAAACTTTGTTTAAATAAATTTTCTTTATATTCTGATGAAGATTGCTCACAAACAGTACTTGTTGGTCCTTTTTTATTTGCTCACAAGATTGACCATCAACTTATGTATAATCAGCTTACAAATTTAACAAACCTAACTGGTTTATATTTGAATTACTTCAATTATCAGATTGTTAATTCAAGATTTCATGAACTAAAACTTAAACTAAATCTTTCAAAGCTTCATGTTATAGGAAAGAACTTAACTGTTGAGTTCCTTGTAGCTACTGTTCAAACAACAAAAGAAGTTGATAGCATATATATTTATGACAACACTTTATCTGATGAAGATGTTAATTACATGTCTTCTTTAATCTTGTATAAGACAAATTCAACTACCACAGGAATATGGGTAGTAATTGGTAGCACTAAAATACTAGGAAATTTACACAAGCTTTTTACCTTGAACAAAAAATTATCCCCTGCAGAGATATTTAATTTAGCTAACAGCATCAGAAGATTGTGTTCTGGTAATAGTGTGTCTACAACAGATTTTGTCAATAATCACAATGAACTAGAAGATCAGTTTATTTTTGAAGATTTACGAAACTTGTTATATAAAAATGTTTCTAAATGTGATATCAATTTCTGCATGATGGAAAACAACTTACTTATTGCCAATGGAGTAAACTACAGTGACCTAAGTGAAGCACTGTTTTTGAATGATCATTTGACATCTGTTTATGTAAAAACATTTAAAATAAATGCAACAAAAATAGAACCAATGGTTAATTTAATCAGTAAACAAAAATTACTGCAAAGACTTTACATTTTTGATAGTTTGTTAGAACCGTACTGTCTTAAAGAATTATATGAAGGTTTGTTAACTGGAATTCCATGGTTAAAAGAGTTGTTGATACATAGCACTGACTCATCTTGTATTGCCGTTACATCTGATTTGCTTGCTGTGCAAACAATCAAAAGCAATACTTCAGTTTTGTTAATTGCTTGTGATATGTTGATAGGATGGCATCCTACTAGCAGGCAGCTTTCACTTATACTTCAACTACAACTAAACATTATGGCGTGGAAATTATCCAACTGTCACATCGATGTCCAAACATTTTATCAGCTAGCAATTATGTTAACTGATTTATCAGAATTAGATATTTCAGGTTGTGACCTTCAGGAATGTGAACTTCAAGAACTTAAGCAATACAGTAAACCATTCTTAAAAAAATTAACAAAAGTTGATATAAGTAGGATTAAAATCACCAGTCAAGCTTTTACTGATATGGTCAGGGTGTTGTCCAGTGCAACTAAATTAAATGATCTTGTCGTAAGTCACAATAATTTATCGATAGTTAATACAAGTAAGCTGTTAAATAGATTGTGTTTGAGGAAATTAGATATTAGTTTTAGTGCTATTAATGATAAAACAGCTAAAGATATTGCAAAATTTTTATCTCAAAGTATTGAACTAGAAGAATTGGATATAAGTTCTTGTGATCTACAACCAGAAGCTGTTGCAACCATTTTTAAAGGTATGAAATCTATTTTACACTTATCTAAGCTTAATGTGAGTCATAATGACATAAATGATGAAGCAGCAAATGATTTAGCTGAAATTTTGTCTCACAACGT
The DNA here is from genome assembly GCA_963930835.1 of Spongia lamella. NCBI lineage: Eukaryota > Metazoa > Porifera > Demospongiae > Dictyoceratida > Spongiidae > Spongia > Spongia lamella. The sequence goes on along the minus strand of OZ005748.1, from coordinate 4,684,738 downwards.
TGGATTAAAAGAACTTGATTTAAGTTACAATTGTCTACATGTAAAAGGTGCTGTGACAATTTTTAAAAGAATGAAATCCATTTTGCAGTTAACAAAGTTTAGTATCAGTCATAATAGCATAACTGATGAAGTAACAGATGATTTAGCTGAACTTTTATCCCAGAATGTTGGATTAAAGGAACTTGATTTGAGTTACAATTGTCTACAAGCAGCAGGTGCTATAACAATTCTTAAAAGGATGAAATCCATTTTACACTTATCAAAGTTTAGTATCAGTCATAATAATATAACTGATGAAGTAACAGATGACTTAGCTGAACTTTTATCTCGAAATATTGGATTAAAAGAACTTGATTTGAGTTACAATTGCCTAAAACCAGCAGGTGCTATAACAATTTTTAAAGCAATGAACTCCATTTCGCACTTATCAAAGTTAAGTATCAATCTTAATTCCATAACCGATAAAGCAGCTGATCATTTAGCTGGGATTTTATCTCAGAATGTTGGACTAAATTATCTTAATTTGAGTTACAATTTTTTACGAGCAGCAGGTGCTACCATAGTTTGTAAAAGAATGAGCACACTGACAAATTTAATTAAATTTAATATTAGCAATAACAATATCAGTAGTGAAGCAGCACATGATATAGCAGCTGTTCTATCTCAGAACAAATCTTTAAAAGAACTAGATCTTAGTTTTAATAACTTAGGGGCATCTGGTGCAGTACGAATTTTTTTAAGTATGAAGAGTTTTACAGGTTTGATTAAATTGAACGTTGGTGGCATCAAAATGACTGATTTTGCAGCAGATGATGTAGCAAATATTTTAAACAACAATGTCAATTTAAAAGAGCTTGACTTAAGTTACAATAACATTCAAGCAGTGGGTGCTGCAGAAATTTTTAAAAACACTGTAAATTTAAGCTTGAATAAACTTAATATTAGTCACAATAACATCACTGATCAAGGAGTAGACAACATTGCTGCATTTATTTCTCAGAACACTGAATTAGAAGAACTTCATTTTTCCCATAACAATTTACAAGCTGCTGGTGCTGTGAAGATTTGCAGAACAAACATTTCAAAATTGATTAAACTTAATATTAGTCACAACAATATTTCAAATAAAGCTTCAAATGATATAGCTACTTTCCTATCTCACAATAAAAAACTACAACTGCTTGACTTGAGTTATAATAATTTAGGATTCATAAGCATCTTTAAAAATATGCAAAGCCCTAACAAGTTATCTGTATTGAAAATTAATAATTGTTGTATCATTAGTGAAGCAGCAAAGGAATTAGCAACTGTTTTACTGTGCAGTTCTAAATTAAAAGAAATTGATTTGAGTCATACTGATTTATCAACAACAGATGCTATAAAAATTTTTGAAGGAATGAGAAATATTTTGGATTTGGTGGCAATTGACATTAGTCACAACATGATTACTGATGAAGCAGCAGATAGTATTGCAAATGTTTTACTTTGTAACACTAAATTAAAGGAACTTGATATGAGTCACAACAATTTTTCAGCATCTGGTATTGTCAGTATTTTTCAAGAAATGAAAGTTTCAAATCTTATAACGCTTAATATTAGTCACAACATGATCACTGATGAAGCAGCAGATAGTATAGCAACTGTTTTATCCCATAATAGTAATCTACGAACACTTTTTGTATCTTCAAACTATCTGAGGTCTGCGGGTTGTGTTAAAATTCTTAGTGGAAGTAAAAACATGAAAGGTCTAACAAACCTTGATATTAGCTGTAACAAAATTACTATCAATACTGCAGACACCAGTGCAACTTCTGAGTTGACTTTTGTGCATACAGCTGATGCTACAATTTTTAAAACAATGAAAAACATTTCAGGTTTAAAAATACTTAACATAGCTAATATAATAATTAATGATGCTGCAGCATTGGACGATCTAGTAGCTGTTTTGTCACAAAACAATGAATTGAAAGAACTTGATATTAGTAGTAATGATCTACAAACAGCAGGTGCTTTTAAAGTTTTCCAAAATATTAAACACTTTACATCCCTTACAAAACTTAATATTGCTAACAACAGGATTACTGATGAAGCAACTGAACACATCGCAAATGTTTTATCCAACTGCAGTGAATTAGTTGAACTTAATTTAAGTCACAATGATTTTCACAACTTGGGTGCTCTTAACTGTATAACAGTTTCAAACTTGACTAAAATTGATCTCAATAACAATAACATTGATGAGCAAACAGTAAATGAATTGTCAATTTTTCTTTCTTGCTGTACTAAATTAGAAGAGCTTAACTTAGCTAATAATAATCTACAAACAGCAGGTGCTGTTAAACTTTTTAAAAAACTGACCTGTAATGCTTTGAAGATTATTAACTTCAGTGGAAACAGCATAAAACTAAATGCAGCAAATCACATAGCCATTTCACTATCAAAGAGTAATAAATTGCAAGAAATTGATTTGAGTTGTAATGCCCTAGAAGCACCAGGCATTAAAAAAATTTTAGCTGCATTAAACATTTCAAATTTGACTAAATTAAATATTAGTAATACTAATATTAGAGGTGGATATTTGGTGCAAAGCATTCTTGTTCGTGCTGTTAACTTAGTATCACTTGATTTTAGTTATAATGAAATATACCTAGCAAATGTTAATCAATGTTGCTCTGATTTAGTACAGTTAAACATGTGTAATAATGGAATCACAGATAAAGCAGCTCCAGCTCTGGCACTGGTGTTGTCAGGCAACAGTAAATTACAAGAACTTGATATAAGTTACAACAACTTGGAGGCAACAGGTATTAGCAAAATTTTTGGAAAATTAGATATTTCACACCTGACTAAACTCAATATTAGCAACAATGTGATTGATGATCAAGCAGCAGATATAGTAGGAAGTTTTCTGTCTAAAAATACAAAATTAAGAGAACTCGAAATAAGTTGTAACAACCTTAATGAGTCTGGTACCAAAACACTTTGTAAAAGAATTACAAATCTTCCAAAATTAACCAAACTAAAATTTGGTGGGAATAATTTCTCTCATCTTGCAGCAGATCATGTAGCAGAGGTTTTACTTTGTAACACTAAACTTGAAGAAATCGATATAAGTAATAATAATTTACTAGCAGCAGGTGCTGTATCAATATTTAATGGAATGAAAAATATATTTACCTTAAGAATTGTGAATATAAGTCACAATTGGATCACTTATGAAGCAGCAGATAGTATAGCAGCTGTTTTATCTCAGAATACACATTTAAGAAAAGTTTACCTAGCAAAAAATGATTTTGCAGCAAATGGTATTATGGCACTATGCAGAGAAATGAGTAATATTTTGTATTTGACACATCTTGATATGAGTTATAATAAAATTACTGATGAAGCAGCACATGATATTGCAACACTTCTGTTTCATAATTCTGAGCTAAAGGAAGTTGATTTGAGTAACAATCTTATGCAAACACCAGGAGTTACAATAATGTGTAAAGTAATCAGCACACTTGCAAATTTAAGAAAATTAAATATTAGTAATAATAATATCATCGGTGAAACAGCATGTGATATAGCAAATGCCTTATCCAAAATTAAACCTTTAGAAGAACTTAGCCTTAATTACGACTTAGAAGAATCTAGTCCAATAAAAGTTTTTCTGACTATGAAGAATTTTACTACATGCTCAATCAAGTTGAATGTTGGTGATGCTAAAATGAGTGACTTGATAGTACATAATATAGCAGCTGTTTTAAATGATGCCATCAAGTTAAAAGAACTTGACCTAAGTTATAATAACTTGGATGCAATGGGTATTAGCAATATTTTTAAAAAATTAAATATTTCACACTTGACTAAAATCAATGTTTGCCATAATTTAATTCGTGAACAAGCAGCAGATATTGTAGGAAGTTTTCTGTCTCAAAATGCAAAATTGGAAGAACTTGATATAAGTTGTAATAATCTTTATGAGTCTGGTACCAAAACACTTTGTAAAAGAATTACAAATCTTTCAAAATTAACCAAACTAAAAGTTGGTGGTAATGATTTCACTCATCTTGCAGCAGATGATGTAGCAGAAGTTATACTCAATAATATTGAACTAGAAGAAATTGATATAAGTGATAATAATTTACTAACAGCAGGTGCTGTATCAATATTTAATGGTATGAAAAATGTATTTACCTTAAGAAATGTGAATATAAGTCACAACTGGATCACTTATAAAGCAGTAGATAATATAATAGCTGTTCTATCTCAGAATACAGATTTAAAGGAATTGTATTTAGCCAATAATTACTTGGAAGCAAGTGGTATTATTGCATTATGTGGAGGAATGAGCAAGATTTCATGTTTGACACATCTTGATATGAGTTGTAATAAAATAACTGATGAAGCAGCACGTAATATTGCAAAACTTCTATTTCATAATCCTGAATTAAAAGAAGTTGATTTGAGCAACAATCTTATACGAGGAACAGGAGTTACAAAAATTTTGAATGTAGTAAGTTCACATTCAAATTTGAATAAAATGAATATTTGTAAGAATGCAATTACTGATGAAGCAGCTGATGCTATAGCAAATTTCTTATCACAAAGCAGCAAACTGAAAGAATTTGATGTAAGTTATAATTATCTACAAGCAGTGAGTGCTGTGAAGATATTCAAAGCAATTAGAAGTTCAAATTTATCTAAACTCAAAGTGAATAACAACTTGATCACAGATGATGCAGCACGTGATATAATGAATGTTTTATCAACGGTTACTACGTTGAAAGAGGTTAATCTAAAAGGTAATAAGATTACAATTCACAGCATACCAAAGATTGCCTATCAGAAGCCACAAAACTAATATTATAGCATATAGTATAATATACTGTTGATTATTTTAGTGTGTTACCTGTGTGCCCTTATATAATTACCTGTTAAATTTGGTAGAAGAATTAATTTTTGTGAAAAACTGTAAAATTAAATTCTTAAATTTATTCAAACTAGCTACGTAATAGCTACTCCTTATGTATTATTATTATTATATACATACATGCATAGCTAAGTAGTACATAAAATTAAAGTACGTACCATAGTTCTACCATGCAAGAGATACCTATACCTTCTATATTATTATACGTACACTTATTGTAAACAGCCACCATGTGTGTAGCATGCAAACTTATAAAGTTCGTAACCATGAAAATTTTCCCTACATTTAACATACAGTTCGCTCACCTTAATGGGATACACATATACGTATATGTCACACTTTACTTTTTGCCCCTGTCTTGTTACTGCTGCTCCCAATTGAATAATCCTCACTTGCTTTCCCTTACCAAACAAGCCATTAAATATGTTTGATGGGTGCTGGACTGGACATGGTCTCTGTACATTGCCCTTGCTGGAATAATTCTTAGCCATACCTTGGGGGGATTTTTCTTGGGCTAAGTTGGAGGATTCAGCTGCGGAACCAAGTCCAGGACTACGTCTCCCCAAGCACCCATAGTCAAGGACCCGGATGTTCTACCTGCCCCAAACTCTGTCCTTCATTAAACAAGCCACCATTAGGCCCCCTTTACTACCCTCCCAACTCCCGAAGTGTCTGCCGGTTTTTTGACACCAACTGAGAGTACTATTACTTATGTACACAAGCATACATTAAAGTGATTATTGATTATCTATACACAGTCAAAGTACAACTAAGTTACTGGACTCTCCCTCCCTTTAGTGAGTTGCCATGCAGCTGCCCTGTCCCTCCCTGCCATAACTGCAGTTAGGCTTGATAGTTTCTCAGTGGGAGTCTGTACATACAACTGATATGCACATTCTCTCACCTCCCCGTAGTCTTTATCAGGGAGTCTTATATTCCTCGGGCTGCTGCTGTAATTGCAACCCCAATGCGGAAACTGCATGCAGCCTGCATACTTTGAATAGTCAATCCTCAGTTGTTCCAAACTCGGTTCACAAATCGCACTCTAGTTGTAATAATAATATGCCCAGTGGCATACGTATATGGCCCTCAGGACACCAGGAGAGGGCCCACTATTCCAAGTTGAGGGCATAGAAAAATCCTACTCCAAGGCCTAACTCGGACCTACAGGACACCCGGATACTGACTAAGCGTCACACTCAGGAATCAAACTTGGAGAGACCGGCTAAGTAGGGAATCCTAACAGTTTTATTATCAACCTTACCAGTTAGGCACAGATTATTTACACTACATGTCTGCATTCTCCTACATACATGCTGGAGCTACAATTATAGACTAGTATTCTATATTCATAAGTATAATTATAAAATGTAGCTGCCTGTTTGCTTCCTTTAAGTTGAAAGCAAAGTAATGAAAAGTACAAGTTTAGGCACAGTACCTACGTTACCCACAGTACCTACGTTACCCACAGTACCTCAATTAGAGAGGCATGCTCTGTGACATACATTACATGTGATGAGGTGGCAAGGAAGGTAGGGGCCATGGGAAGAGGCACCATGATGGCAAAGATAGATCTTAAGAGTGCCTATAGGATGGTCTCAGTGCATCCGGATGACAGAAAGCTAGCTACTAGGGATGCAATGGAAAGGATACCTTTACATAGACACTTGCTTATTGTTTGGCTTGCGGTTGACCCCTAGGATTTTTACAGAAGTTACAGACATACGCATGCTGGAATGGTGCGCAAAAAGCAGGGGGTGACACACCTGATGCACTACTGGGATGACTACATCACCATGGGGGCAGCAGGGTCAACAGAGTGTGAGTACAACAAAGCCTGTCTGATAACAACATGTGATCAGCTGGGCGTCCTGGTAGCCCATGAGAAATGTGAAGGCAGAGGGCGCTATTACGTGCCCTCTATAATCGTATGCATATATGGAGTTTTATGTCAGTATATATAGTATAGCTAACTACCCTAGCTATTTTAGAAGAGAAATCTGTAAAATTACATAATATATAATACGTACACGTAAACAAGTTATTACATTAGGTAATAATCAATATATTTCATGGTAACTTCATATATATATACCTTCAAGCCTTAATGCAGATGATGAAGTTTGATGTGGGTATGCTGAGAGCATGCAGGCAATGACAATAAACCTTTTGATCGCCTAATGTAGCTATTACTTACAGTACCCACAGTACCAACTGTACCTATAGTACCCACAGTACCTACAGTACTTATAGTAACTACAGTACAGTGCCTATAATACCTACAGTACTCACAGTACCTACAGTACCAACTGTACCTATAGTACCTACAGTACCTATAGTACCTACAGTACCTACAGTACTTACAGTACCGATAGAACCTAGGCACTGTATTTAAATAATTATAGTACATGTATTTCAAAATATTTCATATATTTTCTATACATATTTCATGACTTTTATATGGAGAAACAACCCAGAAAAGACAGAGAAGACACGGAAGACAGAGAAGACAAAGAAGACAGAGAACCGAAGACAGAGAAGACATGGAAGACAATGAAGACAGAGAAGACATGAAAGACAAGGAAGACAAGGAAGACAGAGAAGACATGGAAGACATGGAAGATATGGAAGACAGAGAAGACAAGGAAGACGAGAAGACATGGAAGATAAGGAAGACAGAGAAGGCACAGAAGACAGAGAAGGCAATGAAGACAGAGAAGATATGGAAGACAAGGAAGACAGAGAAGACATGGAAGACAGAGAAGACAAAGAAGGTAATGAAGACAGAGAAGACATGGAAGACAAGGAAGACAGAGAAGACAGAGAAGACATGGTAGACAAAAAAGACAAGGAAGACACGGAAGACAAAAAAGGCAGAGAAAACACAGAAGACATGGAAGACAAGGAAGACAGAGAAGACATGGAAGACAGAGAAGACAAGGAAGACAGAGAAGGCTTGAATATATTTAAATATATTTGAGAAGGGCTATTACACTGCAGGTTGATAGTTGCCATAACTTGGACCCCCTTCAAATGATTTGCATAAACTTTCAGATATACAATCTACGTATATTGATGTATCACTCTGTAGTGAAAGTTTAAAAAAATCTCGGGCCTGAGTTTTTCAAAATTAAGCTTCAAAGTTTAATTTGCAATAATTATTGTGTGCTAGGCAAGTACAAGTTATACCCATGCAGTATTTCTCTGCTGCTTGCTTCCTGATATGCTAAAAAAATGCCCTGGGCATAAAAAAGTGCGAGGTCAATCGAAGCAGCCTTGTAAATAGGTATGTTGCACCAAAAACTTTGATATCAGCTGAGGCCAAGAAGTTACCTTTTTTAACTACTTGAATGACTACAATAGTTTACATATTTTCACCACTATGATTATAGCTTTGTCACTTGGCCACCTTTTTTGTTCCATCATTATTATAAAGGTGGCCAAGTGACAAAGCCAATCACAGTTGTGAAAATATGTAAACTATTTGTATGTCATTCAAGTAGTTAAAAAGATTTTTGATAAGTAACTTCTTGGCCTCAACTGATATCAAAGTTTTTGGTCGCACATACGTAGTACGTATTACCTGATTGGCCTCGCACTTTTTTTACACCCAAGGTGTTTTTGTTTAGCATATCACTACTTTTTTGGAAGTATAAACACATGTTATTATTAGCAAACATGCAGCAGAAAAGTACTGCATGGGCATAAGTTGTACTTGCTTAGCACACAATATTGTAAATTAAACTTTGAAGCTTAATTTTGAAAAACTCAGGCCTGCAATTTATTTTTAACCTTCACTACAGAGTGATACATCAATATAGATTGTATGCCTGAAAGTTTTGCAAATCATTTGTAGGGGTTCCAAGTTTTGGCGACTATCAACCTGCACTGTAATAGCCCTTCTCAAATACATTCAAATAATTTACTTCAGGCTAAAAATAGTATGATTGGTGGAGCATACATACATGGGAGAAGTGCTGATACAAATTTGGCTGAAATCCATGAAGAAATAAGTGAGTTATTAGACACACAAGTGAATGTAAAAAATGAGAGTTTGTTCCAGGGGATCACGCAAGCTCCCGCAAGCCCACAAAAAAGTGTGTGATGAAAATGAAAGAAGAAAAAAGAAAGAAAAACTACGACTTCCGTGAAAAAAAATTTGTAGTAAAAGGAAGGGCTTTATAAGGCTGTATCAGAAAACTGGCTGAACCAATTTTGATGAACTTCACGTTATTGATTCTTCAAACAATGAAGGTACTAATTCTCTAGTAACAGGCAAATTGGACAGGAAAGGATGGTTCATTGTGTGTAGTCGCACAATGAGTGCCATAAAACTCGAAATGGCTGGTACTTAGGAATGGTGGCACCAATTTCCTCCATTTTTGGTTTATAGATTCTATATAGTAAGAATGTTGTGGGTCTGTATAATTACTTAGCGATAACTTTCATGGTGGCTTAGCTAGAGCGTTTGCAAATTTGAGGGCGGTGCTACGTGTTAAATAACTCACTCAGTAGTCACATTGCTGTGCTTCTTTTTGACCTCGCGACTCACTATTGTGAGTCTTGATTATATAGGAACTTGAAAATGAGGACACCTGTATAATCCATGGCCATTCACATAATTAAAAGTTTCAAAGTAGCCCTTTGGTACATACATATATTAAGCTGGCTTGGAAAATTAGGACATGAGACTTATAAAACTGCCTATGGTGTTTTTCAGTACTGCTCCAAAATCAAGCCTATTATGCTCAAAATTATGCTCGGCAATTGATTACGTATGCTCAGTAGTAGTGTGAGGTTTAAGTTAGCTACATGCAGTTGAGATTTTTGTTGGTTTTTTCACTCATTATCAGATACATCTACATCATCACTTTCAGTTATCATTGCATTCATCACATACATGTAATATAATTTGATAAAATGATCTGTCAAAGGCATCGAGCATAATGCCAGCATAACGGGTAAACTTTTTGTGCAAAGCGTAGTTTACCCACAGAGTTTAAACAGATAGCTATGTCACATTAAATAGCTACAATTTTGATGAGGGAACTATTGACCAATTTGCTATCCAAAAGTTTTCTTCCATCAAGATCAGCTGCTGATCCAATTTGTCAAAAGTTTCTGTCAAGAAATTTTGCACCATACAGTACTTATTTAGGATATCCATTTACAATTCTAAATATGGTAGCTAATTGCAGGTAGTGATGTCAAACTGACAGAACAAAGTAACCAGGTTGTCAAAGCAATATGTAGCCAAATTATGCAGAATATATGGCTACAGTACTTGTGCATGTAGTATAGTAGCAATTTTCACCATAGAACAGTCAATACTTCACCTTCAATCAAGTGATAAAACTGCAGGTATCTAGCTACAAGTTTTGCAGTGCTCACTTACCGCAAGGTGCTAAGTGACAAGTGGTCTATAGCTAGAGTGTTAGCACAAGTTTAATGATGTCACTGGCTATCTATTTAATACTTCATGAGTCATAAGCTCAAGATGAATACTGTAATTTGTAATTTTGCTATTTACATATAGCTACGTAGCTAGCTACATCTTTAGAGACACAACACATTTAAATATGTATATATAACAAAAGGTCATTTAGCAATGATGTCGGTGTATTAGCTATACATTTGAACATTGAAATACAAAAGATTCTGTTGCCCACTGATAGTAATATCAAATGTAGTGGAATATTATTAGCTTTATATCATCTCTGTTTGTTTAGTAGCCTTTCAATCTGTAAAGACAAAAGCTATATGTACATGTGTTTAAAATTGTTGAAAGAGCAACTGCCATATAGCGGGTTTTATTTGCGAGGCACAATTTTTGCGAATCATTCATTTTTATAGTCTAGCAGTAATATTTGCTATTATTAAATTTGCAAACTGCGTGACAGCTAGCTACATAGAAAAGTCTATTGTTATTTGTACTTATCTCAGCTTAAAATTTGCTAGCTTGTGATTCCTCATAAAATTCACACAAATTAGGACCTTGCAAATAAAAAAAAACCACTATATGGTAGCTAGCTAGTGCATACAGCTATGGTATATCAAAAAATTTCAAGGACCTATATATAGTAGCTGTGGTCTATATAATTGAGAAAAAATTAAATTTGGCCCCTGGTATTTAGCTATACTGCATGGAGTTATTCCGATCAATGAGGCATGCAGTCACAATGCAGTTTGTGACCGGGCCTGCAAAAACAGGTCTTACCTGCACATCTAATTTTATAACATAACTCTGTAGGTAAACTGGAGGTATGGAAATTTGACATAAGAGTGACTATAAGTATATAGGACCATGAATGATGCAACTTTTGGATTGTTAGCTACGTAGCTCATGATCATCCACAAGTTATGGTTCATTGTGTATGTAGCTAATTGGCCATGGATGTGCAGATAATAAGAACCTGTTTTCACAGACCGGGTCTGACTCACATTAATTTCCGTATGCTTCTAGATCTGTAGTAGGATTGTGGCAATCTCATATGCAGGAATTTTAGCATAATTTCACATGATCTTAAACTGGACCGGATCTTGGCTCATGATCATGTCATAAATTAATCAATAATATTCAGTAGCTTCTATGTACTCAAACAAAACAGCAGTCAGTTTTGCCAGAGTAGAATATCTATGGTTTTCAGGGCCGGCGCTACCGGTACGGCCAGTATGGCCATGGCCGTACCACTTTTCCAGCAGAATTTTTTTGGTTGGACATTGTTATAATTACGAAAACATACACTAAAGGGTCGTCTTCTACGTCGTATTCCTCATCAGGCATGCGTGATTCACGCGATTCAATTTTCGCACGTGATTTCATTCTATTTTTAGTGGTACATATACCTCGTGCTTTCGCTCGTGCTGGCTGGTGTCTCTAGTAGAATTGCAGAATAATAAACTGATAAACAAATCGAGATGAAATTAAAGATCTACCCGACACACCATGTCATCCTGTAGTATATACAGCGAGCGCCGCCAAGTAATCAAAAAAAGCGAGCGGCGTAAAAGGGTCGGCAACGCCAGACTAGTCATCCTGTCAGTAGTCATTCCATCGCGCACCTTTGGAAGTGCGAAAAAGGTGAACAGAAGTTTTCAATCTTCATGGTGCCGTCGTTTTAGTTGGATACATTATGATAATGCACGAGATCTTGTGCTTTGTTTCAGTTGCTGTAAGGCTGCTAAGGAAGGAAAGGTGCGATTAACTGTTAGTGAGGAAAAAAGCTTTGTTGTTAGAGGACTTTGTAACTGGAAAGATGCAACAAGATGGTGATGAGAAAGACTCCAATTTCCTTCAGCTGTTGATGTTATGAGCAGAAGACAATACCAGCACTAAGCCAATGCTATATAGCTGCATTTAATAACATGATTTATGTGTAGCTATCTGACATGGCTATAATATGTATTTTACTGCACATACAAGTTTCTCAGGTTGTAAACAGTTCCACAGTAGCCACATATAATACCCATGGCTAAGGCCCTGAAATGCCCCCAAATCCAATCTCAGAGCATCTGTTTTTCAAAATTTTCCTGGGGGTGCATGCCCCCAGACCCCCTAGCATTAGCATGATGATCACTGGTTATAAGTTCCCCAGTGGGCCGTACCAACTTGAGAATGGTAGCTCCGGGCCTGGTTTTGCAGTGTCACCTCAAGAGTTGTAATACTCTAGTAGAGCAGTCAAATATTTTAAAATAATGCATGGACTTTACAAGAAATCATGAACAATTAATTTTCTAGCAAGTTATAACACTACTACCTCAGCTGCAGTCTTATACGTAACTTACAATTGTACATACTGTAGATATTACAAAAACATATGAATGACACATGATTTCTAAATGTGAAACAGATTTAGCTAGATACGTAGCTACATTTTTAGTGAATTAAATATCGTATAGCTAGCTAGCAGGGATTTAATGCAGGAAAATTTTGCAAATCAAATGATTTCTCAGAAGAAAGCACTTTTGTGTGCAAGATGTACACATCTTATGAATTCCAGATTGTAACAGTCGCAAGACTAAAAGACCCCCACTATACGTACGTAGCTATATAATTATACCATGCATATGGTAGATGAAATTTTTTATGGATCAGGATTTGCTTCTAGCTGTGTATTATGAAGTTACACTGACTTTCATTTACTAAAGCTTCATCAATATTTTCTATTTTATACATTTGATAAATATTTATTACTATAGCTAGAGGCAAACTTTTAATAATGCTGTATTGTAGCACTGTCTGTCTGCTCACATAATAAAACAAAAGATAAAACTGGCTTCTATACTCTACACAAGTAGCTATACAATTCCTATATTTTAACGTTACTCACTTGAAGATTATTCCTCACAACTGACAGTGTTTTGAGCTCTTCTTGTAGTGACTGTACTTGTGCTGATGAGGTACATACTAGCAAGATCATTAGCCAGTGACTCTCGAGATCTTTCTAATGATGTCACTAAATCCTTTAAATGACAATTAAATTGTTTAGGTACAATACTAATGTAAATTTTTATACACGAATGCAATAGTCATGTCACTAAACCACACACATTAACATAGCAAAATATAATGATTATGCTTCACCTGTACATTATGGAGTCCTCCTTCCTTCTGTTTTAATGTCGACTGCAGAAGGAGCTGATGCCACTGATCCTAGTCCAGTTGAGCATCCATCCAATGACATTGAACGATCATATAGCTATATGTAGGTATTTCCCTAAATACACAACACCGCAATTAAATTTTAATCTTCAGTAGCTACATACGTATACATAACATGGATGACAGAGTGTAAGAAAAGAAGGTAGTCTATGTACATACGTTAAGTTGTAGTAGCATAGCTAAATACTGTAGCTAGCTATGGTATAAACTTTGAAACTAGAAAATTTGATGAATTGGGGTTAGGAAAATACAAATTGAATGAGCCTTAGCTGCTGGAGGAAACTTCAATCCTGGATGGAATTTTGTATTTGAAAATTATGCTGTAGCTACCAAGATCTAGCTACGTATTATAGTTAGCCATGCCAAAAATAAGAGTTAACTCACATAATTATATGAATTACATGCCATGTACAGGCATAGCACTGCATGTCGGTGACAAATACAACAGTGATAGGAGCACATTGAGACAATTGTATTTTTGAAGTGCTCTGACAATGTTAGGCCACATAAACTTTTCATCTGATATAGTGTTGCATGTGGGGAAGACAGAATGGTCTGGGGTAGAGTTTATAAGGGCTTTTCTTATAGCTACGCACAGTAATGGTGTGTTCTTAAAGTAAAAATTATTTTAACATTTTGACTGACCAAAGTCACCAAATGGCTTTTGAATATATAATTAGACTGATAACATTGACGATCTCTGCTCATTGAGGCCAAAGGACAAGAATGCTGCTGTATGCTTAGTCATGCCATGCATGTAGTTATGTACTTACCAGTAGGCAGTAGCTACAAGTAATTAATGAATGAGTCATCCACACCTGAAGTAGATTCAAAGCCTGAGACAACACCTAGCTAGTTAGCTAATCATACTTTCAGTGAGAAGTGCTCACAAGATCCCAATTTGTAGTAACTAAATTAGGGGAGATGCAGCTAGTATGTAGTGTGTACTATTATTATTAATATTATTAGCTATTTTTAATTAGCTAACATGCATGGTGTATGTGTTATCATTATAATTTTAGTCCTTATAATTAATGTAATAGTTATACCATGGGCACGAGTGGTTTGCCTGATATATACGTACATCCGAAGTCTGAGGGCCGCAATTACATCATTATACTTGCATGGTGCCTCTTTGGTGATGAAATTTTAGCTACCTGCATTTTTATATTTTAGTACTTGTACATTTTTAGTATTATAGCTAGTCGATTGCATGCATATTAATAATTAGCTAATAGCTATTAAGACAGGAAAGAGAACATTTAGGCATGTGTCTATTATGCTGGAGGATATAAAAGAATCAACATTAATGCTGGAACAATAGGGCTAAAGTACAAAAGTGTCCCTGACAACATAGAAATTTATCATTTAAATATGTTGCAGAGGATCTTTTCTTGCATGCATGCATGCATGCATACCTATATTGAAAGTAAGAATTTGTGTTAGGTAATACTATAATTATTGATCATTGAACTGTAGGGCTGCAGTAATTATGCCGAAACAAAATTGTAATTCTATTTTGCAAGTGCATAGCTATTAAGAAAAACCTGAGCCTATGGTCATATCACACAAAACAGATTGATATACTCTAGTAGAACAGTAAAAAATCTATCAATGCAGCCAGATTTATAGTTATATACTCTAATAGAGCAGTCATATATTATACTAACTATTATATTACTCTAATAGAGCAGTTAGATATTGGAAAACAATAGCATAATGTAAGGAATTCTGAATAGAATAATGCAAAGAATCTTGAGCATGATTACCTCAGCCCTACATTTGCATAGATCAGTTTACGGAGAATTACTGAGTTGTGAGTCAATAAAAAATAACAATATTACGTGACTTGTAGTCTCGTGAACCAGCCTCTTTTTTTCTTATACATTCGGACGGGAAAAAAGGGTCTGGTTCACGAGACTACGTGACTTGTTTGTGATAAATTATATGTTTACTTACTTAGGCATATACGTATGTGAACTAGAAGGGCGGCAGGCTTCAGCCTGTGAGGGGTATAAGCTCTCCACGGTGTCTGCATGGTGGCTGTTGGACCTACCGACAGCCTTCTCAGGTGGATATCTTGCAACAACCAAGTGACGACAGGCGCGAGCCCCAGGTTTACGTGCATGAGTCGTAGATAATACGGAGAATTTAAACGGCTTTGCACTCGTACACAACTTGCATTCTTCAAAGAAAATTAAGTCACCTAGCGCGGTTGTAAACACGAGTATTTCTCGGCATTTGTTGTATGAGGGCAGGGGAAGCGTACGGTAAAATCACTAGATAAAGTATCTAAGATGGCTACAGAAGATACGTTGGAAATGCTGAGAAAACATTTTAGTGGTAAGGAGAAAATATTTTGCATGCCATTTCATGTATCACAGGTGAATCAGGTGGTCCAGAACTCTGTCCATACACAGTGACCGACAAACTTAGATACTTTGTTGGGTAAACCAAATATTCAAGCCTCTTAACAATTTCGCAGAGAAATTTGGCAGGTCCAAACAACATTTGGCCCTGCTGAGGGTATCACCATAAAGGGACAATGTGAACGTGTCTTTAATCCATTGGGATCCGCAGTCTCGAAAAGGTGCAAAACATTGTATGTTGGAAGTAGTCTCACATGACCAGACCACTTATTAAACCAGGCGCGCGCCTGGTTTCTTGAAATCGTTTTCGTGAAAACGTCGGTGTGTGTGTGTGTGTGTGTGTGTGTGTGTGTGTGTGTGTGCGTGTGCGTGTGCGTGTGCGTGTGCGTGTGCGTGTGCGTGTGCGTGTGCGTGTGCGTGTGCGTGTGCGTGTGCGTGTGCGTGTGCGTGTGCGTGTGCGTGTGCGTGTGCGTGTGCGTGTGCGTGTGCGTGTGCGTGTGCGTGTGCGTGTGCGTGTGCGTGTGCGTGTGCGTGTGCGTGTGCGTGTGCGTGCGTGCGTGTGTGTCCGCTCCCAGGCTATTAAAAACCATTCACGTGAAATGAAGCCTGAATAACCAATCAAATAAGTCCTATTGCTTTTCTATGACACTTGCTATCGATATTACTGATGGGCGGGGCCTTAGTAACGAAGCGCGTCGTGAGTTACTGCCGAATAAGAACAAGGTAATGCAGTGTTAGCCGTTCATTACATAGTATAAAAGCCGTTTGAACGGTTGTACATTACAAACAAGACGAAGCCTTTCAGTTTTGAAAGTGGGCGTGCCGTGCGGGTAGCGGAGCTTATAATACAAGACTAGCCTATAGTGTTACAGTAAGAATTTCGGCTTAAAACAACTTTGTACTACTTTTAAAAAGTTTTATCACTAAAGTACTGGAGTTTAAAGCCGGTTTAAACAAAAGAATTAAATTTGTATGCGTTACTATGTGCCCCTTAGTGATGAGTCTTTGCTCACATGACTTACTCGTGATGTCATTAATTACTATTACAATACACTGAATAGCAGTTGATTAACAGTGGTTTAACTTACACATCGCCTGGTTTTTAGATGGTAGAACATCAACTTGTTCTGTTTGTATGTGCAGTGGTGGAAAACAGAATACCGAATACTTATTTAAAAAGTTTCCAGTAGTTGCTGAATGTATGCCTTAGCATGAGGAATATATATACTCTTGCGGGGGCCTACTCGACAGTGTGCTGTATGTACATATGTAGGTATATTTATTTGCGGATTTACAGTAGTCAGCGATAATGTGTCAGTGATATGTAGTTCTAAGGAAACTATAGTCATATGTTCATGAGGCATGCGCTATAGACCCTTTGCAGTGGGCTTTGCGCGGTCATTAACTGTGGATACCAAATGGATAGAAATAAAGAAGAGTTTTCATAGACTTCCTAGCACCATTAGCCACCAGAGAGAGACAAATAAAGAATTAAGCAAAAAACATCAGCATTTGTGGCTAGCTAAGGACAGACCTTAATGATATCCAGACCAATCAAGATTGTTAATTTAGCACTTCTGACTAGATTGTTGTGTTAGAGTATACCTTATTAATCCACAAAAGTCACCTGCATTTATATGCATGCATTTCAGAAGTATAAAATCTAACAGAAATTCCTGTTGCACATGCAAACGATTCTCACAGCTAGTATCACTATTATCAGGTTCACTCCCACTGTATTCTCCATGTAAGTGTATTGCGGGGGACTGCACAATTATGTAGTCTTGTTAAAATGGCTAGAGGTTCACGGTGTTGCAGGGATGAAAAAGATTTTTCAAAAAATGTCAGATCAGCTTTATGGTTGATCTGACATGCCAACAGTCAACTGTATGCCAGTACTCAAAAAGACCAAGTAATTGATGTTGCTAGGAGATAAACAAGGTAGAAGGGAATACCACAGAGCGAAAATTTTCCCAAACAAGTATGCCTAAAATATCACCACTAATTCATCTCTTCAACCACTAATGCATCTAGCAATTATCCTAATAAAGCCTCTTTTCTGGCATTTGAAAGGTTTCATGGCAATATAATTTTTTGTTCATGGATGTAAACTTTGTTAGGATTCACCTAAAGTCATGGAGTTTAGTTCACATTGCTGTTAATTAAGGTGGTAGTTGTGTTGTTAGAAGCTGTTTAAGAAAGAAGCCTTATTTAGGCCACAAATCCAATTATATTGCATAAGAATACATTGATCTTGTGTAAAGTAAGCCAAAGAAGCCATATTTAGGCCACAAATCCAATTATATTGCATAAGAATACATTGATCTTATGTAAGTAGACTACGTGGTATTAATTTAGCACTACATAATGTATTATGCCAGTGGAGTACTATACGGAAGCTATGCTTAGTTTTTTCTAGTATACCAGTGAGATGAGTGAGTACAAAGCATTTCATGACGTATTTGAGTTAAGTGATAGTGGGCGGAGGGCCGAATATTGAGAAAAAACATTTGTGCAACAGATTATCGATGTTTATGCCATTTTCTGTGGAGCAGGGAATAGCGCAAGTTTTACAAGTGAACTAGCAGGTTTTCTTCGTGCTGTATGTAGAAAAGAGAGTTATCAGGCACTAAATAATGAGTAATAGAGAGGCTAGAAAATAATATTGAGCGGCTTAGCGGCTATAGATTCACATAATTTGATGCGCGAGGTAATTTTATATGCTAAACAAAAACACCCTGGGTGTAAAAAAAGTGCGAGGCCAATCAGAAGCAGCATTGCAAATAGGTATGTGCGACCAAAAACTTTGATATCAGTTGCGGCGAAGAAGTTACTTATCAAAAATCTTTTTCACTACTTGAATTACATACAATAGTTTATAGCATATTTTCACAACTATGATTGGCTTTATCACTTATTAATAATGATGGTGTGAAAAAGGTGGCCAAGTGACAAAGCCAATCATAGTTGTGAAAATATGCTATAAACTATTGTATGTCATTCAAGTAGTGAAAAAGATTTTGATAAATAACTTCTTGGCCTCAACTGATATCATTAAGTACGGTAGTACTTACTAGTAGGGATCGACACGAAAAAACATGGCGTCCAACTTTCACGCGCCTCCATAACTCGCCTCACAATATACTTTTCACGAAAAAAACAACTAAAATCCTTTTGTAACACTATAACAAAACTGTACCTCCGTGAAAAACCGAACAATACGATCAGTAGAGAGATTTGAAAATTGCAAAATCTACCAGAATTTCATCTGACTGCCTGCCAGCCTGCCGTAAGACCCACTAGCACTAGGAGTATGGCTCCAGATTTCTCACAACAAAGGAAATTGTGTCGGATTTACGAAACTGCTGTTCCGCTGAAGATTCATCCACTGCGCCTTAGTGTTTCTTTTCATCCCTCACTATCTTCCTTTTTCTTCATTTAGTCTGTAGAAAGGCGAGAAAATTATGAAAGAAGGTGTCGATCGGCTTGCATCTTCTGCTTTTACGTCACCAAAACAGCCACTTACACACGTGACATAATTAGTAATGCGCCCCCGTTAAATACTACGAACGATGTTTTTGCGTGTACTTTATTACATCGTCAACTATAGAGTACATGCTGATATATAACTTAGACAACATATTCGATGTTTTTCGAATGTATTTCACTACAATGCAGCTGCTCCGCCATGTTAACGCTGTTGTTAACATGCGCCTGTAAAAACAATTAAGTAATGTTTTGGCACCTGGAAGGCGATTACTTTTGCAAGTATGCTACAAAAAGCAAACAAACTAGAATATTTAAAAATTTACAAAAGTGAGTAGGGATCACTCTTGGAATGCTAGCTAAAAAAAGTAAGGAAACAAGGGAAAAGATTTTCGAGTGGCATGGGAGAACACTAAAGATTCTAGCATGAGATAATTTATAATAGTTTCATCCCTACTTTTGGCTCGTTTTCAGTATTAAGAGTAAGCCAAATGTAGGGATTAAACTTTTATAAATTATCTCATGCTAGAATCTTTAGTGTTCTCTCATGCCACTTGAAAATCTTTTCCCTTGTTTCCTTACTTTTTTTAGCTAGCATTGCAAGAGTGATCCCTACTCACCTTTTTAAATTTTAAATTTTTAAATATTCTAGTTTGTTTGCTTTTTATAGCATACTTGCAAAAGTAATCGCCTTCCAGGCACCAAAACATTACTTAATTGTTTTTACAGGCGCATGTTAACAACAGCGTGAACATGGTGGAGCAGCTGCATTGTAGTGAAACACATTCAAAAACATCGAAATTATGTTGTCTAAGTTATATATCGGTATGTACTTTATAGTTCACTATGTAATAAAGTACACGCGTCTTTAATGGTGGGCGCATTACTAATTATATCACGTGTGTAAGTGGCTGTTTTGGTGACGTAAAAGCAGAAGGTGCAAGTTTATCGACACCTTCTTTATAATTTTCTCGCCTTTCTACAAGCTAAATGAAGAAAAGGAGGATGAAAAGAAACAGTAAGGCGCAATACTATAATATTGACACTGACCTGCTTAACACTGACCTGATAGTATTGACACTGACACTGACCATGACAGCTATAATACTACTATTATAGTATTATGGCTTATTATAGCATATTTTCACAAATATGATTGGCTTTGTCACTTGGCCACTTTTTTCACACCATCATTATTAGTAAAGGTGGCCAAGTGACAAAGCCAATCATATTTGTGAAAATATGCTAGCTATAAACTATTGTATGTCATTCAAGTAGTTAAAAATTTTTTTGATAAGTAACTTTTTGGCCTCAACTGATCAAAGCTTTTGGTCGCATATACCTATTTGCAATGCTGCTTCTGATTGGCCTTGCACTTTTTTCACACCCAGGATGTTTTTGTTTAGCATATCACTACATTTTTGAAAGTATAAACAAATGTTATTACTAGCAAGCAGCAGAGAAGTACTGCATGGGCATAACTTGTACTTGCCTAGCACACAATATTGTAAATTAAACTTTGAAGCTTAATTTTGAAAAACTCAGGCCTGCAATTTATTTTTAACCTTCACTACAGAGTGATACATCAATATAGATTGTATATCTGAAAGTTTATGCAAATCATATGAAGGGGGTCCAAGTTATGACACTTATCAACCTGCAGTGTAATAGCCCTTCTCAAATACATTCAAGTGTTTACTTCAGACTGATAATAGTATGACAGGTAGAACATACATAGGAGAAGTGCTGATATAAATTTGGCTGAAATCCATAAAGAAATGAGTGAGTTATTAGATAAACAAGTGAATGTATAAAAAGAGAGTTTGAAAAACACTTCTGGGGTTCACGAAAGTTCCCGCAAGCCCATGAAAAAAGTGTGCGATGAAAATAAAAGAAAGAATGAAAGAAAGAAAAGAAAAAAAACGACTGCCACATAAAATTTTTTGTAAGGCTGTATCAGACTGAATCGATGTCTATCAACTTCGGGATATTGATTCTTCAAACAATGAAGGTACTAATTGTCTAGTAAACGGTCGTGAAATGAAGCCTGAATAACCAATCAAATAAGTCCTACTGCTTTTCTATGACACTTGCTATCGATATTACTGATGTAACGGAGTGCGTCGTGAGTTACTGCCGAATAAGAACAAGGTAATGCAGTGTTAGCCATTCATTCCATAGTAAAAGCCGTTTGAACAACTATACATTACTAACAAGACGAAACGTTTCAGTTTTGAAAGTGGGCGTGCCGTGCGGGTTGCGGAGCTTATAATACAAGACTAGCCAATAAGCCTTATCCGCAATTACGTCACAATATAAAATGGCGGCGTTATGGGGGGACAATGTACAGAGAGCCTATGGAGAGGTTAACGTTTCGCTATGTTCGCCGTGAACAATGCAGGAGAAAACTCTGGTGAGACATCTAAACTATCTTCCAATGTAGGCCATACATTTTCGTGCTTTTAAAAAAGTCCTAAGGCTGGTTTTGCTTTAATGAGGCATTTTGCAGAGTCATCAAATGTAGCAAAACCAACTTTTAGTCGTTTCCACTCTATCCTACAATGTTTTCTAGTGTGAAAGTGCAGAGTAGTGGGTGTCTGGGCTGTCAAGGCAATGTTTTCTGACAAGCTGTCATGGCACCTTGTCCAGGCGTATGGCCTTCAGAGCCCATACACCCACTAATTTGCACTAATTTGCACTTTCTCGCACTAGAAAACATCGTAGGGTAGAGTGGAAACGACAAAAGTTGGTTTTTCTACATTTGACAACTCTGCAAAATGCCTCATTAAAGAAAAACCAGCCTTAGGACTTTTTTAAAAGCACGAAAATGTATGCCCCTACATCGGAAGATAGTTTATATGTCTCACCAGAGTTTTCTCTGCCATTTTTATATTGTGATGTAATTGCAGATAAGACTCATAGTATTACAGTAAGAATTTCGGCTTAAAACAACTTTGTACTACTTTTATCACTAAAGTACTGGAGTATAAAGCTGGTTTTAAAAAAGAATTAAAACTGTATGCGTTGCTATGTGCCCCTTAGTGATGAGTCTTTGCTCACATGACTTACTTGTGATGTCATTAATTACTATTACAATACACTGAATAGCAGTTGATTAACAGTGGTTTAATTTACACATCGCCTGGTTTTTAGATGGTAGAACATCAACTTGTTTCTTGTATACTAGCGAGTACAAAGCTTTTTGTGACATATTCGAGTTAAGTGATAGTGGGCGGAGGGCCGAATGTCGAGCAAAAAATTTGTGAAACGGATTATCGATGTTTACGCCGTTTTCTGTGGAATGGAGAAATAGGGATGTCTCCATTCACTGTACTGGACTACTTGACTTGGACTATTTGACTGGAATACTGGACTGAGGTTTTTTCCTTTTTTGGACAAGTTTCTGTGTTTATTTTAGCATACATTCCAGAAACTAAATTGTTTTAAAATAAATAACCATGAATTATGAAGTACTTCGAATGATTAATGATTTACTGTATAGTGTTTTCAGCCATGCTTAGGATATGTTATGATTTGTAGTATGCACCAATGAAAGGTACAAATTAGAGTTTAGCAGACTTATCCAGTGTAGATATACTTACATCACTGGTAAGTCATATCATAATTCAGTGTTGAGATGACATGGCCTCCCTGGACACCATGCATGCAGGCATCCAAACTAACTCACACATGCATAAGTTTAGTCTAATTTAAAATTTTGATTGTAGCTAATGCTTCATTGTTATCAGAACCTCCATCTGGTGCAACCTGTTAGCCATTTTCTGACCAATTGTAGCAGTTGGCTGAGCAAAGTCTACTGTGGTGTTGGGAAGCCAGTGATATAGTCTATGATAATTTTCATCAATGGGCAACCAATTTCTAATCCTTATTTTCATACGGCTGTCACTATTCACTGGACTGGACTAGTTTTTTTCCTTTTTGGACAAGTATTTATGTTTTTAAATACAGTAATATAGATTATTCAAAGTGGATGTTTAACTGGTCACCAGCTACAGGAACTAGCTGGATGTTAATAAAAATGGAACGTTATACTTACCTAGGCTTTGCAGTGAAACAGTAGTATCTCATCTCTCCTAAATCATACATGCTTAGAATTATTTGACCAGGCTTTGTGGCCTTTTATTAAACCAGGCGCGCGCCTGGTTTCTTGAAATCGTTTTTGTGAAAACGTCGGTATGTGTGTGTGTGTGTGTGTATGTGTGTGTTTGTGTGTGTGTGTCCCCGCCCCCCAGGCTAATAAAAACCATTCACGTGAAATGAAGCCTGAATAACCAATCAAATAAGTCCTACTACTTTTTTATGACACTTGCTATATATCGATATTACTGATGGGCGGGGCCTTAGTAACGAAGCGCGTCGTGAATTACTGCCGAATAAGAACAAGGTAATGCAGTGTTAGCCGTTCATTCCATAGTAAAAGCTGTTTGAGCAGCTGTACATTACTAACAAGACAGAGCGCTTCAGTTTTGAAAGTGGGCGTGCCGTGCGGGTTTCGGAGCTTATAGTTCAAGACTAGCCTATAGTGTTACAGTAAGAATTTCGGCTTAAAACAACTTTGTACTACTTTTATCACTAAAGTACTGGAGTATAAAGCCGGTTTAAACAAAAGAATTAAATTTGTATGCGTTGCTATGTGCCCCTTAGTGATGAGTCTTTGCTCACATGACTTACTCGTGACGTCATTAATTACTATTACAATACACTGAATAGCAGTTGATTAACAGTGGTTTAACTTACACATTGCCTGGTTTTTAGATGGTAGAACATCAACTTGTTACTTTTATTATTATTTGACCTTTTCTATAGTGAAGACAATTCTTCATTGCAAAAATTCAAAGTCCTAGTGATTCCATACATTATGCATTACTAGTATGGGACTCCGGAAATCAGTGTGGCCAGCCAAATATCCCTGAATAATAAAAATCGGTGACTGGCTAATATCAACCGTGAAAATTATTTGATACCTGAATCTTACAATATACGTATGTAAGTACAGCAATACAGTGACCTCTCATGATGGTATAGTTACTTTGTAATCTGCATATACATATATATGTAGCTTGAAAATAAATTAATAGTTTAACTTTAGATACTCAACTCTGTTGTAATGCACTGCTAAAACAAGTAAACCTAGCAAAACTATTATGAAGTCATTGTATTACTGTACATAGGTCTCTAGCTAGGTGTCAAATATTTGAAAGTAAAATAGAACCTTGTCCAAAAATGGAAAAAACTTCAGTCCAGTAGTCCAGTCCAGTAGTCCAATCCAGTGAATAGTGACAGCCATTTTCATAATATGTATTTATGTATGTATAACTACATATGACCAAGTAAAACTGCATAAAAATGAAAATAACTCACTCCAGTAGTCCAGTCCAGTATTCCAGTCCAGTAGTCCAGTCCAGTGAATAGAGACACCCGGGAAATAGCGCAAGTTTTACAAGTGAACTATAAGGTTTTCCTCGTGTTGTATGTGGAAAAGAGAGTTATCAGGCACTAAATAACGAGTATTAGAGAAGCTAGAAAATAATCTTGAGCGATTTAGCAGCTGTAATTCGCATAATTTGACATACGAGGTTATTTTATATCCTATTTATTCAGTGCTATTTCTTTGTGTAGGAACATTGTATCGCAATGAAATTTGCTGTGATGATAGTGTAAGACTTGCTCTATAATAAAAAACAGCAAAAAATTGCATACATAGCTTGATGTGCACAGCTACTGTAAGTTAAACAAAAAATGTATAATTTTTTCAATTGCAGTTGACTGCCACCTTAAAGATTTTTATCAGGTGGTATGTAATAATGAAAATTAAATACATGAAATATTTTTACCGTTGCATGAAAAGAGAAATAGTTTTGGTCTTGTAATCTACTCTCATGCTTGTAAGTTTTGTACAGTGGATGGCCTGGTTTAAGCTTAAAAGAATATAGCTTACTGAATCTAATGCAGACCCAACTTCACCCAAGCGTGTGTTGTCTTCACCGAGCACCCATTCAACATGAGCGATCTCACGTTATGTTTACCAGTTCTAAAAACAGAACAGAAGGTACACACGTATGTAAGAGCTGTTTCTTTCAAGGTTTTATGGTTGCATGGCAATTCAACCAAAGCTGGAAATGACGGTAACCCATAGCTGGCTTGCAAGCGCCTCCAAATATACCGTATAGCGGGAATTTACCATGAGGTTTTAATTTTTGCAAACTTTATCACAAAAATTATAGCTAGCACACATTTTTGGATCCATACATTTTTCATATAATAATTTTGGTGTGGATATGGTATTCAAAAATTACAAATATTTCTTCTGAGAGCAAAATCATTTGATTTGCAAAATTTCTTCTTGCAGTACATTCCTGCTATACTGTAGTGGCCTCCAGCTAGCTAGCACTTCTAAAAAAATAAATGAAACAAGTTGAAATGTTAACATGTTGTTTTTACATGTTAAAATCCATGTTTATGTACGTGCTTTTAAGAAATGCATCATACGTACATAGCTATGTATGGCTATGCATATAATAGCTATGCATGTAGAGTACGTATATTAAAACAAATGGCAGCTAGAAAACTATTTGTTGTAAAAAATTCACCGGCTACCCAAGACAAGGAAAATATTTTACTGATAAACTTGTTCACATAAAAATTTCCAACGATAAAATTATCCCAAACTATGGTAGCCTATCTTACCCTGAATAACAAGGCCAGTAATTGGCTAAATATACACAGCCTTTAAATTTTTGTTTCAAATCCCCTTACACAATGGGGTATGGCAACTTTAATTACATGATCATCAGCTGTACATCTGGAATGTAATTTAACACATTAAAATATTGCCATTTGTGTAATGACGTCTAGGTATATTTCTGGCCAAAGTTCCAGTGTTTTGAATTAGTAAAGAGCTAGAGTATCAGGATCATATATTGTTGTTTCTCTAATGTATAACACAGCGAGTGCCTAGCCAAATTCAGTTGGCATAATAGCAAACACATTTCTACCAGATGCAATAACATATACATATATATATATATATCCTTCTGTACCAAATTTTCTTTCACTCCAAATCAGAGAATGTGTTATGTTACTTTGCTGTGTGTATGGGACAACAGGGTTTAGCAGCGTCTTCTATTCATACCTATCAGTCTGGTATCCGTCAGCTGCAAATTGCTAGTGGTCACTCTGATCCTCATATCGATCACATGCTCAGGCTTCAACAGATTTTGAAAGGAATAAAAGTCCAGGTTGCTCAATCAGGAAAGACTACCCACTCTCACCTCCTAATCACTCCCTCCATTCTTCAAAAGTTGAAGTCTATTTGGATAGATTGTAATCCTTCCTGTGATGATTTAATGCTCTGGGCAGCTTCAGTTACAACATTTTTCACTTTTTAGAGATCTGGAAAAATAACAGTCAAATAGGAAGCAGTTATGATCCCCAAATTCACCTTTCTTACTCAGATGTCAGTAGCAGTTGACAATTCGATATCCCCTAAGGCCATCTCACTCAACATCAAGCACTCTAAAACAGATCAATTCAGTAAAGGTGTTAAGGTAGTGATAGGACAAACTGATTATGAACTATGCCCAGTTACGACCTTGCTGACTTACTTATCTCATCGGGGCACCTCCCCAGGTCCTCTTTTTCGATGGCACAACAACACTCCCCTTTCAAAGACTAAGTTTGTGAGCCATGTGAGACTAGCCTTGCTGAGAGCCACTCTCCAGCAGATAAATACGCTGGCCACAGTTTTCGCATTGGGGCAGCCGCAATCACAGCTTCATCTGGAAAAGAAGACTCCACCATTCAAACATTAGGTCTGGCTAAGTTCTTCCTACTTGTTATATGTTAGATTGGATTCTCGTCACATGGCATCACTCTCATCCACGCTAGCGAAATCCTCAATATGAATTCATTCCTACTGGGAATAGTAATCTTGTTTATGTACATCTACTTATGTTAGCATATTACATACAGTATTTGTGTATGCAATATGTTATGGTTCCGCTGTTTGTACATTATCTTAATTAGTAACCATTTAATTATTACCTTCACATTTCAGCAAGTCCTCCATCTGTTAACTCATCTAAAATGCAATTTGTTGCTTATGTGGGTGATGGCAAAACGGTTTATCTACTACTAACTCTACAAATTGAAGCTTATTTGGAATGTCATTCGTCGTTCACCAATCTTCAAGGTCACATGCTCTTTTCCTATCTAATGCACTGTGGAGGCCCAGCACACGTGAGAGTATTATATGACCTTGAGATACGCCATACAGCATTGATAACCCATTATTCCATCACTCTGTCAAGCTTATTATATATCTCGCTTCGGGTTGCTGTTTCATATAGTAACCGATACCTAGTTAATATAGATTTAACTGAAGGTTAAATGGTGTTAACTAGTACAGTATGTAGCTTACCTTCAGGGGCGGCGGTGATCATAATTGTGACTACGTAATACCGTATAGCCTAAAATTTTCAAGGGTTAAAATTTTCATGGAATGGCGAAGTTAGCCGTTTTGTGGATTGCAGAAGTATTGCATTGAATTATACTGTGGAACAAAGTTTTCAAGGCTAAAATTTTCGTGGGTACTCCGAAATCCATGAAGTTTTTCATACTCAAAAATTTTAGGCTATACGGTATTAATGTCGCGATACAGTATCTAGATAGACGCACGCGCATGACCTTAATTTGAATATTATACACACACTCTCCTTAGTTACGAGCTGTCCTCACGGAAGTAGTAGTGTTCGTTTTGTTATTTTCCCAGATACACCTCCCTAATAGACAGATACTCCATTAACCAATTTCACAGGTTTAAGGTTTAATAACTTAAGTCATAGTGTACTGCTCATGCTACTTTCTTTCAAGTGGATTGGCTAATGTGATAATTAGTGTTGTACCGATTGCCAGATTTTAGGAGTATACCGATATCCGATTATTTTACATTCCAGACAGCAGATATTTCAATCCGATACCGATTATTACAAACATACAATAAAACTTACAAAAGTGTAAGATTCTGTCAAAATCAGCAAATCTACTGGTTCAGTTAAAAGCACAAGGCTCTTGAATTATTTGATTTTAATAAACCAATATTGTAACCTTAAAATCTACCGATACCGATTGTCACAAAATTCCCCAATAATCTGCTGTTTCCGATTGTGATCTGATTAATCGGTACAACACTAGTGACAATGGGTAGATTATGCCGCATATAAGGTTTCTCCTTATTTTTTATGGTTTGGAAGGTCATTCGTCGTTCACCGATCTTCAAGGTCATATGCTCTTATCCTATCTAACACACTGTGGAAGCCCAGCGTACGTGAGATTATTATATGACCTTGAGATACCCCATGCAGCATTGATAACCTGTTATTCCATCACTCTGTCAAGCTTATATCATTTAATATATCTCGCTTCGGGTTGCTGTTTCGTATATAGTAACCGATACCTAGTTAACTGTATTTGTATATGTAATAGGATGGGGTGCTGTAGTATTTGGAATTAATTGTACGAGTAATGCAGGCAAAAAATTGTAATAGTGTGAGGCGAAGCCGAGCACTATTACAGTTTTCTGCCTGCATTACAAGTGCAATTAATTCCAAATACTACAGCAACCCATACTGTTACAAATTAATCTAACATGTTTTAGTGTAACTTGGTGTGCTAGTGAAGAGGTGTGGTGATTTAACATGTGCCACTGAAACAAAATATTACAAGCGTTGGCAACAGTGTACTGGTGTAGTATCCATGTGTAGTGGTTGTGTCTTTGAAATGCCATTGCCTGATAGTATCGCTAATAACTGATATCCCAGAACTTGCTGGCGAGCTTGTTGGGATGTTTTTGTCGGCTGCCCATTAATTAGTGAAACAAGAAGAAAAGCAGTTAGTACAGGCCTGTTGAGTAGTTGAGAAATTAAAAGGAAGCTGAAAGTGAATTTAGTAATTGTAATTATTGTATACCAGTGACAACAATTTGTAATTGTAATGTCAACAAATTAGCCAATTAGAGGCGTATTACAGTTTTTGTTTGAGCAAGGTATCAAAAAAGTGTAATAGCGTTTCTATTGGCTATTTACTGTACTATTACAAAATAATACATACGAGCTGTATCGGGCGTTTTCTATGTAAATTGTAATACATGTTGGATTAAAGCTGTAATGTACATACTTGTACTTTCTTATTTCTACACATTTGATATAATCGAAAATCGTGATGTTTTGATGACAATAATCTAGATGTTAAAGTTCACACAATTTCTGAGGCCTAATCAGCACATGCTAGCAGCAGCCTACACAAAGAGGTTGCATAAGGCAAATCGCATAGCATACGTACATATCAACATGAGCATGGTAGCAGAAAAGGCAACGTGGCAGTATAAGGAAAGTAGTACCAAAAGCTGCATAAGCAACATGCGTATCAGGATAAACCATGCAGCAGCAGAAGCAAGGTAAAAATAAAAACAGTATTATCCACCAAATTACGTATGGTAGTAGTGGAAACAAGGCAGTAGCATCAACCCAGCAGTATCGGCAGCATCACTTGTTTTAGCCATTCAGTCAGCTACATTCTGAGTAGCTGACTGAATGGCTAACTGAGTGGCTAACTGAATGGCTGACTGAATGGCTGACTGGCTAAATGGCTAACTGAATGGCTGACTGAGTAGCTGACTGTTTTATCTATTCATACATTGCCTTCCTTTATCTAAGCCTGGCTTGTTAGTTTTTATACAAGTGAATAGGGTTGATGCCGTCACAATAGTTAACTTTAGCTTTACAATAACAACTAACTGAACAGCAAATGCAGGCTGGGGAAAGGGCAGCCAAGTACAAAAAGCACATTATATGTAAAGTAGGCTTACCATGAGACAAGGAAGTGCTGTGGTAGTTGTCTTGTTACTTGCAGCACATGGGGCCTGTATCGTCTGCCTGTACTACCCCACATCCTTAGAATAAATTTACAGATGAATACAGATTGAAGCAGCAGAATCATTTTGCTGCCCTGCAAGTGTCCGATGGTTTTAGCTATGTGCATTAGTTGCAGATTCAAAGGCTGCATGGGTTTTGAGGCTGAATTCTTATAGTTGATTCAGCTCATTATTTGGTCATATCCTCTCTGTATTGACTATAATATACAGTAGGTAAAATACACAGATAGCTATTATATACAAAATACCTAGCTAGCGTATAATTATACGCAAAGCTATGCAAGATGCATGCTAACTAAGCATGCTACACAAATGTACAAAAGCATGTACGTGTAGCTTAACTATACATATTCACGTGACTTCCCCACAACATCATTGCATATCCTTAACAATAGCAATAGGTTAACAGTATAATTATATGTTCTAAAGTAGGTAGATATAAATAATTACCAAATTTATGTCTGTATTTTAGGAAATGAAAGACCACAGTTAAAAGATATTGACAATTATGTGGTGATAAAATGTGCTGCAAATTGGAAGCAGTTAGGTAAAAACTTGAATATTAATGAGGATTTGTTAAACATTATTGAAAAAGATTACCCTCATTGTGAAGACCGTTGCAGTGAGATGTTAAAAGAGTGGCTAGATTTAACCCCTGATGCATCATGGGAAATGTTACTTGATGCAGTAGACAAAACAAAAAGCACATCATATAATTCACCTGATACAGTTGAAAAACTAGGCGCTGTAGCAGATAAGCTGATTGATACAGTTGAAAAGCTAGGCACTGCAGCAGTTAAGATACCTGATGCAGCTGAAAAGCTAGACAATGCAGCAAATAAACTACCGGATACTGCTAAAAAGCTAGGTATTGCAGTAGATAAACTTCCTGATACAGTTGAAATACTAGATAATGTAGCAGATAAACTACCTGTTACAGTTGAAAAGCTAAGTACTGCAGCAGATAAAATAGGCTATGCAGCGGATAAACTTCCTAGTGCAGTTGAAAAGTTGGATAGTGCAGCAGATAAATTACCAAAAGCAGTGGACCAGCTTTATGAAGCTATAGATAAATTACCAAAAGTAGTAGGTAAGGAAGAAAACACAGATTTGGATGATTTTGAAGGTACGTACATATTTATTATGATACATGTAGCTGGTACTGTAGGTAATGCAGATAAAGCTGATCTTTCAGTGCTAGTTACAAAAAGTAAGAAAAAAGGATTTGGCATGAGAGAACACTAAAGGTTCTATCATGAGATAATTTATAAAAGTTTAATCCCTACTTTTGGCTCATTTCAGTAGGTTAATAAAAAGTAGGGATTAAAAACTTTTATGTTAGATTCTTTAGTGTTCTCTCATACCAAATTCGTTTTCCTTGTTTCCTAGCTTACATTTTGTAGCTAGCATTGAAAGATCCATCTTTTCTTTTTAATTACGTATTCAAT
This sequence comes from Spongia lamella, assembly GCA_963930835.1. Lineage (NCBI taxonomy): Eukaryota > Metazoa > Porifera > Demospongiae > Dictyoceratida > Spongiidae > Spongia > Spongia lamella. Next base: position 4,652,904 of record OZ005748.1, on the reverse strand, counting down.
CTAGTTTGTTTGGTTTTTATACCATACTTGTGAAAGTACATAGTTTGTATAATTATTTAATCCTGTCCTTGCCTTCACAGGTGCTTGTTAATAACAGCATTAACTAGTCTGGCATAGCCAGACCTTGGTGCATAGGGTCTGGTCTGTTTTGCACACGGTACTGGTGTGGCTGGAATGTAATTAGTTTGCTTACGTATTTAAAAACATGTAGTAATTTGGTAAACTATTATGTCGTTCGTTGTAAGCTGTTCTTTCTTAAGCGCTTGATATCTTAGCATCTAAACTGCCCTTATTATTAAAATAGAAGCCTCGCTATAGAAGCCAAGTTACGCTGAATCAGAAGCGAGATCGGAAACAAAGCCATGTGGTATAGCCATAATCTGTATGCGTCACATGCCAAAAGTCTATCCATACAAAATTTGAAGGCTGTGGATGCATGACTAGTTTTGATTTTAGAAGAACTATGCAAGGATGTATATATACTCAAACCAGCAGACCACAGAATTTATAATGTAATTAGCACCTAATGTGTGTATACAGTCATGTGGATCATCTGAAGCCCATACATATACAGCACTGTGAGAAGCCTTTTATGAACAGTACTGTGTCTCCTTAACACAAAAAGATGTCGATAGATTGTTGTGCCTTCTGCTTATTATGTCACAAACAACAGTTCCTTGTACACGTGTGGCATAATTGGTGTAACATAATAAACATCCTGAACTTCATAAAAGTGTAATCATACTGTAAGTATTACTTAAAGCACTGCTGCCAGTTTGTATGAAGTATACAGCTCGAGGTGAGAGTCGAGTGGCAAATATAGTACGAGGCGAAGCCGAGTACTATATTTGTCACGAGATCCTCACCAAGAGCTGTATATCTCATACAAACCAAGCAGCAGTTGTTTAAGTGTTTTATTGTATTTTACACTACTGATGTGTAAATAAAACACAAATGAATGGTTTTCTTTGATGAAAAGTGTCAATGAGCTACTATTCTATAACTACTCTATCGTTCTATGACTACCCAACCACAGTGCTATAACCACCCAACCACAGTTCTATAACTACCTACTGATACTTTATGGCATATATAGCACTGTTAAACCCTTTGATCCGCCTACACAAAATTCAGAATCTTCGTGGAACCTGACTGTCAAGGAGCTTTGCATTCGCGTTCCGTTCGATTGCGCTCTTAGTATCCCGCTGCAATGTTCTTATTACATTTACAATCATGTGCACATAAATATGTAATAATTTCCTAATGATTGTATATTAAATTAATTCAGTCACTGACACTCCCCCCGTTGACCAGGGTTGGTCAACTGGTTGGGTCATCGCCGTCGAGTAAACTTATCCACCTCCTCATCTGATCCACTGCTTGAGATGCAGCTGCCCTTGTAGGTCGTTGAGGCACTGGTCCCTCCTCTGTTGGTTCTAATGAACTCTCTCATCAATTGTGGGTTGGGTTCCTTCTGGCTGCTTCGTGTTGGAGCTAGTCTTAGTGGATTCATCCTGGCAACTGATCTCAAGTGGGTAAAGCAAAGACACAGGTCGTTGTAGCATCATGGTCTTACCATCTCTCGATGACACTCTCAGGTCAGCACCTCTAATTTTCCCATCTTGGCCAGCGATTGTGCCCTCTACCTTAGCAATCTTCCAGAATCCTCTGGGTTGACTCTCATTATGTACAATGACAAGATCATTTACTGCGATTGGAGCTCCTGAAGCGGTAACATTGTTAAAACGGTGAGCTTCCCTCAGTTCGACAAGATATTCATGCCGCCATCGTCTCCAAAAATTGGTTTAATGAATTATTAAGGTGCCGGTGTTTGACTCTTCTCGTAAGATCAACATGGTTTAGTTCAAAATCAGGGTCTTGTACGTATATCCCCTTGATAACTAAGGTTGTCAGGTAAGCTTAATATGCGCCTACCCATGAGCAGGTGTGATGGAGTAAGAGGTTCCTCCGGGTCATCTGGCATGACATACGGTACAGCTCAGTTTAAACTTGACATTTGCACGCGTGTGCTAGTAGAGTCACTCGAGAGATTTGGCGTGAAACTCGCGAGTTGCGCGCGAGTGCACAATTCAAGTAATGAGATTCGATCCTCCAGACGAGTGATACGCTCGTGACGTGCTACTTTACTCGCGAGCTATGTATGCATGTATCACGTTACGTGCTCTATAGCATGCGAGCGAACACGCGTGCAGTTTATCCTCTCGTGCCTCATCACTACTGAATCCAGCTCATACGCTGTTTTAGCGCACATTACACGAAGTATAAGCATCCAAACTGTTTAACTACAGCTGGTCATTATGGACTATGTAGCTACCTATTTAATACAGACACAGTACCACGTATGGGGTCCCAGCGATGGTGCTTATTATAAGTGCTAGCACGTGCTCAGAATAGTTTCTATTATTTTCGGACAGTAGTAACACGTGCAACATTTGTTAGCTAGCAGTTGCAGCGTTTTTGGAGTCAAGGATAATGCCTACAGTTGATTGAATAAGAGGTAAGACAGTAATATCAAGAGTTAATAATAAGAGAGAGGGAGAATATCTAACGCTCTATATGCCTGTGTAAAATGAACGCGTAGAGTGGCTAGACGTGTTAATCGCCACAAAGGATGGGCAAGCAATTGAAGTTTGGTATCGATACTCTCGTGATCCAGAAAATGACGCAAGGCGTGAAATGAATTCCAGGAAAAGAAGCCAAGGTGGAGATGGAGAACAGCCACAACCAACCAAGAAAAAGCGCGCTGCGAGAAAACTATGAATAAAAGAACAGCAAAGACACTTGAACTATTATTGGCTACGAGACCCTCATGTTTCTTCCGCTATTGTCGAGACGGGTGGTTTCCTGGAGCAGTTGCAGTGAAGACGATTCTCCTCTATCCATTCCGCATCTTGTTTCATGCTGAGGCGTCGCCATTACAATTTATTACACGGTTATCGTGAACGGACGTATACAGTATAAAATATCGATTGCATCAGACAGAAAAAAACCATTCAATCACATTATTAACACATTTCGAAATTACGAGTAAGTACAATAATGTCTGGGATTACTCTACGCGCTCATTTTACACGGGCCTATGGAGCGTTAGATACTCTCCCTCTCTCTTATTATTAACTCTTGGTAATATTGTGATGGGCGATGATTCGCCAGCTATCTAGACTCCATACTTAGCCTTGCCATGCTTAGCCTCGCCATGTTGGAAATGTCCCTTACTAGAAGCGTAAGGCATGTATATTAAGAAGTTTGTGTGCATTGCGAATAACTTACAAGTAAGATTTGTGTTGAGAGACGTCTCGAGGCTCTTGCTTATGCTCGTGACGAGGTTCGCATTTACCAAATTTGCTCGTGAATAAGTTGGATTATTCTCGTGCGCTCGCGTGTGATTTCATTCACACGTCATTTCGTTCGCGAGCAACTCACGAGTTATACGCAAAAATCAACGGTAAACACGCGAGTATGGTACATGCGAGTGTCAAGTTTAAACTGAGCTGTACCGTAGCTAACTATAGTGTGAAACTACTTGGCTAATGGTGGGGCTAACGTTGCTGTAGCTACCAGGCGAATTATGTTCATTCATCAAAGACTGGTCAAAAAACAAATTATCTATATATGGGTGGGTGTCACATAAGCCTTTGTTTATACATGTCTGTTTATGTATCCTATAAATACATTACACCTGGTTGCTAGGAGATACCACATAGTACCAACCCAAGGAGGAGTTTCTTTCCCTTTGGAGTGTGGTTACCTTGCTCTTTGTTATAATCTCCAGGTATTATATCAGATTAAAGCACAACAATATCAGCCAACCTCCACACTTGTCCAACACTTGTCAGATTACTCCTCAACTGTTAAGGTCTCCACTGTAGTTGTGCCATGCGTGCGTATGACATGGTGTGACACACAGTTCCACAATACGATTTGACATACGTAGGTTGCTTTATGCCATGACAGACAACTCTTAAAATTGCACAGTTTATTGATTTAAAAGCTTTATAGCAAAAGAAAATCATGAACAAACATTACTGTTGAAGTTATTGTCGTTCAATATTGTTGACAGAATACAGGAAAACTCCTACCATTAATGTAAATTGCACCAATTAGCGAGGCATAGGAGAAAGCATTGCGATACACATGTTGTGACAATTCTCCAAGACATGACAAAACATTTTATACTGTGGCATCCCCAATGCAAGCTAACCCTACATACCTACTGGTAGTGCCGAGCAATATACTGGCTTTGTAATCATACCGCCACATTATTTTCTTATACCGTCAATTTTTGAATACTGCAGCACCATGAAGTACAGATATTTCACAATATTCTTCCTCAAACAATTCTTTTAAGATTGTAAATATTATTATAGCTGTACAAAAGGCAAGAACTGTATCAACTCCGTTGTACAGCGCCACATCTTTTTAAAAGAGTAGTGAATCTTGTGATAATAGTCTTTAGGACCATTTACATATACTGTAACGATTTAGTTATACCGCAGTCTTTCAGGCAAATCCATACTATCTGTGAAAATATCAATACTGCTCAGCACTACCTACTGGTTAAGCATTTCCCCATCCTTACATACTATACAGACCACTCCTGATCATTGGGACATCAGTGAGCTTTCCCCATGTCAAATAAAAAAACAACAACATTAAATTACACTATTGAGTCTTACGCCTAAATCTGCCCACAGCTTCAGAGTATTTACATAGACAGTTTCTGCCATGCTATATAAAGGTTGCCACCATTTTCCTGTACCTTTTGTTTTTTTTATGCCACTGCTGCACCATATATTTAAATGTAGCTGTCATCGTGGGTAAATAGTGTCACTGGTATGTTTAACATGTTGGAAGTTTATTGCATCTCTATTCATGAATGTTGCTGTCACCATATGAATGCCGCTGCCACCACGTGCAAACACTACTGCAGGGGTGCCGGAATAGGTCCGGCATCTGCTGGACCAAAGTTACAGAAACCATTCATATAATGTATGCAGAAACCCACAATTCTCAAACTGTTGTTAGATAAAACTTACTATTTGCGCAAAACCATTGCTCTAAATGTAATAATAACAATGCTGAAAACAAATACTGGCCTCTCTCTTCACGGAAAATCTCGTCCCGAATTAGGTGCCTCCAAAAATTAATTATAATGCGTGTTAAATAAATAATATGCAAGTTTTGGAAAAATCAGCATATGGCATAAATAAGGTAACAATGTACACAGTGTGTAATTTGCCAGACCAATGTAAAAATCGCTCCCTCTGCCCCTGTACTGCTGTTATCTGTTGTCATTGTAGGTGTAAATGTTACTACGGCTGTGCTGCTTTGTATTCGTAAATGCTGGAAATATCACCACCCCTATGTGCAACTTATACAAATTATAACATTGGGACATCAGCGATCAAAAAGACAAAAGGGCAACCTAACTGACATGAGTCATTGTTTATTTAGCACCTTGCAGAGTGGTAATTACCTATCACCTGTACACTGATCTACACAAAATGTTACATTTGTTGCACTGTTTACCTGATCAGTTAACACCTCCTAACTAAAGCCAACCATTAATATATATAGCAAGCTAACATTGTGATTTAGCTATGGCATCCAATATCAGGTTAAATTTCGACCTGGCCTGACATTTTGGAAGGTTCTTCAAAAAATTACAATTGTCTCCGCTCATGTAGAAATTGTAGAGGCTCATAAAAACTAAATATACCAAGTGTGCGTATGTCTAGATGTATCCAGCGTTGTGTTAGCAACTTACAATTCTAACTGTCTATAATATACCTACATACTAGTTGCACATGTATACCATTACCATGTGTACTATGTAGTTCACAGTTAGTTGCCATTTCTTTGTTTGTTGTTTCTCATCTTACTAACAAATGCTTGGGTGGAAAGGTCTTCCTTCTGCAAAGTAATACCTTTCTATGGCCTCTTAGGAAAAAACCTTTATGGGTAAATTAATTGCTGAAAGGCTTTTTTCCCCACACCCAAGATTTGTTATGTATAAAGTTAAGCCAATGTTTTCTGATCTCAATTAAAAATGGAAATATTAGACATTGAGAAATATTTCGGAGGATTAAGTATCCCTTGGCAGTTGAGATCCCTGTACATTTACCAAACCCCACCACAACCAAGAGGTTGATGGTGGCAGTAAGTGCTGTCATGACAATGAAGTGGGACACAGTGAATCCTTACTGTACAGGGTAAGTGAACAATATTAACCTAAGTTTGGGAATAGAGAGAGCGACAGATAATTAGGCACTTGTGGACAGCGCTTTGTAATTCAGTTTGGTGCATTCGCCAAAATATATCATTTAATATTCATTGTGAGCTTATTCCCAAAGTTTATCCCTCCAAAATTTTGTATCGTATGGTATTATGTGGTGACGCTGAGAGTAGTGATAGTAATGATATTGAGAGTTCGTTTTTTATTCCACAGAATACTGCTGGATCCAGAAGCAAGCCACGTGGTGAAACAGAAGATCTCACTGACCATCGCACTGAAACTTCCGCCATGAATGAATTTAAATTTCCTTATAGGCAATTTGGAAAGAAAAAGATTGTAAAACGTTCTTTTCAAAGTCAGTGGTTCAAGAAATGGGGTTGGCTACCTTGCAATGAAACACAAGATTTAGCTTTTTGTCATATGTGTGCCACTGCAAGGGAAACAGGGAAAATGATAAAGACAGGAAATGCTGATTTGGCTTCTACTGAATGTGGCTTTTCTAATTGGAAGGATGCCAGTGGTCAGAGAGAAAGGAGGTTTTTGAGGTGATGGAGATAGATCCCCCTCTCAATCAGATGCTTGCCTCCACAATCTGAGCACTCTGAAACACTTTTGTCACAGATTAGGTGTCTCACTGGCACTGGAAAAGGTCAAAGGTCCTGCAACTTATCTCCCATTCTTAGGTATCATCTTGGATTTAGAGGTGTGCTTATCAGATGATAAACTACGGTACAGCTCGATTTAAACTTTAAGAACACACGCTTGTGCAATTGCACACGCACTGCACGAGCATAGAAATATTCGCTACGTGCTCGCGAGCGCACTGGAGATTGATGACGCATTAACTGCCCGTAGAGAGTAATAACACTCGTTACGAGTCAGTCCATAGTGCACTCGTCACGAGTCCGTCTATAGTGCACTCGTTACGAGTCAGTCTATAGTGCACTCGACACGCATCGCTCGCCGAGACGCGTGCCGCATCTCCGGGCGTGCACTTAGCTCGTAACGTGAGTGAACCTGTCAGTCGACTAGGGATAACAAATATATTACTATAAAATACTGTATGGACGTAGCTACGTACTTTGTAACTGGCTGAACTGAAGCTGCACCAACAGGGACACTTCGCGCGCCTTTCTACATCAGTACGTATCACGTGCGAAGGTGGTTCTAATTAACTGCACAGTAACACGTGGCACTTGAAGTCGCTATCTTTTGAATCGGGGCGTCTTTCTCTTTGAATAATGACAGACAAAAAGACAGAGGTGGACTGGAATAAAGGTGAATGTGTTTTTACACACTGAACGGAGTTACTCGTAGCGATCGAAATTTCCTAACGTAGATGTGCTTGCATGCACGTACGTACGTACGCTAGCATGTAGGGCGATGTCACAGGTGCGTGTATGGCACGCGAAATTCCCGTGCAGTTGTCTACAGACACGCACGATTTTGAAAAATACTCGAGAGGAGCTACGAAACACACGCGTGTCACCCGCACGCGTGCTTCAAGTTTAAATTGAGCTGTACCGTAGCTAGAATTCAGGGACTCCTTGTCACATGGCTAGAAAAGAAAAAAGCTACTAAACGTGAAATCCTAGGGCTTTTGCAGCATGCTGCAAAGGTGGTACGATGTGGAAGGTCCTTTGTCAGCAGGATGTATGCCACCATAGCCAAAGTACAGGAGTTAGAATACTTCACTCATCTAAACAGTGAAATTTGCTCAGATTTAAGTTGGTGGCACAAATTTCTTGCAGAATCGAATAGTCAGTTTGCTACGTTATTCCTTGCCTCCCACAAAACATGATTTTTGCATTCAAACTGATGCGTCAGGCTCCTGGGGATGTGTGGCTTTCTTTGAAGGTGACTGGCTTCAGCTACCCTGGAATGAAGCATGGGTACCTGTGGGCATCTTGGCAAAAGAATTAGCCCTAAGTATTGCTGTGTGGGGTACAAGACTAGTGAAAAAGTTACTATTCCAGTGTGATAACACGAGTGTTGTTCAGGCCTTAAAGAAGGATTCAGCTAAAGATTTTAATGCAGTTGCTGTGTAGTCTGTGGTTTTTTGTTGCGTATTATGACATTGAGCTTACGGTACAGCTCAATTTAAACTTGACAAACATGTGCAGGTACACGCGTGTAGCGACATGTTTATCATGTGTGCAGAATTCGGTATGTACACTTAATGTTGCATGCAGATTTAGCGTGTGCACACCAGAGGCACACTACACAAATATGCAAGTCACACATGTGCGCATGTACGTACGGTACAGCTCAATTCTAACTTGAAATACGCATGTCAAATACATGTGTGTATTTTGTAACTCTACTCGAGTATTTTTAAAAAACTTGCATGTTTGTACACAACTGCACGAGAATTTCGCGTGCAGTACACACACATTATTTTCGTGATCGCCACGAGTAACCTGTAAGCCGCACCACATGAGTGTACTAGGACAAAGGACACGTGCACGTTCAGTATGCATACGCCAGCGATTTAAAGATGGGAAGGCTAAAAAGCAAACACAAAACATTGTTACCTTTTATATTATTCCAACCGATCCTGTCAGTCATCGTGTCTGTCAAATAAATGTGCCTGCTGCCAAGCACATGTTAGTCACAAAAAATCTGATGAGAATCATGTGCGCACGTGATATGCGTTTTTGTTCTGGACAAGAGATAATGGAAGGGCATGTAGCACCTTAACTTAAAGAAGTTAGACTTGCAGGTAACCTCCCCAGCCAGTTTCAAGGTACGTACGTACGTTGCTGCGTGTTTACATGCGTTTGTACTATACTCGAACAGATGACACGTGTCGAGTGCACGAGTGTATTTAGACTCGTGACGAGTTTTTTAACACTCCGCGAGTAGTTGAGACATCATTAATTTCTCGTGCACTTGCAAATACGCCACAATTTTTTTGCTGTTCGTGTAGTACGTGTGTAATTGCGCACGTGAGCTTTTAAAGTTAGAATCGAGCTGTACTGTAGTTTGAGGTTAACCTAGCTTGTGTCAATGCAATCAAATGAACCAACATGGAATTGGCTTCAACTCCTCTTTACTTTCTCAAATGACACCAAGATTAAGGTTGTAGGAACACACAAAAACAAACAGAAGGAAAATACTGAGATCTTCACTATAGCTTTTGCTACAAGCATAGCCTTTGGTGTCTCATATTACACTGTATGTACGTACCTATCATGTACATCACATTAATTTCATGGCAATACTATACATATATACAGTACAGCTCTAAGGTAACGTCGCACTCGCTCGCAAATTTTGTCGAGTAAACAGCATTACTCGATCGAGTTTCGTGTACTGAAGCGCTCGCAGCGTGTGAAGTGACGAGTACTCGAAGTGAAGTGACAAGTACTCAAAGTAAACTCGAGTGCATGATTTAGCATAAAGCTACGTAAGTACTGCACGTACGCGACAGGCCTTATAGTGACAAAGCGCAAGTAGACGACTAGTACTCAAGTGTGAAGAGTTACTTCACGAGTCAACTTTAGTTTCCTTTAGATATACTATGTAACGTGCGGTAAAAGCCTAACACGCATAAAATATTAATCTATCGAGATCTATTGCCGCATAGATAATAATTTTATATTGCTTGAAAATATTAAGATACACTTACGTGCATTATTCTTTTGTTGTGTTGCCTTCTTTGCCACTCACAAATAATAAAATGATGAAACTAATCCTATTTTAATCACTAACAAATTGAATAATGAGCGAAATTGATGCACTGAGACCAGTACAGCGACTACATTATAAAACGTGCCACTGTTTATGTGCATGCCCAAGTATTATTCTATTTAAAGCATAGCGTACGGTTCTAATAATAAATCTTGAGCAAACATCCCTAGTGATTCGAGCTTTGTGTGAACGCGAGTATCTTCAACCCTCGAGTGTTTTATCCCTCGACAGTGATCGAGTGCAGCGTATCGAGCATTCGAGTGGCGAGTGTGTAAGTTGCGAGCGAGGCGACGTTACCTCTGAGCTGTACTGTAGCTATATTATAATAAAATGATTATGGATTCACAGTTGGAAATACAGTTAACTTGTTTTCAGTGAAGCAACTTGCAGGATACACATAATAACGTTGTATGTATATTACGCATAATCACATTACGTATTGTGTGTGATGGTATCATTAAAGAATAGTTGTAGCTCTTGCATATTACACATCATATTAATATAAAGAGTTTTTATGATTCCTACCATACATGGTTGATTTTTGCAGCCCCAGTCACATTTATCTAAGTGTATGACTGCACATAATTTATAGTTGTAATGAAGCACATACAAAAACATTGCACTAGTTGATAATATTAATGGGTGCATGGACACATTACTAATTATGTCATGTAGCTATGCAAGTGGCAGTGATGATGTAATAAGGAGACAATTTATTGACACCTTCTTTTGTGATTTTCTCACCTTGTAATTGAAAATGGAAGGAAAAGAAATACCATGGCGCAGTGGATGAACTTACATCGGAACAACAGTTTTGTAAATCATCTTTGTTGTGAAAATATAGAGTCATGCTCCTAGTGCTAGTGGTCTTACGGCAAGCAAGCAGTCTGACAAAAGACTAGTAGATTCAAAAAAATTTTATATTGTCTACAGAGGATTTTCCACATAGTTATAGTGTTATTATATCATTACCAATTCATTTCAGTCGATATCCTCGAGTAAAAAATGTATGGTGTTTTGGAGGCGCTAGACATCATGTTTTTTCATGTCGATCCCTACTATTAAATAGTATTGTATTTAATGATTAACTTAATGATCATTTTGTTTGATTTCTTGAGTGCATTGATTCTGACTCAGCCACTGTTGTTAGCAATGTAGTCACATTCATGTAGATTAGATGCTAAACAAAAACACTTTGGGTGTAAAAAAAGTGCGAGGCCAATCAGAAGCAGCATTGCAAATAGGTATGTGTGACCAAAAACTTTGATATCATTTGAGGCCAAGAAGTGGCTTATCAAAAATCTTTTTCACTACTTGAATGACATACAATAGTTTATAGCATATTTTCACAACTATGATTGGCTTTGTTACTTGGGCACCTTTATTAATAATGATGGTGTGAAAAAGGTGGCCAAGCGACAAAGCCAATCATAGTTGTGAAAATATGCTAAACTATTGTATGTCATTCAAGTAGTGAAAAAGATTTTTGATAAGTCACTTCTTGGCCTCAAATGATATCAAAGTTTTTGGTCGCACATACCTATTTGCAATGCTGCTTCTGATTGGCCTCGCACTTTTTTTACACCCAAGGTGTTTTTGTTTAGCATATCACTACTTTTTTGGAAGTATAAACACATGTTATTACAAGCAAGTAGCAGAGAAGTACTGTATGGGCATAACTTGTACTTGCCTAGCACACAATATTGCAAATTAAACTTTGAAGCATAATTTTGAAAAACTCAAGCCTGATATTTTTTTTTAACTTTCACTACAGAGTGATACATCAATATAGATTGTATATCTGAAAGTTTATGCAAATCATATGAAGGGGGTCCAAGTTATGACACTTATCAACCTGCAGTGTAATAGCCCTTCTCAAATACATTCAAGTGTTTACTTCAGACTGATAATAGTATGACAGGTAGAGCATACATGGAAGAAGTGCTGATACAAATTTGGCTGAAATCCATGAAGATATGAGTGAGTTATTAGACAAACAAGTGAATGTATAAAAAGAGAGTTTGAAATAAACTTCCGGGGTTCACGAAAGCTCCCGCAAGCCCACAAAAAAGTGTGCGATGAAAATAAAAGAAAGAAGAAAAAAACGACTGCCGCATAAAAATTTTTGTGGTTACAGGAAGGCATTTATAAGGCTGTATCAGAAGAATGGCTGAATCGATGTCGATCAACTTTGGGATATTGATTCTTCAGACAATGAAGGTACTAATTGTCTAGTAAACGGGCGAATTGCGTGGGAAAGGATGGTTCGTCGTGCGTAGTCGCACAACAGGCGCCATAAAACTCGCAATGGCTGGTACTTAGTAATGGTGGCGCCTATTTCCTCCATTCTCAGTTTGTTGATTCTATATAGTAAGAATGTTGTGGGTCGATAATAACTAAGCGATAGCTTTAATGGCGGCTTAGCTAGAGCATTTGCGAGTTTGAGGGCGGTGCTACGTGTAAATAACTCACTCAGTGGTCGCGTTGCTGCGCTTCTTCTTGGCCTCGCGACTCACTATCACGAGTCTTGATACATATATAGTTTGTGTTTGTGCCATTTTATGGCCAGTTTGCTTTTAAATTTAATATGCAGCCAATATTTATTATTATTACATAGATGCATTTATTAAACCATCTGCTAATCACTTACGAGAAAGCTACATCAAGAGCAGGTTTTATTACTTACCAAATGAATGGCCACTATATCACCGTAAGCATTATACAACCTTAGCACTCATTCATCATAAAGGAAAGCGTGTCAATACTGAAGTCATTTCTGTAGCACAAGAGCTAGTTACTGAAGGAAATTTCAGCAAAAGTCACCCATCAAGTGGTAATATTAGTTACCACAGCAAGGATATTTCTGAGTTATTTCCAACCAACTTAATATCTTCATATTTTCTCCTTATTGAAGGTGCACCAGGAATCGGTAAAACAGTCTTGAGTAAGGAAATTGCTTACCAATGGGCAGAGAATAAGCTGTTGAAATTTAAAAGGTTGGTATTTTTATTGTTCTTGCGAGATCCTGCCATAAAGCAAATAATGTCGTTAGAAAGCTTGATTCAATACATTTTTCAAAGTACTAAAATAGCATCTGGTTTATCAGAGTATTTTTTTCAAACTAAAGGTGAAGGCCTTGTTTTCATATTTGATGGTTATGATGAAATGTCTGAAGAAGACAGAAATAATTCTTTAGTGGCTAAACTAATCAGTCGTGATGTGTTACCAAAATGTGATCTGGTTATTACTTCTTGTCCATCTGCTTCTCTATCCCTTCGTGATGTGGCAGATTGTAGAGTGGAGGTGTTAGGTTTTACTGAAGAAGATCGATTAGATTATATTCAGCATGCTCTTGAAGGATCAGATGAGAAAATTAACATTCTTCGATCCTACTTACAATCAAATTCAACCATTAATGCACTTTGTTATGTTCCTTTAAATATGACAATACTTCTTTGTTTGTTTAAAGAAGTAGAATGTTCACCACATAGCACTTTGGATTTAGATAACAAAGAGGATATTGGATTACCAAACACACAAACAGAAATGTATGAAATGTTCATTTTGATAACAATCACACGTTTCCTAAAGAAAAGCAATAACACACTTTCAGGCAAATGCTTGACTTTTTCTGACTTGCCAGAGCCATACAATGAAGCTTTTAATGAGTTATTGCGTTTAGCATATAATGCTTTAACAAAAGATCAAATAGTGTTCAGTTTGAATGATGAAGTTGTACAAGCTTGTCCAATATTAAAATCTGGCAACTGTGAGGGTCTTGGTTTATTAAAAGTTACTGAGCATGTAAACAATGTTTCATTCCATTTCCTTCATTTTTCTATTCAAGAGTACCTAGCAGCATATTATATTGCTTCGCTATCATCAAGTAGACAATTTCAGTTGTTAAAAGATACATTTTGGAATATTCATTATTTCAACACTTGGATAATGTATGTAGGTATAACAGGTGGGAAAAAATTAGCATGGAAACATTATATTTCAGGTAATTGGTTTATGCTATTTACAAAGATGTTTAAATCCTCTAAGATTTCTAAAAGCTTTTTGAATGATAAAATTAAGTCTCTTCATTTATTTCAGTGCTTTGCAGAAATTGGAAACAAAGAATCAGTAGGAAAACTTTTTAAAGACAAAATAATTGACCTTAGCAATCAGACTCTATCACTCAGAGACATCAATGCACTTTGTTTTTTTCTTCTGAGGTCAGTTAATAAGCACTGGATAAAGATAGATTTTACTAACTGTAATATTGGAGATACTGGAAGTGATGTTTTGTATAAAACATTCTTTGATAAAAGCCAAGATATACTTTGTATCGATAAAGTTGATTTATCTAACAATCTTCTACAGAATCAGTCAATACTGAGACTTCTGGATGTAGTTACATTTTGGCATGCGTCAGAGGTAATCATGAATGAAGACCGTGATAATTATGACAATTTGTTTAAACTTTGTTTAAATAAATTTTCTTCGTATTCTGATGAAGACTCACAAACAGTACTTGTTGGTCCTTTTTTATTTGCTCACAAGATTGACCAACAACTTTTGTATAATCAGCTTACAAATTCAGCAACCCTAACTGGTTTATTCTTGAATTATTTCAATAATCAGATTGTTAATTCAAGATTTCAAGAATTAACACATAAACTAAATCTTTTAAAGCTTCATGTTATAGGAAAGAATTTACCTGTTGACTTTCTTGTAGCTATTGTTCAAACAATAAAAGAAGTTGATAGCATATATATTTATGACAACACTTTATCTGATAAAGATGTTAATTACATCTCTTCTTTAATCTTGTATAAGACAAATTCAACTACCACAGGAATATGGGTAGTAATTGGTAGCACTAAAATACTAGGAAATTTACACACGTTGTTTGCCTTGAATAAAAAATTATCACCTGCTGAAATATTTAATTTAGCTAACAGCATCAGAAGATTGTGTTCTGGTAATAGTGTGTCTACAACAGATTTTGTCAGTAATCACAATGAACTAGAAGACCAGTTTATTTTTGAAGATTTACGAAATTTGTTACATAAAAATGTTTCTAAATGTGATATCAATTTCTGCATGATGGAAAGCAACTTACTTATTTCCAATGGAGTAAACTACAGTGACCTAAGTGAAGCACTGTCTTTGAATGATCATTTGATATCTGTTTATGTAAAAATATTTAAAATAGATGTAACAGAAATAGAACCAATGGTTAATTTAATCAGTAAACAAAAATTACTACAAAGACTTTACATTTTTGGTAGTTTGTTAGAACCGCACTGTTTTAAAGAATTATATGAAGATTTGTTAACTAGAATTCCATGGTTAAAAGAGTTGTTGATACATAGCACTGACTCATCTTGTGTTCTTACACCTGATTTACTAGCTGTGCAAACGAGCAACAGCAATACTTCAGTTTTATTGATTGCTAGTAATATGTTGATAGGATGGCATCCTACTAGCAGGCAGCTTTCACTTATACTTCAACTGCAACTAAACATTACAGTGTGTAAATTACCCAACTGTCACATCAATGTCCAAACATTTTATCAGCTAGCAATTTTGTTGACTGATTTATCAGAACTAGATATTTCGGGTTGCAACCTTGCTGAATGTGAACTTCAAGAACTTAGGCAATGCAATAAACCAGAAAAGTCCTTTAACAATTTAACAAAACTTGATATAAGTAGTATTAAAATCACCAATCAAGCTTTTATTGATATGGCTAAAATATTATCCAGTGCAACTAAATTAAATGATCTTGTTGTAAGTCACAATAATTTATCAATATTTAGTGCAAGTAAGCTGTTGGGTTTGAAGAAATTAGATATTAGCTTTAGTGCTATTAATCATAAAACGGCACATGACATTGCAAAAGTTTTATCTCAAAGTAATGAACTAGAACAATTGAATATAAGTTCTTGTGATCTACAAATGGATGCTGCTGCGATAGTTTTTAAAGGTATGAAATGTATTTTGCACTTAACAAAGTTTAGTATCAGTCATAATGCCATAACCGATAAAGCAGCTGATCTTTTAGCTGGAATATTATCTCAGAATGTTGGATTAAAAGAACTTGATTTGAGTTACAATTGTCTGAAATCATCAGGTGCTAGCATAGTTTGTAAAGGAATGAGCAGACTGACAAAGTTAACTAAATTGAATATTAGTAATAACAATATCAGTAGTGAAGCAGCACATGATATAGCAGCTGTTCTATCTCAGAACAAATCTCTAGAAGAACTTAATCTTAGTTTTAATAATTTAGGAGCATCTGGTGCAGTACCAATTTTTTTCAGTATAAAAAGTTTTACCAGTTTGATTAAATTGAATGTTGGGAGCGTCAATTTTGCAGTAGAAAATGTACCTGTATTAACCATTTTAAATAATAACATCAACTTAAAAGAGCTTGACTTGAGTTATAATAACATTCAAGCAGTGGGTGCTGAACAAATATTTTTAAATGCTGTAAGTTTAAGCTTGAATAAGCTTAATATTAGTCACAATAACATCACTGATCAAGGAGCAAATGATCTTTCCACGTTTATTTCTCAGAACACTGAATTAAAAGAACTTGATTTGTCCCATAACAATTTACAAGCTGCTGGTGCTGTGAAGATTTGTAGAACAAACATTTCAAAATTGATTAAACTTAATATTAGTCACAACAATATTTCAAATAAAGCTTCAGATGATATAGCTTCTTTCCTATCTCACAATAAAAAATTACAACTACTTGACTTGAGTTATAATAATTTAGGATTTATAATTATCTTTAAAAAAATGCAAAGCTCTAACAATTTATCTGTATTGAAAATTAGTAATTGTTGTATCATTAGTGAAGCAGCAAAGGAATTAGCAACTCTTTTACTGTACAGTTCTAAATTAAAAGAAATTGATTTGAGTCATACTGATTTATCAACAACAGACGCTATAAAAGTTTTTGAAGGAATGAGAAACATTTCAGATTTTGTAGCGATTGACATTAGTCACAACATGATTGCTGATGAAGCAGCAGATAGTATTGCACATGTTTTACACTGTAATACGAAATTAAAGGAATTTGATATGAGTCATAACAATTTTTCAGCATCTGGTATTGTCAAGATTTTTCAAGAAATAAAAGAATTTTCAAGTCTGAAAACACTTAATACTAGTCACAACATGATCACTGATGAAGCAGCAGATAGTATAGCAAGTGATTTATCCCATAATAGTAATCTACAAGCACTTAATGTATCTTCAAACTATCTGAGGTTTGTGGGTTGTGTAAAAATTACATAACACAGATAACTTGATATTACGTACATATATGTAGCTGTTGCAAAATTACTATCAATGCTGTAGACACAAGTGCAACTTGTGAGTTGACTTTTGCATATGCAGCTGGTGCTACATTTTTCAAAGCCATGAAAAACATTTCAAGTTTTAAAAAATTCACTTAGCTAATATAATAATGCTGTATTAGACTAGTAGCTAGCTGTTTTGTCACAAAATAATGATATAAATAATTATTTAAAAACAGCAGGTGCAATCAAAATTTTTCAAAATATTAAACACCTTACATCCAAAACTTAATTATTTTGTAAAGTAATGTGAATTAACATTAATAAGTAGAGTGAATGCAAATAATGCCACTTATTAGCCACCACTTTGAGCAAACAATAGTATTATGCATGCATATATGCACATGTGATTAGTCACATCATTGCCTACAAAATCACAATATGGCTGTTATAATTCATTGTATCGTTGAATCAAAAATTTTTTGTGATAATATAAAAACATGCAATAGTCCACAAAGGTACTGCATGGTTATCCCTTCATAGTGGTGTGAACTCTATAAATCTGATGTCATCGTAGTACGTAGCTATATATTATTTTAATTTTATTATATACATATATACAACACTTTCAACCTTGTTGGTAGACTTGCACCATCAAAATTTTAGTAATATGCTATGTATATGGATTTCAGGCTTACGTAGTACACACACACATTCATAGCATAGTGAATATCCATGTACATACTTGAGTGGTTTCATGAATTTAACTAAACCTGTACATTATTGGCTATGCCCCTTTTTCTGTAGACCAGATCTAGATAGATGCACTCCTCTACCAGGAAGGAAAGGTAACAATTAATTGTTAATAGATAGGTTCTACTAGAGCAAGTTCTCAATTCCATAATGTTAAAATAATATTTGGCACCTCTAGGCCTATGTACGTACATACTTCTATTACCAGTAGCTTACATAAGTATACGTAAGTGATGACTGGCATGTGCGTTTCTGGGACTAACCCATCTACTGTGTGATAACTAATACCCAGTATACTATTATACAGATTCACCCACACATAGGGATATAAATACTGGGCCATAACTGCATGTTTTATATCCCTCTGAGCAAGCTGCTGTTAGGCTGGTTTTTGATCAACAAATGCCGTTGTGTTCTAAACAATTTTACCAAAGTAACCAATAAGTCAATCACTGCATGGTACTTATAAACAATAGTAACACTTACTTTTCTATGTACCTGTATCCTTGGCTTTGGGTAATAATTAAGCTATTGTACTCGTACTGGGGTAAATTATAATATATACGTACTACCACTTTGCATGGGTGACATCAAAGCCTCAAGCTGTGGTATACCATATAGTTGGTTTTTCGATTCGAGGTACATAATTAAATTCCATGAATGCCAGTTTTAGTCTAAAAACTCAACTAATGGTATCCTAACATTTTTGTTTAATAATTTCACGAATTTATCAATATCCATTAAATTCGTGGAATTTAAGTAAAAGAACCAACTATATGGTGTACAGGTTAGCTATACCACGGGAATCACATTCTTGCCATAGCATAACTGAATTATACCACAATTGCTTTTGTGGTCTGTCTACTCTTACTTTGATTATGAAATGTATAAATAATCTATTATGTGACATACGTAAGTAGCTACACATTTACTTGTGGGCTTTTATATGAGTACTCTCCTGTACGTAGTTATGTTTGCTGTATTATTGTCTTTATTTTGTATTGTTCCTGTATTGTATATGGTTGTGTTGTTTGTGTATACTCCAGTAGGGGTTTGCCAACTACTAATTTAAAAATCAAATGGGACTCATTTTAGGCCTAAAGTTTTAGGTGATTTTTTGATGCACTAATCTAATAGTACGTATAAATAAAATGAAATCTTATCCAATGCTGAGTCAGGGAGCATCTAATGAAACAACTCACTATAGTCACTACTGCTATGAGAGGCGCCTTTGATTGTTAGGCCTATGTAAATATAAAGCTAAACAAAAACACTCTGGGTGTAAAAAAGTGTGAGGCCAATCAGAAGCAGCATTGCAAATAGGTATGACTTTGATATCAGCTGAGGCCAAGAAATTACTCATCAAAAATCTTTTTAACTACTTGAATGACATACAATAGTTTATAGCATATATACGTAGGTATTTTCACAACTACGTATGATTGGCTTTGTCACTTGGCCATTATAATGATGGTGTGAAAAGGTGGCCAAGTGACAAAGCCAATTTTAGTTGTGAAAATACGGTACAGCTCAAAGGTAACGTCGCACTCGCTCGCTATTGTCTCGCTCGTCTCTCGAACACCATCCACTCGAACCTCGAAACTCTTCAAAGACCACTCGTTGTATATCGAATACTGAATCACTCGAATCAGCCTTGTGAATTATCCATCGACGACTCGCTCGAAAATTATAACTCGCGAGATGATGGACTCGACAAGTCTCGCGTAGAAACTTCTGAAGAGCGCGGGCGCCCCCAACCAGTTCAGGGTAGTGGTCTGCACAGAAGTTTACTGTTCGATGGACCAGACCCTTCTTTCCCTCCTCAATATAAAAAGAAAAGGAGCGGTCTGGCTACGCGAGACTATAGGAGTCGACAACTCGCTTGAAAACTATCACTCGACCGCGACTCGCAAACGACACAACTTCTAGTCAAAGTTGCGACTGTCGTTATTCCTTCTGTTTAGTTTGATACCAGGTATGATAGCTCATTTAATACTTGGTCAATACTCTTGAGATGGGCTTCAAATAGGAGGAATTCATACGCATACGCAATAGCCGTTCCAGCCACGTTTTTGTCGCCATGTCTTGTATGCCTTCTCGTTCAAAATTTCGTAGTACAGCTAGTAAGTTGACCATATTTGTACGTACGAGGACTCGAAAGTACAACGATATGGCAGGATTGTAATAATTACTCGAGCGCGAGCTCGAGCGAGTATGTCAGTACTCCAGTGAGTATGTTACTCGAGCGAGAATGTGCACTCGTACAGCCCTCGTCACTTGTGTAATATCGATTCGAGTGATGGCTACTCGATGTGTTGTAAAGCTCGACACTCGATCGAGAGAAGCCGTTTGCTCTAGAGCACCTCGCGAGTGAGTGCGACGTTACGTTTGAACTGTACCGTAGCTATGCTATGAACTATTGTATGATTCCAGTAGTTAAAAAGATTTTTGATAAGTAACTTCTTAGGCCTCAGCTGATACGGTACAGCTCACGGCCAAGTTTACACCTCATCAGTGGTGTCATTTTCTCGTGTGTGTAGTTTGAGTCACTAGTCAAAACTCGCACACCACATACGAGTGAGCCAATTACCCGTGTAGGATTAGTACACGCAAGTCTCAGATTTGCTAAACTGTATATGGGAGTATTTGAGATGTCTTGTTACGAAGCGAACGAATCGGGTCTCGACTCAACATGCAAATTACTTATACGTACCTCTTTTCCCCATCCACCATAGTCACTCTATACCACTCCAATAACTGGATGCTAAACAACGGCACCAGAAAGATAGAATTGCATGCACCAGAGCTCTCGCACGTGTTGCAACACAAAGTGCACATGATAAGGCACCTCAATTTAAGCACTGGCGCTATTTGTGTGGATCCTCACATTACAGAAAAGGCGTATGCTCTACATATCAAGTAGACGTCTAGCTATAGCTACGCAAGTTAAAATTGAGGGCGTGATGTGGTGTGATAAGGAAGCTTGAACAGACTTACGTATGTAGGCTTATACATTTCTCGATGTGCGACATGCCCTCTTGGCTCTCGCGAGTGTTTACTGCTTACTCGTGAGCACTGCAATAGGGCATGCCTCTATATTCGGGTACCCTTGGCGTGTAGTAAATATCTTCACATTCATTCTACTACGCGTGCATAGCTCGTGTATTCGAACAAAAACTGCGAGATTTGTTCGGGTCTCTTGCGAGAACATGAGTGCGATTGTAAAGTTGGCCATCAGCTGTACTGTATCAAAGTTTTTGGTTGCACATACGTCACCACATGAAACTTGCCAGATTACCATCAAGTAAAACACGAGTAAACTCTGCATGAGTTTACTTTTATTTTACTGCATGGTAAATCACAATGTAAAACATCAGTAAACTATGAAATGGGACTTGTTCATTTACTTGTGTTTTACTCCTGTTTTACTATTACTGTAAAACGGTTGTAAAGTTATAGTAAATCATATGTAAACTAAAGGTATTTATCACTTCTTACATTTCTATAAATACTTTTATTTTATGTACGTAGTTATCCATTGTACGTACAATGCACATATGCAATACAATATAAAAGTGTAACTGTTAGTTCTGAAGTCACAGCTTGTAATCAGTCTGCAGTGTTGTATCAAGTGATCTGTACAACAGCAAATCAGTACTTAAAGTATCTGAGTGGTCTATTTCTGACTGAATTTTTTTACTCATGATAAAAGACAAGTTGAATGTATCATTAAAAATTCAATCAGTAGCTTACCTCCTATAGAAGCAATTGGCTATATGTAACTCCAGTCCAGCATCTGAAAGGATAGGTTACGTATATAGAAAGGATCAACCAGAATAATAATAAATAGGGATAATTCAAAGTACATATTCTATACTATATATAAAATAAACAACCAATCTAGTGTAAAGTAGCTATATACAAAACACTTACCTTTAAACCCTCTATAATATCCTAAGTTACAAATGTTGCTACAAAATATTTTAATAATGTAATCTTAATTTAAACCCACAATCAAAATGAATATTTCACATGCCCATGACAACATCAATGTCATTTGTTTCAGAGGGTCCCTTCTTACATATTGAAGGTAAGAAATGTTATGCTTTGTGTTACTGGGTAGTATATTAATTATTGAAATAAATTTGCATAGATTTTAAGGTGGTTTTTTATTGAGAATAACTGAGGGAATTTTTGGAAATGATAGTATGTATGTAGAGTTAAAAGCATAAGCCTAATACAGCTTTATTAAAATGCATTTTCCGTTTCATAGCCACTTCCTTTCGCTTTTCCAACACTGCTCCTAGTACATGCGCCGTGACATAAATTAATGTTTTCATGCACTCACTTTTGCGTCGGGCTGTTTTCTTTTCTCGTAAATTACTTATCTTCTTGTATCTTGTGTCTGTACCGTTACTCAGCTCAAAGTCCATGCAGTAGCCGGTCTTATTATTAATAAGTCTTTGTGCACAGTGGTGTGCCTCAATTAAGATGCAGTTTCCTGCCACATCTTAGTTTTACCAATTGTAAAACAGGAAAATGTGTAAACAGATGATTTACCAGAGTTTTACTTTAGTAAAATAAGACATGTTTTACAAAATTGTAAATTATTGGTAAAACTGCATTGTAAATTGTAAGTAAAACAGTCTTTGTACCTACGTATTTACAATGCTGCTTCTGATTGGCCTTGCACCCCAGTTTTGTTTTATTAGCATATCTTTTTTGGAAGTATAAACAGATGTTATTACTAGCAAGCAGCAGAAAAGTACTGCATGGGCATAACTTGTACTTGCTTAGTGCATAATATTGTAAATTAAACTTTAAAGCTTAATTTTGAAAAACTCAAGCCCGTTAACTTTCACTACTGTAACTGTAACAGAGTGATACATCAATATAGATTGTATATCTGAAAGTTTATGCAAATCATTTGAAGGGGGTCTAAGTTATGGCAACTATCAACCTGCACAGAAAACTGAGAAAACTGTATACCACAATTAAATGTTTTAGGCTTTGTTATACGTACAAAAGGAAAATCTTGAAAGGATGCATCCAGATGTACATTAAGATGCATCCCTGGTAGAAGTAGAAGAGGATACATGGCTTATGCATCCGGGCTCTGTGGATTCCCCTGATCTGAGGCGTGAAGGTGTTGCATTAATATGTTATACATAACTAACAGCCGTGAGGGCCTGACCACGCACCCACACACAAATTTTTTACCTCTGTTAATAGTTTCCAGTAGCTATATCAGCCAAATACTGAACAAAGCTATGTTATAACATTCTTGTTACACTTTGCTTAGGCCTACCTTACGAAAAGTCAAATGCGCCTCTGGTAGAATGGTGCTTGTTGTGAGCTGCCTCATTGGATACTCTCCAGCATGGTATCAGCCAAGATTTCATTGATACTTAACTAGTTTCTTTGACATTATTACGTACACTATAGCATGCTCATCTAAAGACATAATTATTGAATTTCAGTCCTAAAAATGAATCCTACAAGCAAATGCGTATGTCGCATAACAGATTATTAATATACTTTGTAATCCCTTAAAGGCAGACAGACTGTATAAGGCAACTGTGGTATATACCATAGCTTGAGGCTATGATGCATGTCGTCCACGCAAAGTGCTGCATATACGTATACATATAATTATACGTATGTATATATTATATATGTAATGATTTGCTATGCTTTGTCTTACCAGTAGGACCTGTTTGCTTGGTTATTCAGGCTTCATTTCACGTGAATAGTTATTAATAGCTTGGGGGCGGACACACACACACACACACATACCGATATCCGCACAAAAACAATTTCAAGAAACTGGGCGCATTCCTGGTTTAAAAACTAATTGCTTTTCAGTTTCTTTATATGATACTTGCTATCGATATAACTGATGGGCATGGCCTTAGAAATGAGTCATGAGTTTCTGTCGAAGAAGAGCAAAGTAATGTTGTATTTGCCATTCATTTCACAATAATTGTCGTTTAACCAGCTGTACATTACTAACAATACAGAGCGCTTCTATTTTAAAAGTGGGCGTGCTTTTTTTCTATTTTAAAAGTGGGTTGCATAGCTTAAAAGGAAGACTGACCTATAGTGTTGCATAGTGTTGTTTTAATAGCTAAGACCTTGTAATTTTAATTTTAGTTTTTAGCTAAGTTAGATAAAACATTTTTTAGTTTGACTTGTGAATTGTTTTAATTTTAGTTTTATGAAATTCTTTAGTTTTAGTTTTAGTTTCAGTAAACTTTATGATATTCTTTTATATACAATCCTTTTAGTTTTAGTTTTAGTTTTAGTAACACTTACAAAATTATTTGTTTTAGTTTTAGTTGTAGTAAAATTACCATTTTAGATTTAATTTTATAAATTATTTATGAAATCTGTGAAAGTTTTGTGCATAAAATCTATGAAATATTTACGAAATATTCATTAATTCTCTTATATAAGCTTTGTTTAATTCATATATAAGCTTAATTCATTTATATAAGCTTTGTACATAAAGGCTTAATTTTAGTTAACTACATAAAATATAATTGTCTTACTAAAACTACTTTTAGTTTTAGTTTTGATTAACTAAAACAACACTAGTGTTGCAGTAAGAATTTGGGTTTAAGACAACTTTATACTACTAAAGTCTACTATTAAAAGATTTTATCACTAAAGTACTGGAGTACAAAGCAGAAGAAATAAATTTGTATGCGTTGCTATGATGTTCTTTAGTGATGAGTCTTTGCTCACGTGATTTACTCATTAATTATTAATACAATACATTGAATTAACAGTGGTGTAAAGGGGCTATGCGACAACTCATACAAGTGCTATATAGTGCATAAATTACATAACTCAATACAAATTTAGCGCATCATTGCATCACTGATTTTCCTCTCTTCCGTTGCTATGATGGCAGCAGTTTTTTACCGGACAGCGATAACGAGGTAACTAATTGCCAAATAGGGTCTGGTTCACGAGACTATTTGTTTCCTACACGTGGCTACAAGAAACGTACATTCTTTTATATTCACTATCCCATTGGTCCTGAAACTTTGGGAACTTTCTATGCTGCCACTTAGCATGCCTAGCAGTACTGGCACTTCGTCTCATAGGTACATCCGTCACAACAGTTACCTTAACGTGACAATTTCGTGTGCATTTAATAGAATGTTGGAACGCGCCACTAAGTATACCATATAGTAAATAACTTTGGTGGTAAAATAGTTTGGCAAAATAGTGATTTCAAAACATTAGCAAAAAAAACTTTGGCGAACCCAAGGCTTACCTGAATATTTTAGTGCATGATAGCTATGCACTCTGTAAACTATTGAAATTCTTATCAAGCCTGTAGCGAGCACTCGAGAGTAAATTATTAATTGGTGAACTAGTGCAATACTGTGAAATGAAGTTACCCCAGCTAGATTTTCCTAACCAAGTGCTACTAGCCTATACTATCAAGTGAGACAAGCACCTACAATTAACGCCATACGCAAGCGCGTAAAAGTAGAATATAGTTTTGTGCACGTGTTCACTTAGTGATTGTTTGATGGGATTCAACCACTCAGAATTGCATTAATAATCGTATAAGTCATCATTCAAAAGCTGAAGCATTATTTCATAAGGTACTTACCTTGTAGCTACGTAGATATTTAACACTATGTGTACGTTCCGTGACACAAATTGTATGATCACTTGCTTCTCGTGAATATTGGCAGAAAAAAATTGGCGAATTGGCTGCAATTCGCCAAAGTTTTTTACTATACGGTAGTTTACATGAATGAATGAGGTGATTTACGGACATGATATGCACTTGTATGGGTTGTCGCATAGCCCCTTTAACTTACACAGCGCCTGGTTTTTAGATAGTAAAACATCAACTTGTTTGTAATTGTATCATATTTGATTACTTTGTTACGTAGCTATGCACTTACATAGCTGTAGTTATGAACGATGAGAAATGTCCTTTGAAAGATTTCCAGTTCAGCTCAAAGATATTTGATAATAATGGAGGGGAATTATTAATCAAGGAACATGCTATTAAAGTGATTATTCCTGCTGGAGCAATTGATGCAGACTGTGAAGTTCAGATTGAAGCTGCTGCTAGTCTATTTGGACCATATAGTATTCCAGAAGACTATTATCCTATCAGTGCTTATGTGTGGATAGGAGCTTGTTATGAATTTAAGAAGAATATAATGGTGGAAATGGAACATGACATTGTTGTATCAGAGGAAACAAATGTTTCTGAATTATGTGTAATGACTGCACGTGAAGAAGATAAAGTTGATGGAGAGAATAATCAGATGTTATATATAATGCATAAAGATACTTGTAAATACCAATATGAACTGAATAAGTCAACTTGTACATTTTTTGCTTACCGCTTCTGTTCTAAATGCTTAGCTGGAAGAAAGAAAGCCAAAAAAGCTAAAAGAATAATAATGTACCATTACCTTCCTGAAGATTATAAATCAAAGCATGAATTTGTTGCAGAAGTTTGTTTTTGTTATGATCTACAATTTTGTAAAGAGGTTTGTTGTTATGTAGCTAATTAACTGTGTGTATAATAACTATGAAGTGGTGCTCTGAAATAACTTATAATCTTAATTTATTCAGGCATGCATGCATGTAGCTATCCATGTGCTATATTGTAACAGATTGTACATGCAGTAGTTGACAAGAAAAATATGCTCCTTCCTCATCCAATCTCATGCAAAACACAACATCCACTCAGTTGTGGTGTATAGTTTTTAAGGTGCACTGTGTATGTTTGATATGATGTACTGTCTTTAATAACTTTCTCTCTTTAAAGACAGTACATCATTAACAAAAACAGCACAATGCATCTTAAAAAGCAATGGCACAACTAGTCTGGTAGAATGGGAGAATTTGCTTTTACAAAATTCTTTCCAATAGTTTTTCTTTTCTGTATGTAGCTATACAGTATATGTACTTTATTCAACATTGATGATTAATGTATGCCTACAAATAAGAGGTGAGGGAGTATTGAGTCTGTAAGAAATGAGACCAGAACCTGAGGCAAAAACCAATATTTAGCTATGGTCTAACTAGCATAAGTTTTATTTCGCTACTTGACTTATTTGGTTTGTGGTTCTTGTCTCTTAAAACATTCTTTGAGTGACAGCTGCCTGAGTAGTTTCTAAGCAACTAGATTTACTGTGTATAATATACGTATATGTTATACAGCCTTCGCAGGTGTGCGAAGCACACTCCAATGTGCGCAGCACAAACTTGCTAGGGGTCTGAGGGCATGCCCTCCAGGAAAAGTTTGAAATATTGATATACAGAGATGGATTCTGAATGCAATTTTGCACTAAAATAATACTTGATATAGACATACAGCATGCCTTATATAGAATTGCACTGTTGTGATGTACATTATATGGAAATTTGAGCTTAAAATTAATTTTTAAAAATCTGAGTATTTTCTGGGAACTACTGAAATCCCCCTAGAAGCACCCCCGCGTGAAACTCCATAAGAAAAAGGGCATATGTATGTATGTAGTATTGCAATATATACTGAATGAAAATCGATATCCTCCTAACCTACATATGTATCATAAGCTCATGATCTAATGTAACTACGTATGTGTATGTACATAGCTAGTACATATAGTTAATATGTTGCTAGCTACATATTACCTATATCAGGTAGCTATGCATAATTGCCTACAGAGAACTGAAGAAAGATACACTGAACGAGGAATGGAACAAGAATCATCTTCTTTTATACGTATCTTTAATTGGAAAAAAGATAAAATTCATTTATCATATGAAGACAACTTTGAAAGTTGGGAAATGTACCATTCAGGTGATAATGAGGTAATTAAAAGCTCCATATTTACTGTATGTGTAGCTAGATACTAGATACATATGTAGATACATATTAATGTTGTTCTAGTCATGCAACAGTGATTCTAATTTTCAGTCTAGTATACTAACACATTAATAATTTTAGATAAGTGTTACGTACGTACATAGTTATATGTACTATTATGTAATTGTTGGACTAAAACTACAAAAATATTTAGCTAATAGCTAGTTGTAACACAAGCACAATAGACTTGCCTGATATGTACAGTATTGTACACTTACCACCTGAGGGCATGCAGCACCTGTTTGTTTTATACAGAAACTTGTAGGATTGTATTGTGGGTTTGAATATGATCAAAGATGTACCGTATACGCAGTAATTTTCAAGAGTCTTATATTTCGCAGAAGGCAAGTCTGAAGGATTTTTGCTGTTTATTTTTTGCTGATCATCAAGTTGAAATATTGTTTCCTTAAGGTAATGCTGTTTTTGAGGATTAAAATTTCACTCTCAACAAACTTACAGCGAAATCTGTGAAATTTACGTTCCTCGAAAATTACCGCGTATACGGTAATAAATACAGAAAACTATGCCACAATTAAAAACTTTAGACTTTGTTACATAAAATAGCAGACGAATTATTGCAACCCACAATTAAATCTTAATAGTTTACTAGTCATTGGACTGGTTGTTGAAATTGAGTTTGTACATACTTTGTGTATTACAAAGTTATGTACATAGCAATTCAAAACACTGTTAATGTTACATTAATGCAACCAATTATCAGTAGTTTTTAAACTCATTGTACTAAAATTATTCAATAATGTACTTAGTTTACTGGCAGCTACGTAAGTAAACAATTAGCTAGTTTAGTTTTGGTTGACTAACTAAAATTAATAAAATTGCTTTTAGTTTTAGTATTAGTCCAACTAGAACAACACTAATACGTATGTATTTTTCCGTTTAGCTAGATATGGTTAGCTATGTACATACCATAGTCTGGAAAATTTTGGTTTGAGTATATTTCATTGCAAAATAATTTGAGAACAAAATTCTCGTGAATTGTTCATACCCACAAAAATATTTTAATGACGAAAATTATAAATAGCATTTACAATTTCGCTTTAACTTACCAAAATCTTCTTTCCTTGTAGAATTGACAGCCAAATGGAAGGTGGTGAAGCAAGTACCAGTAAACCAAGTATATTATGTCACAGATCCCTTATGGTTTTAAGGATCTTTGATTATGTCGCATGCAGTCAAGCGCAGGTGCTTATAATAGGATGCCTTGTATGGTCGATGGAGGAGTTCGAGAGAAGTTCTTGCATGCAAGGCTACCATGTGTATGGCAATTCATTCTTCCTTCAATATAGACATTAGCTGATCAGCACGTGTTGCCTCATTGGATTGCTGTAGCTAAGTAATTTTCATTGCTTTAATTATCCATATAAAAACTATTTCGTATAATAAATACGTATTTGTCGATTTAATCATCCACGAAAAATTTTTAACCACGAAAAATCTTCAGACTACAGTAGACTATATCCAGTTAACTATGCTATTAGTATACAGCTAACTTCTAAGTACAAAAATGGATTACTGTACGTATCTAGTACTTAATGCAATAGATGCATTTATATACATTACACATGTATATGTATAGAATACTAAATGTTGAACAAAATTTTTTGGTTTTAAAACTATATACGCTAACAACTAGCTAGCAAAAAGAATATTTGTCCTTAAATTTGTCAAATGCTTTGTCTGTAGATTATTTCTAATGCATTGAACTTTCGATTTTGGTATGACAATGTCACTGACCTACTGAGGGATGAAAACAAGGACCTATTCCCACCACGCTTTAGGCTCAAAGTGATCAACAAAGATTGTGATCCATCAAGAATGAATTTTGTATATAAATATAACATATGTATTCAGAGTAAATGGAGAAAAGATAAACACTTGACACTTAATATATCTGCTTTTGGTCATTCATGTCTTAACAAAGGTTTGTAGTTGTTGCATTTCAAAATTTATTGAGTCTTGTAAAGCTACAGCTAGTAACTAATAAAATTATCACTGTCTATATTTGTATGTATATACATACGTACGTACATGAACATGGTACAGCCTTATATAGCTATGTACATAAATATACCAGATGAGTAATTTTGTAATGGACAAATTCATACCCATGAATAACTTGTTGAAATGCCAAACTACATGGCATGCCAAGCTTTAACTTTATGTGAATAGTTATTTAGGCTCCTGTGGGTGACACACACACACACACACACACACACACACACACACACACACACACACACACACACACACACACACACACACACACACACACACACACACACACACACACACACACACACACACACACACACACACACACACACACACACAACACACAAACACACACACACACACACACTTTTAAATTGTGGATAGCAATTTCAAGAAACCATGCAGGTGCTAGCTGGAGATGGGGCAATACAGGGTACAAGATTACACTGCATCATGCAAAAATATCACGATACCACGATGCTTTCTAAAGCACTTTATGGTAATACCTGAAAGCAATGAGATAAATCCAAATTTTTTTGTACTTTCTTATACGTATGTACAAGGATTTTTTCTCATATCATAAGATGTCATTTTAAAATCTTTAATGCATTACACACAGCATTAATTTTATTGATCGATATCATTATTCAATTTGCAGTATTATGTATATTGAACCAATCCATTTACATTGATGCATCACAGTATTGTCTCATCTCTAGTGCCAGCATGCCTAATTTAAAAACAATGTTGAAGCTAGCTATGATGATATACTAACTATACATATGTAACCATGTCTGTACATGCGTATAACTACGTAGCTATGTATATAATTATTGACTTGCGTAGTAGAAAGTTTTAAGAGTTCTTGACTGTATAGGTAATAGATTTTTGAAGTTACATGTGTAGCTATCTACTGTAATGATTATAGCTCCTATCAGCCAACAGCAGCCACTAGAAGTAGACCTAGCATCTGCTAGCAGTCAACAATCTCTTGCAACTGGACAATCTAATACAACTATCACTCCTAATAACCAGCAGGGATCACAGGCACTAGAACAACCACTAACTTCTCCTGTCAGCCAACAGCAACTACAGCCGGGTAATAATTTTAATCTAATGCACTGTTCCTTATAGAGTAGCTAGCTATGTGTTGCTATAGCATGTATCCATATGTGCCTACTGTATAATATTTATGATGTAAAACTTTTACAAACTCTAATTTTGCTACATAAACAATCTACAGATAGTGTTGGAATCTTGGTTGTCCATAATGGAAATCGAAGAAAAAAATTGTGAAAACACCCTAATAGAACACATGCCAAAAAATCTTTTTGATTTGAAAAACTCGTCCAGATCTTCATTTAATGCTCCTATGACTATTGTGTCAAGTATAAAAAGCCTAAGCATAAGGTATCCATATTTTTATTCTGCTGAAAATACCCCAACTTCTTCTTGTTCTGTGTGTCTACAGCCTAGCTATGTGAAGTAGAAACTAAAATGAAAACTACTGGTGTTGTACGTATCTTAAAACATCTCTACCTGGGTCTGTATTTAAAAGTACATTTTCTAAAGCATGAACACAAAACACTCCACTAACGAAAAGCCTCTTTAATATTATTGCAATCCCTTTACTGGAAGTCATGCATGACCAGAGGTACCACGTTTTGTATGCTCTATTAGAGTATTTTATGAATGGATTGTATGTAGCTACATATCAAGAGTAACATCATAAGCAATAATTAAGACAGTCTATGAAATTCATTAATATATATAATTACCTTTGTCAATGAACTGTGTAATTTCTAACAGCACATCACATCGCAGTTAATGAATGAATATCATTAGGGATACTATGAATTTCATCAGCATTTTATTGCAAATAAGTCATCCAATGCCTTTCAAAGAAAATGCAATTTGAACATGTGCATTCTAATTAAAGTGAGTAACATGGACATGAAAAATGAAAGAAACTAAAAAGGTTGTTAAGTGAATAGGAATTGTGAAAAAGGTACTTAAACAAGATGAAAGCTTGAGATTCTATTATATTTTAGATCCCTATTTTGACTATATGATTTGCAACAGGTGAAATATAGGTATTTTAGAATCACAAGCTCTTGTCTTGTTTAGGTAGCTACCATTCATACTTCTAGTTTAAGTACCTTTTTCATGATCCCTGTTCACTTTTTTGAAATTAACAACTGTCAGTAAGGCCAGGGGCGGAGGAAACTTGTATAACTTTTGAGTAGTCGAGGTTGTTAGCTAATCCATGAAAACAGTGGAATTTTTACCTCAAAAATTTCCCAATATATAGCTACGGCTGCAGTCTATGCCATGTTGGGCAGGCTATAGCTAGTCTCCGACACGCACATGTCTCTCTATTCTCAATCCTTTACCTAGTTGTCGTATATAAGGCGTATATTGTATGACAATATTAATGATCACAAGTCACACTATCAGTAAGATACAACAGCGGCTATTATAAAAATAATTGGCCTATTTATACGTACATATTACATAATAATCACGTGTCACTATATACTACATCTCCTTCCCTTCACAGTTCATTAGTTACTTGGTGACCAGGGTCTTCTGGGTTTAGGCACTCTTGAGGATCTACGCAATGGTACTGTCTGCCTTGGCAACTGTTCATTGTTGGTTATAATTGGATTACTAGCTTCTGTCGGCTGAATGAAGTTAGGAATGCTCCATGGTGCTAATCGACTTTTCATCAGGTTAGCGTGTCGACACCATGTCATATCTTGACCTTCGATCAGCACTTTGTACATGACATTTCCTATCTGCTCTTTGATTATTGCTGGAAGCCATCTTTTTCCTTCCTGGAAATTTCTTACCCACACTAGGTCACCAACCTCAAACTGCCTTGGCTTGGTCTTTGCATTGTAATGTGCCTCTTGATATGATGTTGCTCTTTGCACTTGCTCCTGGTTTGGATGAAGTAGATCTAGACGTGTTCTAATTCATCTATTATTCAGCATCTCAGATGGGGTCTGGCCAGTCACTGTGTGTGGTGTAGCTTTATATCTTGCCAGAAAATTGATCAAACCGTCACGCAACTGTTCTTCTGTAGAAGGATTAGCCTTCTCCATACCTTTCTGGTAGCTTTTATTTCATGTATCTCTGGCCATTTGCTAAAGGCATCGATTAACAACAACCACATCTTTCCCTTAAAGGGGCCAGCATAATCTATGTGTACCCACTGCCACAGGCGTAGCGGCAACTCCCACTGGTGCAACGGAACTCTTACTGGGTCTCATGCTGTTGTTGCACAGCCTGTACAAGCACTGGTATGACACTCAATATCCTTGTCAATATCTGGCCACCAGACATGTAACCATGCTAATGATTTCATCCTTGTTGTACCTGGATGTCCAGCATGTAACAATTCTAGCACTGTCTGTCTGTACTTCTGTGGAATCAATACTCTCAATCCCCAGATGAAGCATCTATTTCGTAATGTGAAATGTGTTCACTTGTGAAAATAAGGTTGAATGTTTTTTGGTACTGCCCTTGTATCGTTAGGCCAACCACGTAATGTGTAATTGAATACCTGAGACAAGATTGGATCTTGCTCTGTAGCTTTCTTGATGTCTTTTCCTTTCAATGGCAAGTTGTCTAATTGTTGTTCCTCAATTGCACACACTATTTCTTCTTCTTCATTCTCAAAATCGTCATCAATTTCTAATGGTAACCTCGACAAAGCATCCACGTTTCCATGTTGTGTAGATGGTTTATACTGGACTTCATAGTCATACGCTGAAAAGTGTGATGGCCCACCGTTGTAGTCTGCTTGTTGCAACTTCGGGAATTCCTTTCTGTGGATGGAAAATAGATAGCAATGGCTTATGATCAGTATGTAATTTAAATTTCCTTCCCAACAAATACTGCCTAAACTTCTGGACCCCAAACACTATACCCAAAGCCTCCTTTTGAATCTGGGCATAGTTTTTCTCAGACTTTGTCAACTTATGCGATGTGTAAGTGGTAGGTTTTTCCTTACCGTCTGGAAGTGTGTGTGATAATACAGCTCCTCCCTCAACTGGACTGGCATCACAAGCTAATGTTAGGGGTAGCTTAGGATCATAGTGTATCAAGGTGCCTACTGACGAAAGGGTCTCTTTTACCATCTGTATTGCCTCAGAATGTTCCTTTGTCCAGTGCCACTTCTTGTCCTTGTGCAAGAGATCATTCAGACATGCACAATTTGTTGCCAAACCCGGTAGAAATCTGCTCACTACTACTATTGGTGTAGCCAAATCAGACTGTGACACTTTCCCCTCTTTTCTAGTCGGTCCAACTCAGCACCAACAATGGGTTTTATTGCAAACAGAAGTCTTTGAGGTTTAGAGTGTTGCTTTTGCTGTTGTGCAACAACCCAGGCCTTCTTCAAAAATGTCTGCATGAATGTCAAGTATTTCCTGCAATTTGTCTACCTGGTTGTTTACCACTGCTGCAGCAGTGATACCAAATTGTGTGGGATTGACACAAATATTAAGACTAACCAGACACCATCCCTACCAATTATGTTTACCCCCTCTGTGAGATATGAATTGGCAATATTGCTGACTTACTGGTATCATCTTCTTGCAATACAGGTGTCAGAAAATAACCCAGAGGTTTGATAGGCTGGCCTTCAAAAGCACCCTACACTTGATCAGTGGACTGAAGCTTAGGTTTCTCGTCTTGCCAAGTTTTCACATTAATGAATGCTATTGGTGAAGTTGAATTAACCATCAGGCGTAATCTCTTCTGCATCTCAGTAAGGTGTAAAATCTGAAACATTGGCGGAATGTCATTCTGAAGTTGTTTACTACTTTGAGAGATGGGTACCACTGCTGACTCATTTGGTTGTTGTTGTGTGATTACTGCTGTTTTAGAACCACAGACTCTGGCGATATGACCCATTTTTCCACAGTGGCAACATTTAACATTGTAAAATTTGCAAGTCTTTCGAGCATGGTCTCCACCACAGCTAGCACATTTATGTGTCTGTTGGTTCCTTGTCTGCTGCTTTGAGTTGTTTTGTTGCTTCCTAGGCAGGCCTGACTGCTATTTGCTTTGAGTTCCTATGTAAGGTCGTGGATTTTTAACTGCTGATACTGAGGAATCAGTTCCATTGGCGTTCGTTTGTGAGCGTTGAACTGTTTTGCTTTCGGCTGCCTCAATGGTGATTGCCAACTGGAAAAGGTTGTCTAGTGATTTTGTGTGATCCTGTGTAAGCAGTTGCTGTAGTAGTCATTCCTTTCGGAGTCCCATTACAAAATTGTCTGTGAGATAACCTTTGGACTACATTGGCACGTTGATGATAAACAGAGGAGTTCAGCCAAGTAATCTGACAGCGATTGCTTGTCCTGCTGCTTGTAGGCATAAAAATGATATTGCTCTGCGAG
The DNA here is from genome assembly GCA_963930835.1 of Spongia lamella. NCBI lineage: Eukaryota > Metazoa > Porifera > Demospongiae > Dictyoceratida > Spongiidae > Spongia > Spongia lamella. The sequence goes on along the minus strand of OZ005748.1, from coordinate 4,617,582 downwards.
AATCAGTTCTTTACTCCAAACTGACTGTTTAGTTTTGTCTTTAGAGTTTCATAGGTGCATTCTTCTGGCTTTGCTGGCATGCAGAGAGTGCACAGTAGCTTGAAAGTCTCTGACCCTATGAAGGTACAAAACACAGCACATTTCTTAGTGTCGGCATCGTCACCAGTAGCGTACGGGCTTATCGACAGCCATTGGTCAAAATGGTGGCCCAATTGTCTCTTCTGGAATCGAACATCTCCATCTGGCTTGAAGTTGCCATCCTCATCGCCAGTTGTCGTGACCTTACTATTATATAAGGCGTATATTGTACGACAATATTAATGATCACAAGTCACACTATCAGTAAGATACAATAGCGGCTATTATAAAAATAATTGGCCTATTTATATGTACGTATTACATAATAATCACGTCTCACTATGTACTACACTAGTCTCCTCAGCCTTGCTGCCTATAGTTTCTCTAGTCTATAGCTCTATAGTCCCTTATGCCTCACCTTGCAGTAGGCTATATCAGCTTGTAACAGCTTAGTCTATTGATTAGCCAATTGATGTTGCAGACAAACTTGTCTGTCTGCTGCATTCCTGCTTGTGCTGTCTTTATTCAGAAGATGAGAAGTTAAATATTAATGTGATTTCAAAGAACACGCCCACCTATCTACACTTTAATGGCCTACTGCTACTGAGACTTTAGGTTTTTCAAATTAAGTGATTTTCTGGCTATTTCCAGCAGATATACGTAATGCTGGCACTGGGTAATTGCACTTTTGCCAACAGTTGAAACATAAGTCCAGTTTAGTCATTGTGCATGCCTGTCAAAATCAAAAAATCAACCATAACTTGGGGACCACATTATCTACTGGCTTCCAGTTTAGATTATTTTATTGTTCATAAGATGTTAGTTTTGTTTGAGCTATGACCTGTTACCGTAGATAACATTTAAACAGATCTACACTGATTAATGATGGAAAATGGCATGTTACACATTTGGGTTGATTGACTATACACAGCTCTTCATATCAAGACACACAATAGTGAGTTGCGAGGCCAAAAATCACAGCAACGCGACCACTGAGTGAGTTATTTACACGTCAAACTCGCAAACACTCTAGCTAAGCCGCCATTAAAGCTATCGCTTAGTTATTACCGACCCACAACATTCTTACTATTTAGAATCAACAAACCGAGAATGGAGGAAATCGGCGCCACCATTCCCATTGTGAGTTTTATGGGGCCCATTGTGTGACTATGCACAACGAACTTTCGCTTCCCACCCGATTTGCCCATTTACTAGAGAATTAGTACCTTCATTGTTTGAAGAATCAGTATCCCGAAGTTGATAGAAATCGGTTCAGCCATTCTTCTGATGCAGCCTTATAAATGCCTTCCTGTCACCACAAAAATTTTTACGCATGTCGTTTTTTTCTTTCTTTTATTTTTATCGTACACATTTTCATGGGCTTGCGAGAGCTATTGTGAACCCCGGAAGTTTTTCAAACTCTCTTTTTATACATTCACTTGTTTGTCTAATAACTCACTCATTTCTTCATGGATTTCAGCCAAATTTGTATCAGCACTTCTCCTATGTATGCTCTACCTGTCATACTATTATCAATCTGAAGTAAACACTTGAATGTATTTGAGAAGGGCTATTACACTGCAGGTTGATAGTTATCATAACTTGGACCCCCTTCAAATGATTTGCATAAAATTTCGGATACACAACAAAATTAAACTTCAAAGTTTAATTTGCAATATTGTGTACTAGGCAAGTACAAGCAGTACTTCTCTGCTGCTTGCTAGTAATAACATCTGTTTATATTTCCAAAAAAGTAGTGATATGCTAAACAAAAACATCCTGGGTGTAAAAAATGTGCTAGGCCAATCAGAAGCAGCATTGCAAATAGGTATGTGCGACCAAAAACTTTGATATCAGTTGAGGCCAAGAAGTTACTTATCAAAAATCTTTTTAACTACTTGAATGACATACAATAGTTTATAGCATATTTTCACAACTATGATTGGCTTTGTCACTTGGCCACCTTTTTCACATAATAAAGGTGGCCAAGTGACAAGCCAATCATAGTTGTGAAAATATGCTATAAACTATTGTATGTCATTCAAGTAGTTAAAAAGATTTTTGATAAGTAAATTCTTGGCCTCAACTGATACCAGGGTTATTGGTCGCACATTAGTGATGCCACGATAATCGTGATATACGATATATCGTGATATAAAATCTCATGATTATCGTGATATGCAAAAATGTATATTGTGATATAAAAATTCTAAATATTTAATGCAAAAATGTTTGGTATTGCAAAAATAAGAATATTATCTACACATAGCTATATATTAACATGTTCAGCATATTGAGCATATCGTGACATAATTTCTATGATCTCGTGATTATCGTGATACAATAATTTCATATTGTGGCATCACTATCACACATATCTATTTGCAATGCTGCTTCTGAGTGGCCTTGCACTTTTTTTACACCCAGGGCGTTTTTGTTTAGCATTATATATACACTATTCCACTAGGGACCTGTAAGAAGGCTATAAGCCTGTGGACAGGGAGTCAAAACTATTAACTTAACCCAGACTTTAACGATTGAATGAAGAAAAAATCCCAGACCAGTGGTGACTTGAACCCCAGGCATCATGCAATCTAGGTGAAGGCCAAAGGAGCCACACAGCTGGGATCCAGAATGTTTTATGCATTCAATGTATACTTAACAGCACTGACTTCTTGCAGATAAGGGGGTTTATCATATACACTATCCCACTAGGGACCTCTTAGAAATCTATAAACACAAACTTCATGAGCTTAATACCAAAACTAATTATAAACAAAGTTCAGAGTCAATGCATGCAGATATGATAGAGTTATCGACGTGACGTGAAAATGAAGATGGACAGACAACTTTTGGTAGAAGATTTTACTGGAAGTTTCCTATTTCATAGCTATATATGTAACTAGATCTGATACTGTTTTATATGATCAATCATGTAGCTACCTGTTTATATTATTAGTGTTAGTGTTACTACTGTAGTTACATATTCATGTTACTCCTAATAATTGGTGGGTGCACATCATGCGTCATACTAGCTACGTATATACATAGCTATAATAATTGTTGCTAATTCTGCCAGCTGCGCCTAGACAAGTTTTGAGTTGGTACAGCTGATGCAACAAACAAAGAAAACGTCCGATCTGGAAGAAATTGATACCAGTCCGGATAATCATGTAGCTACTTGTTTAACTGCTTATTAAAGCTTCATTTCGTGTTAATAGTTATAATGCAGACATAGCAATTTCAAAAAACCATGCAGGTGCCGGCATGACATGCCTAGTGTAAAAATGATGTCGGAGTTGGCTATATATGTACGTAGCTATGTACGCATATCGTAGCTAACTGTAACTACATACGTAGCTATATCATTATTAACTTATAATTAATAGTTTTAGAGTCTTGGTGACAGTACAGATAGATTTCTGTAGTTACGTATGTACATAGCTATCTGTTTACTATCAAACTTATAGCTTCTATCAGTCAGGAGGAACCATTAGAAGTAGACCAACACCAATCAGCGCCTGCTAGTAGTCAACAAAATTCTAATACAACTATCACTCCTAATTACCAGCAGGGATCACAGGCACTAGCACTAGAACAACCACTGACTTCTCCTGTCAGCCAACAGCAACTACAGTTGGGTAATAATTTTAATGCACTGTTCCTTATAGAGTAGCTATGTAGCTATGTGTTGCTATAACATGTATCCATATGTGCCAAATGTATGTATTTGCTATACATAAACAGTCCACAGATAATAATTATATGAATATGCATAACTTGTGACGGCTTTAAAACCAAGGTTAAATTCATAGATTAAGGTGGGTGAGCCAGGGAATCGTAGCCCCTGATAGGAATTTAATGTTAGCAATGGAAACTTAGGAGGCAATTAACTCTCCTTCCAACTTTCAGTAATTCCTCCACCCATGCAAAATTAGTGAGAACTTACACTTTGTGGTGATGTAACCTTATTCATACACAAAATATTAACTGTATTAGCCTTGGAACTTTCATACAGGACATTTTGCAATTGAATGAAAACACCACAATAATTACATGGCCATGCATGGTTCCAAGAACTCATGCTTACATAGGTCGAACTCTTATAGAGGTGTGTCTGCTTCTAGGGACATTTTAGTCCATTGTTTTTGTATATACATAGCATCTGTACTCTACCTGTAACTATATAATAGCAATAGTCATCAATATTATTATGGTACACAGCTCTAAGGTAACATCGCACTCGCTCGCAAATTTTCGTCGAGTAAAGAGCACTGCTCCATCGAGTTTCGTGTACTGAAGCGCTCGCAAGACTCTCAAAGTGTGTGAATTGACGAGTACTCGAAGTAAATTCGAGTGCACAACTTAGCATATAGCTACGCAAGTACTGCATGTACGTGACAGGCCTTATAGTGACAAAACGCAAGTAGACGACGAGTACTCAAGTGTGAACAGTAACTTCACAAGTTAACTTTAGCTTCCTTTAGATATACTACATATAACGTGTGGTAAAAACTGTGGTATATCAAGACTCACAATAGTGAGTCGCGAGGCCGAGAAGAAGTGCAGCAACGCGACCAACGAGTGAGTTTTTTACACGTAGCACTGCCCTCAAACTCGCAAGCGCTCTAGCTAAGCCGCCATGCAAGCTATCGCTTAGTTATCACAGACCCACAACGTTCTTACTATATAGAATCAATAAACCGAGAATGGAGGAAATCCGCGCCACGTTTCCTAAGTAACCAGCTATTGCGAGTTTTATGGCGCCGTTCGTGCGCCCACGTCTGACGAACCATCCCTTCCCGCCCGATTCGCCCATTACTCAAGAATTGGTACCTTCATTGTTTGAAGAATCAATAACCCAAAGTACATTGAAATCGGCTCAGCTAGTCTTCAGATACGGCCTTACAAAGTCCTTCCTTTCACAAAAATTTTTTTGATGCGGCTGTCGTTTTTTTCTTCATTCTTTCATTTTCATCGCACACTTTTTCGTGGGCTTGTGGGAGCTTGCGTGAATCCCGGAAGTTTTTTCAAACTCTCTTTTTGTATATTCACTTGTTTGTCTAATAACTCACTCATTTCTTCATGGATTTCAGCCAAATTTGTATCAGCACTTCTCCCCCTGTCATACTACTTTCAGCCTGAAGTAAACACTTGAATGTATTTGAGAAAGGCTATTACACTGCAGGTTGATAGTTGCCATAACTTGGACCCCCTTGAAATGATTTGCATTAATTTTCATCTATATTGATGTATCACTCTGTAGTGAAAGTTTTAAAAAATTGTAGGCCTGAGTTTTTCAAAATTCAGTTTAATTTACAATATTGTATGCTAAGCAAGTACAAGTTATGCCTATGGCATGCAATACTTCTCTGCTGCTTGCTAGTAATAACATCTGTTTCCAATAATGTAGTGATATGCTAAACAAAAAAACCTTGGGTGTAAAAAAGTGCGAGGCCAATCAGAAGCAGCATTGCAAACAGATGCGACCAAAAACTTTGATATCAGTTGAGGCCACAAAGTTACTTCTCAAAAATCTTTTTCACTACTTGAATGACATACAATAGTTTATAGCATATTTTCACAACTATGATTGGCTTTGTCACTTGGCCACCTTTTTCTCACCATCATTATTAATAAAGGTGGCCAAGTGACAAAGCCAATCATAGTTGTGAAAATATGCTATAAACTATTGTACGTCATTCAAGTAGTGAAAAAGATTTTTGATAAGTAACTTCTTGGCCTCAACTGATATCAAAGTTTTTGGTCGCACCTGTTTGCAATGCTGCTTCTGATTGGCCTCGCACTCTTTTTACACCCAAGGTGTTTTTGTTAAGCATCAGTTATATACCACAGACACACAACATATGTGCTTGCGGTTACCTCATGACAAATTAGCAGCTTTGAAGGATCTGGTGACTAGTTGGCTAGGAAAGAAATCATGTTCCCTCATAGATTTACAATCATTGGTGGGCAAATTCCAGCATGCCTGTAAGGTGGTTCGTTCAGGAAGAACCTTCTTACGTAAGATGTTCGAACTCTTCAAGGGGAGACCAAAGAAACAGTATATGGTCTGTTTGAATGCAGCATTCTGATCAGACCTCATGTGGTGGCACATTTTCTTGGAGGCATGGAATGGCATTGGAATAGTCCAGCGACAACTGGAGGGCCGTGTTGACATAAATTTATACTTGGACGCTTCTGGTAGTTTCGGCTGTGGGGCTTGGTTTGACAATTTTTGGCTGCAGTTTGCATGGCCCAAAGAAGTGGTAGAGGTATGGCCAATTGCAACAAAGGAGATAATTCCCATTGTGATGGCAGGGGTGCTCTGGGGTCAGCAGTGGCACGGGAAGCTAGTGCTAGCTCACTGTGACAACCTAGCAGTTGTACAAGCAGGCTATTGCAAAGACCCCAGGTTAATGCAACAAGTGCGATGCTTATTTCTCATTACAGCCCATTTTGAGTTCATCTTGAAAGCAGCTCATATTCCTGGCAAGCAGAATACAGCGGCAGATGCAATTTCAAGAAATAACATATCTCTGTTTTGTTCTCAGGTTCCAGAAGCCAACCCTCAACCAACCAGGATTCCCCAGACACTGGAGTTATTGGTGATTCACCAGCAACCGGATTGGCTCTCGCACAGTTGGTCCCAGTTGTTCAACAACTACTTGCAGCGGGGATTGCCCCCTCTACCCGAAGAGTCTACACCTCAGGAGCACACCGATATCAAGAATTTTGCCACTCTATAGGGATGGAAGCCTATCCAGCGTCGCAGAGATCTCTGTTAATGTTTGTTGCTTTCTTGTATGCAGAGGAGTTGGCTCCTAGCACTATTTATCGGCAGTGAGATATGAACAAATCAGTAGGGGTTTGGGTGACCCAGGTATGACACAAATGCCACAATTGGAAGCAATTAAAGGAGCTAAAAGGTTGTCAAAGCTAAAGAAATGGAATCGCCTACCTATATTACCCCTAAAATATTATTGCTGTTGAAAATTACTGGTCAACAAGCAAGGAACCTCAGGGTAGAGACTCTAAGATGCTTTGGGCAGCATGTTGTCTCTGCTTTTTTGGCTTTCTAAGGTCAGGAGAGGTAGTAGTCCCATCGGGATCTAACTATGACTCAGAGACAACGCTATGCTATGAAGATGTTCGCATTGATAGTCACTCAAAATCATCATTTATACAGGTGGTCATTAAAGCCTCCAAGACTGATCCTTTTAGGCAAAGGGTGAAAATCTACATTGGGATGCAACTGTGTCCTGTAGCTGCTGTTGTCAGATTCATGGTAGAGAGGGGAAGTTCAGTAGGTCCCTTGTTTACTTGGAGTAATGGACACTACCTCACTCGAGACAGATTTGTGGTAGAAGTCAGGAAGGCTCTCTCATCAGTGGGAATCAAGGCTGAAGAATATGTGGGGCATCGTTTCAGAATTGGCGCGGCAACCACAGCAGCTGAGAGAGGAGTGCAAGATTCACTCATAAAGACCTTAGGCAGATGGCAGAGCTCTGCCTCCATTAAGTGGCTATGAGCTTTCAAGGGCTATCAGATTCAGTTGATGGGAAACTTTTATGTCATTAAAAACCCCTGACTCAACTTCCGCAATTGTCCAAGATTATACAGCACCTCTAATACCACAGCTGTTGCTTTTCAAGGGACATAATTTTCACGAAAGTTAGTGTTTAGTGAAAATATAACTGTAAAGATTTTTTATCATGGATTCGTGAAATAAAATCACAAACACTGTCCACAATGGTGCCTTGTGACACATCAGTCCCATGAAAAAAAACTGGTTACAGTATTATCATGTTTTTCAATATGGTATCATGATCACTGAATAATTATTGAAGACCATTGTAAATGTTAAAAGTTGATGTTTAAATTTCTATCACTATTATGATCATACGTATGATTGTTTATTCATGGAACACAATTTTCATGAATTTTGGTCTCCATAAGAACCAAAATTTGAATTTCACTGTCATTGACAGAGTTAGCAAATTCATGAAAAAGAGAATCATGAACAACTATCTTGTGACCAAAAATATATAGTGGGAATTTTTTGCAAGCGTAGTTGCAATTGCCTGGTAAAGCTCAGTTTTAAGCCTACGCTATTCTGAACATCCTCAAGTACTAGTAGTCCACCATTAAATCCTGTGTAGAAATTAGCCTCATTAGCTCCATTCCACTGTTACATTGATCCATTTCATTGTTGAATGGTTTGAAGGTACCTGTGATAACCAAAGTATTTGTAATAATCATCAGTGTTGCTTACTTGACATTGAATTGCTGACGAGCCTGTCTCTCAGTAGGTCTATACATCTGCTTGGACACACCTATAAACTTGTGCATACAAGCATACAAAAAGTAAATAATATACACTTCCACAACACAATAAGGTGGAAGGTATACACTTGTAATAAACTCATGTGATTGAGCGATGCATGTCTAAAAGCACATCAACTTCAATTATCGTCATCGCGCTAATATCTACTAATGAAAGCGACCATAAGTTAGTAAACATGCTCTCCATGAATGGAACCTCAGTAGAAAAGAAGTTACACATCACGTGCAGTAATGACACATCCATAGTAATCATTATCTTGAGTATGACAACTTAAAAATATGGGTCCTATGGCAACACTATTAAGTTAGCTATGCACAACTTGGACAAATTTTAAAGCTACACAAAACTGTTCTAAAATAAGTGCCTCTCATGATATTAATCCCTTATGACCCAAATTTATCTTTAAAATATCTACGTATAAGGAATGTTCACACCTTTTTGATACTCTTTTATATGAATCATATGATCAATCATGTAGCTACCTGTTTATATTATGTGTTAACAGCTGCATCAAAGACCACTCCATTAATAACCACTGAAATGTGTGATGTGTATAATAATCAAAGTAAGGTGATCATCTAAATATTTACATGATAAGATAATACATCTTTCAGAGCCTAAAATGTGGGATTTGATCAAGATTGTGATTCCAAAGATCAAAGCTGATTGGAGAGATTGTGCTTATTCATTAGGATATGATATTCCTACTGTTATAGCGATTGAGAAGGACTGCACTGATTCTAAGCAATGCTGTGAAAAACTTTTTATAGACTGGCTGACTACAGAGCATGGTGTAGCTCCTAAAACATGGTGCACTTTGCTACAGCATATCAAAGAAGTTGCAAGCTTATTTGCTGCAGCAGATGATATAAAAAAGCAACTTGATAAGATTTACTTAACATAGTAGCTCGCATTTAATATAGTGTATTTACTGCATTCTTGTACTTTTATTATTAGAATTATATATATTTTTAACTAAAGCATTCTAATTCAATATTAGTTGACTAACTATCAACAAACTATAGCTACGTATATGACATCTCCCATATCCTCACTGTGTCATGTAGTTGGTTAGCCACATTATAATTATTACAACTATGTATGACAGCATATTTATGCACAATATTGTGTGTTTAATTCTATAGAATTTTGAGAATTGTGAATTAATCAGTTTTTGGATTGCAGAAGTATACATATGCATAATTTATATACAGGACAAAATGACATAAATTATTCAAAAATCCACAAAGGCTATACAATATCCAACCATGGACTGTAAATTGTCGGATTTACAAACAAAATCAGCATTGCGCAGGATAACTGTTGGACTGAAATATAAATAGCTGTGGGAATATCCCATAGTTGCATGGTTTAAACTGTATTACTATAGGACTGTGGGACTGTATGAAAACTGTAGGACAATCCCATAGTCCCATGGTTTAAACTGTAGGACTATAGTACTGTGGGACTGTATGATAACTGTAGGACACTCTCATAGTCCCATGGTTTAAACTGTAGGACTATAGTACTGTGGGACTGTATGAAAACTGTAGGACAATCCCATAGTATCATGGTTTAAGCTGTAGGACTATAGGACTGTGGGACTGTAGGATTTTGACTCTACGAGTGCAAGACTGTATGATAACTGTAGGACAATCCCATAGTCCCATGGTTTAAACTGTAGTACTATAGGACTGTGGGACTGTATGAAAACTGTAGGACAATCCCATAGTCCCATGGTTTAAACTGTAGGACTATAGTACTGTGGGACTGTATGATATGTGTAGGACAATCCCATAGTGCCATGGTGTGAACTATAGGACTACAGGACAATAATGATGGTCGTATACTTTCATAGCTGAAACTATAGGATTGTCAGACTCTACCTATAGGACTGAAAGAACTGTAGGACTTTTGTTGGTAAATCTGGACGTGTATGGAAGACTGTGTGTGGCCATTGTTAGTGTCCAAGCTAACTTTGTCAAATCAAGTCACAAATTATTTTCCTAGCTTTACTCTATTGTAACAGCTATACCATATAAACTGACCTGTATAAAAGTCATATTTCAGTAGCTTATATCCTCCCATTTGATCACAGCCAATTCTCTTATCTGGTTCAAGTACCTAAAGATACAATTACCATACAAAGATGCATTCGAAATATATCTATGTACCATAAGGCTACTCATTTTAATGAGCAGTTTAGCAAATTTTGCAGGTTTTTAAAATACGTAAAATACCTGCAAAATTTATGTTTGTATATTTTTATTACAGTAAAATCATATGTTTAATGTTAAAGTATTAATTACATAAATACAGGAATACTATATAATTAAAATAATTACCATGTAAATAATTGAGAATGCATCATGATAGAATGTATGTGTTGACCCCTTAAAAACTTTCTTGCTCTCAATACTCAACAGTGAATTGTGTAGCATGGATGATCAAGAAATCCTGATTCTGAGTGTTGGAACCTCAAGGGTAAAGAATTTGTGTAACAACTAGAACACATTGTATAGCACAAAATTTTGACGGATACTAAATCTCCAAATATTTGATGGAAGAAAAATTGATGGATGATCATGCTTTAATTAAAATAATTATTTGTTTTACAAATGGGGAAAATTTTGATGGTCTAACTGAAATGCATCAAAATACCCTCCTGTCAAATTATGTGTTGTACGGTACTAAAAAGTATACACAAGGTTCTGGATATGGTGTAGCCACTGATACCCCCTGGTGTTACAGGAACTGGGATTGCGTAGAACTTACCCTTTATGTGACAAGTACAATATAATTGGAAAAGAAATGTCCTGCTCACCAAAGGTTGATCAATACACTCTAATATGGCAGTCAAAGACCAGTCAGTTTAATGTACCAAGACTTTGAGTACTGATGAGACATCATGCTACTATTATTCGCTATGGATCCTTACCACCTACAATACTTTGTGTACTCTATTCAGCTTTTGTATTGCCAGTGTTTGACTATTGTGATGTCTGGTGCCCCACTACTGCAAAATTGACTAGTATGACTGAGAGAGTACATTCAAAGTTTGTTAAAAGGCTACCAGTATCATATCGTCCTAAGTTTTCCTTCGCTTTGATGGAATGACGCAGATTTCATACAGCTATTCAGATCTTTAGATCTATACATCAGAAATCACCATCATACTTAGTCTTGCGTAGCCAGACCAATTTATGCACCAGCTACCTATCGATGTCCCGATTATAAGCGCCGGCTGAAATATGGTCTGGTGACATTGCGACACTTCAGTTGTTCTAGTGCAGAATTTGTGCGCTAGCCAATTAAATGCATTCCAATAACGTTTTGACTGGAAATATGATGAGTTTCTATAATAAATCGTACGAATTACTATTAGTCTGCAAGAGTAGATTTTCATAGAACTACAAAGGAACACATTGAGAAGGTTTTGTTGCTCTGATAACAGTAATAGATAAGTTAGAAGCATTTGTGATGTCGAATACCTTTGGAACTTATAACCAAGTTTTTTCCGTAGATTTTAGGCTGTGATCGATTCAAATTTACAATCCATCCGTGTTGCAAATTCATCCACAATATCCTACATAATCACTCTAAAAGTTGCCATTTTATAAAAATGCGCATGCATATAATATTCAATTAACATTCCACTAGAACGACTGAAGTGTCACAATGTCACCAGACCATATTACAGCCGGGACTTATAATCGGGACATCGATAAGCGGTTGGTGCGTAAATTGGTCTGGCTACGCGAGACTACATCATACTTACATAACATTTTTCATTTTTCAAAGGATATAACTGACCATATTTGTCGTAATGTTAATCGATTATTTGTTCCCAGAGTACTTACAAATTATGGGAAAAGAAGTTTCTTCTATAGAGGTACTGTCTTATGGAATAGCCTGTCTAGAACTGTGACTGATGCTGCCACTTTATCATCATTCAAAAATTTGTATAATAATTTTAGATAATTGTACGTATTTAATTATGTATAACTATATTTTAATTACGGTGTTGTTGTATTATGGTATGTATTCAGGGCTCCACTGAAAATCAGTATTCTTTACTGAGTGGATCCCCTGGTAAAATATTACAATCAAGACTCACGATAGTGAGTCGCGAGGCCAAGAAGAAGCATCATTCGCGACCACTGAGTGAGTTATTTACACATAGCACCGCACTGAAATTCGCAAACGCTCTAACTAAGCCGCCATGAAAGCTATCACTTAGTTATCACAGACCCACAACATTCTTACTATATAGAATCAATAAACCGAGAATGGAGGAAGTCGGCGCCACCATTCCTAAGTACCAGCCATTGTGAGTTTTATGGCGCCATTCGTGCACCCACGTCCGAAGAATCATCCCTTCCCGCCCAATTTGCCCGTTACTCGAGAATTAGTACCTTCATTGTTTGAAGAATCAATAACCTGAAGTTCATTGAAATCGGTTCAGCCAGTCTTCTGATACGGCCTTATAAATCCTTCCTTCCACAAAAAAATTTTTGACGCGGCAGTCATTTTTTTTCTTCTACTTTCTTTTATTTTCATCGCACACTTTTTCGTGGGTTTGCAGGAGCTCGCGTGAACCCCGGAAGCTTTTTCAAACTCTCATTTTGTACATTCACTTGTTTGTCTAATAACTCACTCAATTCTTCATGGATTTCAACCAAATATGTATCAGCACTTCTCCCATGTATGCTCTACCTGTCATACTACTTTCAGCCTGAAGTAAACACTTGAATGTATTTGAGAAAGGCTATTACACTGTAGGTTGATAGCTGCCATAACTTGGACCCCCTTGAAATGATTTGCATGAACTTTCAGATATACAATCTATATTGATGTATCACTCTGTAGTGAAAGTTTAAAAAAATTGTAGGCCTGAGTTTTTCAAAATTCAGCTTCAAAGTTTAATTTACAATATTGCCGGTATGCTAAGCAAGTACAAGTTATGCCCATGCAGTACTTCTCTGCTGCCAGCTTGCTAGTAATAACATCTGTTTCCAAAAAAGTGGTGATATGCTAAACAAAAACACCCTGGGTGTAAAAAAGTGCAAGGCCAATTAGAAGCAACATTGCAAACAGGTGTGACCAAAAACTTTGAAATCAGTTGAGGCCAAGAAGTTACTTATCAAAAATCTTTTTAACTACTTGAATGACATACAATAGTTTATAGCATATTTTTGCAACTATGATTGGTTTTGTCACTTGGCCACCTTTTTCACACCATCATTATGAAAAATCTTTTTAGCTACTTGAATGAGTTTATAGCATTTTTTGCAACTAATTGACACAATCATTTACCAATCTTCATCGTACTTATTTCATTAATATACTGTAAACTTGTATGCAAATAATGCGCATGCATATAATTATAGTTTATTTAGTTACCACACCTTTACCGAATTACATTAGTTCTATTGGTTACATTTCACATGATGTTAATTGGGGAGAGCCTTAGTGAGTCCCACTATATGGGGTCAACAGTGAAATCTGTCTTGCTTGCTTGTTTGCTTACTTACATATAATTAATGGTAAGTGCAAACCAACATTGCATAAAAAGTTGATCATTTGTTTTCATATATAGGCCTGTTGGGATTGTATAGCACTGCAATGGCTAGATACGTAGATACATTGAAATATCGGCCACCTATAGCTACAACCAATTATATAGCTACACAGATGTATAAAAGGTATAAAAACATAATTTTCCTCTACACTATTGAAAGAGAGCCTTAGGTTTTATTTATACCATGTGCTTATTTATTGCATCCTTGTTATATCTTGTGTGATGAATTAATTGATCTTGTAGGCTTGTGTTTGTACAGATATATTTGCATGACTTGTCACACTATATCACTGCAACTGCTTTACTGTATCATATCAAAACTGAATACGCAATACATTTATGAAACAAATGCAAATTTACTAATTAGCTAGCTAGCGGATATCTTCTGCATACTACAGGTTTCAAAGATTATAAACTGAGCAATAGCCTGATCATGAGTTAACAAACTTTTATTGTTGTAAAAAGTCATAACTAGCCCAGTGACCGCCTTTGTGCCATGGTATTAATCAAAAACAGGAGATAAGTTTTGGCGCACCATACCCGACTTCTTCTTCATCGCTAAAATGGGCCTAACATCTATCCTTACATGTTCCAAAATTTTAAGCTATACGGTATTAACGAGCTTCTATAAGTAATCAACAAACAGTCAACACGATCCCTAAAATCTGGGGGCAGTAGAACAAAAAAGGTAGTGGCGGTTTACCAGACCCTTTCCTTAGCACACCTTTGGCGAGCATTCAGTAAGAAAAAGGTCTGGCAACACGAGACTATTTCAGGTTGCTTGTACGAGGATACAAACACTCACGTGAGGAATATAACGAATCAAATTGCTTCAGAGTTTTTTGTGCGATGTTATTCGTTGCATTTTCATGTTTTCTTGTACCAATCTGAAAGCACTGTATCAGTTGGGTTGTCAAAAAGGTGAATATAACTGGAATAATACGATCATGCGATTTTTACCTGCTATATAATCCGTGGGCAGCCCATGGGATATAGCTAGCCATAGGATATAGGCAGTTACTAATATGTTACATATTACTCTTTAATTGCTATTTACTGAAGTAATGCGTTACAGTTACACATTACTTAAAATAAAAAGTAACTTACTAACATTACATATATGCAAGTAACACGTTATGAATAAAGTTACTCATTCGTTACATAATAAACTAGACAGATACTATAGCATCGTGGGGCGAGCCGATTTATGCAATTAGTACTATAATAAATTCTTGCATTCCTTCACCATTTCATTTGTTCTCTTCTCGTTGGCCTCCTCTCTCATCATGCAGTGTTCTGTTTTGCCACTCTTTGTGCTACCTCTCTTTGTTGCTATAGCCTTTGAGCACAGGTGCTGTTGCAATGCTTCTGCAGGTCTATTCCTTTCAAGTTTTGTGTCATTTTTCTTTGTCTTTTGCACCATTGCTATCATTTCATGTTCGTGTTTGGTTTAATTCATGTATAGAACAATTCTCTAGCCAAAAACAGAAGGTGGCTCGATCGCTTTGTTTCTGTCTGCATTTGTTTGAATCATGAACCATGGAACCATTCTTCAGCAAAACAGTTGGGGGGTCAGCACATGAGATGATCATTGCCATTTCTCTTTGTGTGTTTGTTTAAATCATGAACTATACAACCATTGTGTAGTAAAACAATAAGAGTCGGCACGCGAGATGATAGTTTTCCATATCTGTTCATATTTATTCGATTCAGGTACGGCACATGATGATCATTACCGTTTCTGTTCATGTTTATTTGATTCATGAACCATGGAACCATTGTCTATACATAATAGAGGGCAGCATGTGTGATGATCGGTTCCGTGTCTTCTCGTGTTGGTTTCAGGCATGAATCATGGAACCATCTCATGCTTGCCCCAAATATTACTTTGCTTATTGCTAGTTATGTATATTATTGCAATAAGAAAGTGACTCATAAAGTTATATATTACTACAAAATGGATTTAACGTGTTATATTACTTAAGTGCCTAAAATGTAATACTTATTACATAACGCATTACTAAAGTAACGCGTTACTTCCAACTCTGTGTATAGGACTAAAGCCCTGTCCTATTACGTAAGTATTATGTACGTAGTAACAAAGGACTTCACTTACAGGTGCTGCAGTGAAAGGACTGAAACCTGTCTGTTTTAGGTGCTCTAAACCGAGGCAAGCCAGCCTTTCTACAGTCTTCTTCAAGTGTCCAATCTTATTCAATGCTTGTGTTCTCTTGAATTGTATTAGGGATGTTTCTGGTGCCTTGAACCCGTGTGCTTGGCTATGGCTGATGAGTGGTCCTTTCCATTCTCCTATACCATTGCCATTATTGTACAGATAGCATGCACTTTTGTAATTCCTCTTGTCAATACTGCTTGTTCTTTGCTGTCACACATAATTTACCATAAGAGTGTGAACAAGACTAGCTACCCACATTAGAAAGAGCAGCTACTTGTAACGGCTGGAGTGAAGAAGAAAAGTTGTTACAACTGGCTGGTTATTTGAAAGGTAAGACTCTGCAAGAATGGAACTTGATTAGATTTTTAACGAATTTAAGAAGGAGAGTAGGGACCGTAATAAAAAGTAAGGAAACAAGTACGTAGTTAATTATGTTTACTCAAGTATACAATTGCAGCTGGGTAGGCGTTCATACATGCACAAATGAATGCATTCTCTAGCACTTCTACAAGATTTAACCCCTACTTTGGCTGCATGATGTTTTGCTTTGAATGCTGACTGCCAAAGTAGGGATTAAATCTTGTAGAAGTGCTAGAGAATGTGTTCATTTGTGCATGAGTAAACACATGCAATATGCTGGGTGGTGAGTGATTAGCTACCTGTTTCCTTACTTTATCAAATTACATGGCATTATATTTCAGTATCTATAGGCTTAACACCTTTTACAGACACTCAAGACCGAAATTATTTCTTAGTAATTGATATCTACATAGTTTACAATGGCTCACTACGTATGTGCCACACCCACCTTTACAACAGATTCGTTTCATCATGATACCAAGTGTCTATATGGTAAAACAACTTGTACTGTGAAGGAAAGACTATATTCTACTCGTAGCCAGACCATTTTAAATTTAACACGCAGCTACAGTACTAGGTCGTTAATAGGTGTCTTATTATAAGCACTTAATGTTATAATTAACATCCAGCGGTTACAATCAGAAGATTGATAAGCAGCTGCGTAAATAAATTGGTCTGGCTATGGAAGATGAAATAGAAGGCTATAGGGAAAGACTGAATTCTTCTTCCATTACACGTTACGGATTGTATCAGTAAGCATGCGCCTATCCAAGGTGTTTATTGTTGGAAGGAGGCACTGACCACAATACAGAAACTTAGAATGCCCTACTGTATATGGTCAGCTCTAGGAGGGTCTTAAGTAGAGATTATGGAGGCCCCAGCTGTATCTACGTACAAGTACTATTGATTTTCATTTTTATATGATACTTGCCATTGAGACAGTTGATGAGCATGGCCTCAGTAGCAAAGTACGTATGTTGTGAATTACCACCAAGGAAGACAAAGTAATGCTGTATTAGCCACGGTAAGAGGCATTTGCCAATATTAAGACAGTGCACTTAGTGTTATTGTTTAATTAGTACAGTAGTGTTACTAATGTGTTCAGTCAGTGGCATCTTTCTCGTCCAAAATCTCTTCATGTGCCAACATACGGTCGCACTTTTGCTTCCAAAACTGCTTACGCTCTGTTTCCAGCAATTGCTATACATCACTATACCAAACCTTCTTTCAACAAAATGAAGCTTAATAACCAGTTGCACCCACCATTCTCACCAGTAAAAGGGTCTACTAGTTGATCTCTTCCTCTTCTCACCTGCCTACTATTAACAGTAGCTGCAGTTTCAGTGATCTCATATACGTGTGTGGCAGGGTGCAAGTACAAATTTCTAGACCTGATTACAGGGAGTATGTGTTGGGGTGTATTCTTCAATAGTGAAATGGAAGGTCCATGCAGTACTCTCTTGTAAGCTGTCATTGTAGAGCAGTGATTGTAGGTAAAGTACGTATATGGTAAGGAGGCACGTAACAGTTGGATGCCATGTTTTTCTTGTCAATCCCTACTATTATATACTACAGTTACACTGTAGTTAATGATAAAATGTGTAACTGTACTTATGTATGTACATTATCACATTATCATTTGAGTATGGTAGTACTTAATAGTAGGGACTGACACAAAAACATGGCATTCAAATTTTATGCCTCCATAACACATGTATATGTACAAGCCCCAGTTATATAAGTGAGTATGCCATGCAAGTAGCAAGCTTGTAAAAGAAGACTGGCCTATAGTGGCTTAAAGCAACTTACTGTATGCATTGCTATGTGTTCCTTTGTGATGAGTCTTTTTACATGACTTACTCTCGATACCATTAAAATTAATAGCTACTCTAAACGGTAGCAAGTGTATGTAAAACATTAACTAAGATACGTACCTAACATTAAATGATAAACATTAACTAAAATATGTACATATAAAAGCATATACGTAAGGTTTGACACGTGTATCATAGTTGACTTACGTAGCTGTTAAAAATGTCCTCATATGCAATCTCATAGAATGTAATTTCCAGGGGCATATACCCCAGACCCCTAGCAATAACATTATTTATTTTTTGCATGCTGATTGTGCTTTGTACAACAAACTATTTTAGTTATATGGCTCGATCAATTCACTGTTGATTGACAAATGTAAATTTCCACTGAAAGCATAACTTGGTTGCTTGGACTTTAGCCTGACAACTTTAAATTGACCTCCTCCAATGCACCCGCTGCTACACGTAATTAATAAATACTATTTCTACAATGCCCACACAGAGGTTTTTTGGAATAACTCGGCCGACAATGAAGACACGCTCCTCAAACTCCGATGCCAGATTTCAATGAAAAGGCACATCGTTTCATGTGGTTTGGAATCCCAGTTGACACTTTCGTTATGGGCTGCCCAGCCAACTTTATAAGGTCATAACTTGCTAATGGCATTGTGTTGAAGTTTAAAACATCGTAGGCCATGCTAAAACCCTGGCCTATTTAATTTCGAAAGATTATTTTAACTCCTCTATTGCTGCAGTGGCCAAATGGCGAGAAGTCTCAAAACGAAGCCCTTTAGATTCTTCAAACATAAACTCCTCCTACATTTTGTGCGGAAATCATCTCTAACTTGCACGTCTTACTAACCATCCATCTTTGAGGTAATTTTGCTGTCTATAGGGAAAGGCTTGCCTTGCATTTCATGGCAGTTTTCTCTTCCATCCAATAATTTCCTTTGAACACACAATTTACAGAGTCCGGGTAACACGCATTGCTAACGTGGCAAAGCAGTGTATTATAGTGAAATGCATTCAAAAAACATCGAAATCTGTTTGTCTAAGTTAAATATTTGCGGTATTATGAAGATCAAGATGTAGTAAAGTACACACTAAAAGATCGGGTTTGTTAATATTATTAATTAGCTGAGCCTACCTGCCTTGCAGGTACATAGCCAACATCACTTGATATAATTTATTTGTTTTCTCCCTCACCCATTTACTCTCTCATTGTGTAGGCTACAATGAATGTTTTCATTTATAGATATATAAGTTATAGCATTGTATTTGGACACTTGTATTACACAGCATTTTCTATTGATCTTGATCACATAATTAAGTAGGCACTTGTAGCAGTGTTTTAGTGAGTATTTCAGTGCATCATGAACTTGGGCTGCTTTGCCATGTAAATGCTACTGTCAACAAGAGCCTCATGATCACTGTCTGTAAACAAGTGTTTTCAATTATATACGTACGTATAACCATGGTAATAAGTTAGTCACTACAAAATCTTCATACATACTGTACGTAGTTCACTTGTCCTTTCTGCAACTCCTGACAATATAATAGTTATTATGACTTCATCAATCAATTTCTCTCCCAAACATATGAGGGACTTTTCTAAGATCAGTGGAGTAGACAGTATTGCATGCCATCCTTGTCAAACTCAACAATAGAGTCTTCCATTGTTCCTTCTTCGGGATCCACTTAACTTACTATTTTGTACACATCCATGTCAAGATATTGGCACTCAGCTACAACAGCTGGCAATTCAGAATTGTGAAATCACTAGCAGTGGTTATTACTGAATCAATATGTGATAAATTAAAACAGGAAACCAAATACATACCTGTAAACAAGCATGACTAAGTAGGGGCCTATATTGTTTATAGGCATCTGGAAGGTAAGCTATGTAGGACAGATTGATTCATATTAACAAACTATAAAAAGTAAACAAACTAGAGTAAGTAATTTAAAAAGTGAGTAGGGTCAATCTTTCAGTGCTACAGAAACAAGGAAGAAGATTTTGGCATGAGAGAACACAAAAGATTCTGATTTATA
This sequence comes from Spongia lamella, assembly GCA_963930835.1. NCBI lineage: Eukaryota > Metazoa > Porifera > Demospongiae > Dictyoceratida > Spongiidae > Spongia > Spongia lamella. Next base: position 4,597,174 of record OZ005748.1, on the reverse strand, counting down.
CCTACTCTTGGTTTATTTCAGTAGGTTAGTATGATCAAACCAAAAGTAGCTAGGGATTAAAATTATTTCATGCTAATGTCTAACTTTCATGCCAAAATCATTTTCCTTTGTTTCCTTACTTTTTGTATGTAGCACCAAGAAATTAATCCCTACTCACTTCATAAATTTTTAATCATACTGTATAATTAGCTAGCTACGTACGTATGTGCATTTTGTAGATTTGACAGTACAGAATGGCAGACTTAAAGTTACCAGAATTTGCAAACATTCAAGATTTGACAGTTGAGAAATTTTTGAAATGTGTTGATGGTAAAAGCTATTGTATGTACACATGTATTACTGTACAATCTTATTCATATGAAACCCTAAAAGTGCTGTAGTGCTGTTTACCTTGGCTATTTAACACTGTAAATGGCTGAGTTTTTGTGTAGAAACAGAAGGAATTGCCGTCACTTCACTTTGTCGGAGGCTTAATATTGATGGCCTATCAGCAGTGTCGGTGACTCTTTATAGTACTGCATGATGAGGCCACTTGATATATAGTTGATACAAAGCACAAGAAGGCTGCTTAAGCAATGAAAATTGGTGCCAATAAAATTATTTAGTGACTATCCTGTAACCTTAATAAGTTACTGTTAAAATACCAAGGTATGTAGTTTTAACAGTGTATTTAATGAGTTTGCTTTATAAATATCCACATCACTGAAGCTTTTATAAAACATGTACGTACGTAGTAGCAAACTATTAAAGCATAGTATAATAACTAATCATTTACTTGGCATATATGTTATACGTATGACATTTATTGTGTCAATATCAAACGTGTAATTTCAATAAAGAATTATTATATCATTTATGACGGATAATCATATATATACCAATTCTGTGGCAAAGTTTAGTTAACACTAAAAAGTTTGGTAGTCAAGTAGCATAGTACAGTGGATAATGCAGTTATAATGGGCCTATGGTGATTTTCTTGGCAATGATGTGACTAACTACATGTACGTATGATGCATAATACTAACATACAGATATTTCATATCTACGTAGCTACAATAGGCCACATGTTTAGCTACTTGAAGCAATGCAATTATATAATGATGTACGTAACTAGCCCAAATGGTTGCATATTGTGATAATTTCATGTTGAATGTGTGCATGTTATGCGGGTCCCACTAGTAAATACATATACAGAACCACATTAATTATAACTACATATAGCTACGTGCGTACATATGTATCTTCAACTGATCTAACTGTATTAAATTGTATGTTTAATGAGTAATTGTACACCTGCACCTTTATTAAGTATTGATAATTTTGTTACAGAATCAAAAAGACCAGAATTAAAAGAGCTCACTGAAATAATTATACCAAACCGGGCAGCTGACTGGAGAACTATAGGGATTCTTTTAGAATTCAGTTCAGGAGCACTTGATATTATAGAACGTGATTGTTACCACAAATCAGTGGAGTGCTGCATTGAAATGTTTTCAAAATGGCTGGATGTAGATGAAAATGCTACATGGGAAAAGCTTAAGAAAGTTTTAAATTCTTCATCTATAATTTATAAAAGTGCTTCTCCAACTGAAGTGACAGCACCTAATGGTAATAATTAAAAATTAATAATTTAAATAATGTAGGGATCGATCTCTCGGTACTACAAAAAGTAAGGAACAAGGAATAAGATTTTGGCATGAGGGAAAACTGTAGATCAGGCATAACATAATCTGTATTTTGGCAAACATTCCTTTATCGTACTAATAACCTACTGGAATGAGCCAAAAGTAGGGATTAAACTTTTATAATTATCTAAGTAGCATGTACGTATCAAGATATAGTAGTGAGAGTAAGAACTTTATTTACCATGATAAGGTTGTAAAAAATATCAATTAATGTACAACAATAATATAATATTCACATATTTTCACACTTAAATGACATAAATTACCGTATAGCAGGTTATTTTCAAGGGGGAAAAATTTCACGAATTTCACAAATTGAGCTTAATTTCGTGAAAAATTTCCCTGTGAAATTGCTGAAGTAAGTGTAGCAGTGTTAGTAACAGCCATGCATTTACGCCATGTAGAAACGCATGGCGTAAAGTTATGACATAGCATTTCTGGATTTATCCGTTTTTCCTGTATAACGAGTGACGTCAACAACTGAACATAGTATCGTTAAATATTGATTTACTATATAGATGGCCTGGCGCACAACTTGAGCTCAGACTATTACGCTACGCTTTCATATGGTTTGAACCACAAAACTAACCGAGTACTTACTTGAAAGAAAAATGCCATGAGTCCTTGCATAGTAAGAGTTTTTGTCTTGTTACTATGGCGTCGCATGCGCTAGCTCATTGTTGCTACTGACATTTTTGGGGCTTCACTAATGTCACAGCACAACAGCCAGTGTTGTTACGTCATAACTTTACGCTACGCGTTTCTACAGGGGTATATGGGAGTAGGATACTTTCCTCTCTATATATGTTATTGACTCTTGGTTGGTTGTAGTAATAAAACATGTCATAATGCTTAATAGCTTTTAGTATTTCCATCAGGTATTTTGCATAGTATCATGATGGAACACTTCAATAGTTTGTTTACTTATATGTTATTGCAATTGTAGTATGCTACATACGTAGATAGCTTTGTGTTATAAACCCACTTTATTCTTCAGTACATATCTTGGTGATTAAGTTTTTACAACATCTCAAGAGTACGTAGTTTTAACTTATAACCTGATCTTCTTTAAAACATTACACTATGTGTGCCATGTCCACTTTTATAATTGCTAGTTTCCATCTTAGTAGTAATGCAAAACCTCTTATTGGATTAATACCTACGTACGTATGTATGTAAGCCTTAATCTTCTTTCCATCATGCTTGCATATGTACTTTATATTACTGCGTAAAGTCATGCCTATCATGGCTATCAGCAATTTCTTATGTACAGATTGCATTACTCAGTGATATACAGGTTCATATGCATGTGGCTTATTCAAAGTGTTTATTGTTGCATGTTAACACCTTGTGTGTAATGTCATCTTTCTGACCAGAAGATCAGTTGATGAAGATGAAGAGCAAAGGATAGATCTATGGCAACAAGCAAGTGCATGGTGATCAAAATAGGAAAGGCTTATGCTGATGGAATAACCTTAATTTCTAGCCCCAATGGTTTATGCACTAGGTTGAACCCTGTGGGCTGGAAAATGAAAATCTTAAGTTTTCAAAATTCGCTAGTGGGCTAAGTTAGCAGCATTTATAGCAAGTAGCTAATGAAAGTGCATACATTATGTAATTCTACTGTTTTGTCTGTGTGGCTTACTATCATGGGTTTTGATGTTATTTGTGCTATTGATGCATGGTACTTCTTTTTCAATATATGTACGTACATACTTAATACTTATTTTTACTAGATGCATATGTTCAATCAGCTGCTCAACATTTATGTGAAAACTACACCCAGAGCAGGTTTTTTTACAAACCAAATGAATGGCCACCATATCACCCCAAACAATATACAACATTAACATTCATTCATCATAAAGGAAAATGTGTCAGTACTGAAGTTATTTCTGTAGTAGAACGGCTAGTTTCTGAAGGAAATTTAAGCAAAAGTCAGCCATCAAGTGGTAATATTGGTTACCATAAGAAGGATATATCTGAGTTATTTCCAACCAATTTGAAATTACCTTATTTTCTCCTTATTGAAGGTGCACCAGGAATTGGTAAAACAGTTTTGTCTAAAGAAATTGCTCATCAATGGGCTAAAAATACATTACTGAAATTTAAAAAGTTAGTGTTTTTATTGTCCTTACAAGATCCTAAAATAAAGCAGATACAAACATTAGAAAGTTTGATTCAGTATTTGTTTAAGAGTACCGAAATGGTATCTAGCTTATCACAATATTTGTATGAGAGTAAAGGTAAAGATCTTGTTTTCATATTTGATGGTTATGATGAACTGTCTGAAGAAGACAGAAATAATTCTTTAGTAGCTAAAGTAATTGGTCGTGATGAGTTACCAAAATGTGATCTGGTTGTTACTTCTCGTCCATCTGCTTCTCTATCCCTTCGTAATATGGCAGACTGTATAATGGATGTGTTAGGATTTACTGAAAAAGATCAGCTTGATTACATTCAACATGCTCTTGAAGGATCAGATAATAAAATTAAAGCTCTTAAGCACTATTTACAATCAAACTGTACCATTAATGCACTTTGCTATGTTCCTTTAAATATGACTATACTGCTTTGTCTGTTTGAAGAAATAAATAGTCTACCACGTAACATTTCAGATTTAGACAGCATAGAAAAATTTGGATTACCAAACACGCAAACAGAAATGTATGAAAAGTTTATTTTGATGACAATCACTCGTTTTTTAAAGAAGCAAAATAAACCTTTTCCAGGTAAATGCTTGAAGATTTCCCAACTGCAGTTACCTGAGCCATACGATAAAGTTTTTAATGAATTATTATATTTAGCGTATTATGCTTTAACAAAAGATAATATAGTGTTTAGTTTAAATGATGAAATTGTACAAGCTTGTCCTTTTTTAAAATCTAACTATTGGGATGGTCTTGATTTATTAAAGGTTACTGAATACATGAGTAATGCTTCATTTCATTTTCTACATTTTTCTATTCAAGAATATCTAGCAGCTTATTATATTGCTTTGCAACCATATAGATTTCAGTTTGACTTGTTAAGGGATACATTTTGGGAAGTTCGTTACTTCAATACTTGGATAATGTATGTAGATATAACTGGTGGAAAAAAAGAAGCATGGAAGAATTTTATTTCTGGCAATAGGTTTACGCTGTTAACAAAGATGTTTAAACCATCTGAAATTTCCAAAAGCTATTTAAATGATAAAATAAATCCCTTTATTTATTTCAGTGTTTTGCAGAAATCGGAAACAAAGAATTAGCATTTAAGGACAAAAGAATTGATCTTAGCAATCAGACTCTATTACCCAAAGACATCAGTACAATTTGCTTTCTTCTTTCCAGGTCAATAAATAAACATTGGTTAAAACTTGACTTATCGCACTGTAACATTGGAGACATTGGAAGTGATATTTTGTGCAAGAAATTTTTAGACAACAGCAGAGATATAGTAAGCATTGATAAAGTTGATCTTTCTCATAATCAACTGCAAGTTCATTCGATGTTGGGGATTTTGGATGTAGTTAAAATTTGGCATACATCAGAGAAAATTGTATATGAAAACTGTTTGAAGTACAACAATCTATTTGAATTATGTTTAAACAAATTTTCTTTGTATATGGATGAGGACTTCCCACAAAGAGTGTTTATTGGTCCTTTTGTATTTGCCCACAACATTGATATGTGTGACAAGCTTATTAAATTACCCAATATTATTACTGGTTTATACTTAAACTACAGCAAATATCCATCCACGAATTTTACATATGAAGAGCTAAGTGATAAACTGAACCTTTCAAAGCTTCATATTATAGGTGAGAATATACGTAGTTACTTCATAGGGGCTATGGTTAAGAAAGTTAAAAAAGTTGGTAGTGTGTATATTTATGACCATACTTTATCTGATGAAGATGTGAAATATATTTCTCTAATGTTGCACAAAATGAAATCAAGTAACTTAGGAGTATGGGTGGTGATTGGCAGAACCAAGATACTAGGAAACATACCTGATATGTTTGCCTTGAATAGACAGTTTTCACCTGTAGAAATATCTAATTTAACCGAGAGTATTAGAAGACTGTGTTCCAGTTCTAACATGTCTACAACAAAGTTTAATAGATGTATTGAATGCAAGACTGTATCTGAGGATTTCTTTTATGTGTTACATAAAAATATTTCTAAATGTGAAATCAAACTCTGTCTGTTAAAAAATAATATTCTGATTGCTAATGGAGTGAAATATGGCAAAATCAGCAAGGAATTATCTTCTAATAATAAATTAATTTCTATTTTTATTATGAAGTGTAAGTTAAATACAGCAGAATTAGCTAATTCAATTAGTAAGCAAGAGTCACTAGAACAGTTGTATATTTTTGACAGCTCATTGGAATTTCACGGATTTAAGTGCGAAAACTTGCTCACTCAAACCTTAAAAGAATTGTTCATACATAATACTGACACTGACTCGCCTTGTACTTTAAATTTTGACTTGCTTGAAGCACAAAGACTTCATTCAAATATTTCAACTTTACTAATTACAAATAATGTCTTGATTGGACATAATCCAACCTGTGAACAGATTTTACTATCTTTACGATTGGAAGAAAACTTGACGGTTTGGAAAATTTGTAGCTTTCCCACGAATATTGAAATGTTTCAACAAATTGCCAATACCTTATCAAATGTGGTTGAGTTAGATATCACAGGTTGCAACCTTGGAGAATGTGAGCCTCAGTATTGTGATAATCAGTACAACCTTGCTCCACACAGTTATTACAGAATCAGCAAGCAAACTATTGATAGTATTTGCAGACTTCTTTCATATTTTACTGAATTAAAAACATTGAGTTTATGTCATAGTGATTTACAAGAAGCTGGTGCAGGCAAGATTTTTGAAGATTTAAGCATTTCTAACTTAACTAAGTTAAATATCAGTCACAATGAAATTAATGAACAGGCAGTCGATGACATAGCCAAAGTTCTGTCTCAAATCTCTAAATTAGAAGAGCTGAATTTAAGTTATAATAACTTACAAGTGACTGAGACTGTTAAGCTTTTAAATGAAGTGCAAAATAGATCAAGTTTTTCAAGACTAAATTTTAGTAATAATAGGTTAGATGATAAAGCAGCACATGGTATAGCAACTTTCCTTTCCCATAATCCTCAATTAAAGGAACTTGATTTAGAATGCAACAATCTACAAGCAGCAAGTGCTATTGTAATTTCTAATGGGATGAACAATTTACAAGGTTTAACTAAACTGAACATCAGTAATAATGATATCAGCAGTGAAGCAGCAAATGATATAGCAGTTGTTTTGTTTCAAAATAAGTCATTAGAAGAACTTGATTTCAGTTACAATAATTTAGGAGCACTAGGTTCATTGCACATCATTCACAATATGGAAAAAATGTCAAATCTGGTTAAATTGAACATTTGTAGCATTGGAATAACTGAAATTGCAGCAGATGATATAGCAACTGTTTTAAATAATAATAATCAATTAGAAGAGCTTGATCTGAGTCATAATGATATTAAGACAACGGGAGCTACTGCTATTTTCAAAAACACCTCAATTGTTAACTTGCATAAGTTTAATATGAGTCATAATAATATCACTGATGATGTGGAGTACATAGAAACTTTTCTTTCTATGAACACCGAATTAGAAGAACTTGATTAATGTCATAATCATCTACAGGCTGCTATAATAAAGATCTGTAAGACAAATCTTACAAAATTGACTAGTTTTAATATAAGTCACAACAACATTTTATGTGGTTCAGGAAATGATATAGGAGCCTTTCTTTCTCACAATACTAAATTACAAATTATTGATTTAAGTGGTAATGATTTACAGGAACTAGGTTATGGGAGTGTATTTAAAAGCTTACAGTTTATTTCATCAAATTTATCTTCATTGAAAATTAGTCACATTAATGTCATAAATAGAGCAGCGGATGAATTAGCAACACTCTTACTTCATAACACTTCTTTACAGGAGTTTGATTTGAGTTATACTAATTTGTCAACATTGGACGTTGTAAAAATTTTCAATAGAATGAGGAATATTTTGAATCTGAAAACAATTAATATTAGTCATAATATGATCACAGATCAAGCAGCAGATACGTTGGCAAATGTTTTACTTCATAACATCAAACTTAAAGATATTAATTTGAGTTATAATAACTTGTCGTCATTAGGTACTGTAAGTATTTTCAAAGGAATGAAGAACATTTCAAATTTGGAAACAATCGATATTAGTCATAACATGATCACCGATGAAGCAGCAGAAAACGTAGCAACTGTTTTGTATCATAACTATAAACTTAAATCACTTGATTTATCTTCCAACTATTTTACATCTGAAGGCCTTCGTAAAATTTTTGATTGTTTAAAGAATGCTATGTATTTAAGGAAACTCAATATTAATTGCAATGAAATAACTGCAAAAGCTGCAGATACAATTGCTATGGTTCTGTCTCACAATTCAAAATTGAGAGAGCTGGACTTAGGTAATAACTTTATGCAAACAGCAAGTGCTGTAATAATTTTCAATAGCTTAAGGCATATTTCAAATTTAAAGAAACTTTGCATTAATGGTAATATGATCACTGATGAAGCAGCAGATGACATAGCAGCTGTTCTTTCTCAAAGCACTGAATTGGAAGAGCTTGACATTAGTTGCAATAATCTCCAAACAGCAGGTACTATAAAGATTTTTGAAAGTATTAAACATACTCAAACCTTAACAAAACTTAGTATTGCTGATAACATGGTCACCGATGAAGCAACAGTATACATTGTGGATGTCTTACTTAACAACAGTAATTTAAAAGAGTTAAATTTAGGCCACATTTATCTAAAAAACACTAGTTATGCAAGTTTACCACTTGCCAACTTAAAACTTGCCAACTTAAGTAAATTCAACTTCAGTAGCAATAATATTAATGAGAAATTAGCAAATGATATATCATGTTTTCTATCGCATTGTACGAACTTAACAGTTCTTGATTTGAGTTGTACTAATCTACAAACTTCAGGCTGTATTCAAATGTTAAATAGACTAGACATCATTAATTTAACAACATTTAATATCAGTGGCAATGGTATAACAACACATGTAGCAGACAAAATAGGAGCTCTTTTATCCAAGCACGATAAATTACAAGAGCTTGATTTGAGTTATAATAATCTGCAAGAATCAGGAATTAGAAAGATTTTAAATTCAGTAAAAGATATCTCGAATTTACGTAGTTTAAACATTAGTAATAACTACATTGCAGGTGATCTGAAATATGTAACAGAAATACTTATCGGTGCTACTAAGTTACTACAACTTGATTTGAGTTACAACCAACTAAGATCTGATTATATGAGATGTTTTTTGTATCAAATGAAAAGTATTTTTACAGATATAATACAGTTGTGTGTGTCTGGCAATGTTATCAGTGCCGAAGTTACTGAAGCTTTAGCAGATGTTTTGCTGGAGAATACTACATTAAAAGAACTGGATTTAAGTGATAACAACTTACATGCAGAAGGAATTAATAATATTTTTGGTAGATTAAAAATTTCCACCTTATTCAAACTTAATATTAGTCATAATGATATCACTGAACAAGCAGCAGACTGCATAGCAACTTTTCTTTCAGTGAATACAGATTTAGAAGAACTTGACTTAGGTCATACCAACCTACCATCTGCTGGTGCTGTAAAAATTCGTGCAACAGGTCTTGCAAATTTAACTGCTTTCAATATAAGTCACAATGTTATTACAGCTGAAGCAGCAAATGATATAGCAACCTTTCTATCTAGGAACACAAAACTAAAAAAGCTTGACTTAAGCCATAACAACTTACTGTCTGCTGGTGCTATAAAGATATTTAAGACAGGTATATCTGAATTAACTAAATTTAATATTAGTCACAACAGCATTACAATTGAAGCAGCCAATGATATGAAAACATTTCTATCTTGCAATACAAAACTGCATGTACTTGACTTAAGTTGTAATGATCTGCAAGAATCCGGTTGTATGAATGTCTTTGCAGTACTACAAAACAGTTCTGTTTTAACTTCATTGAAGTTTAGCAACTGTAATGTTAGCAATAAAGCAGCAGATGAGTTGGCAACTGTTTTACTTCATAACATTTCATTACAAGAACTTGACTTAAGTTATAACAATTTATCAAAATCAGATTCATTGAAGATTTTAAAAGGAATGAAAGATATTTCAGGCTTGTTGACATTCAATGTTAGTCACAACAAGTTCACTGATGAAGTAGCAGATGAATTGGCAATTTCTTTACTAAACAAAATTAAATTACACGAAATTGATCTGAGTTATAATAATTTATCAACATCGGATACTGTAAAAATTTTTAAAGGGATGAAAAATATTTCAAATTTAGGAGCAATTAATATTAGTCACAACACAATCACTGATGAAGCAGCAGACAGTATAGCAAGTGTTTTGTCTAATAACACTAATTTACTAACACTCAATATGTCTTTCAACTGTTTAAGGTCTAAAGGATGGCTTGAAATTTTTGATGGAATGAAAAATATTTTATATTTAAGAAATCTGGATATTAGTCATAACAAAATGCACTTGAAGCTACAGGGAAAATAGCAGCTGTACTATCTCATAATACGAAACTAGAAGAACTCGATATCAGCAATAATGATCTACAAACATCAGGTGCAATGAAGATTTTTCAAAGTATCAAGCACACTTCAACCTTAACAAAACTGAATATTGCTCACAACATGATCACTGATGAAGCAACAGAGTATATTATTGATGTCCTGTGTAGCAATAGTGAATTGAAAGAATTCAATATAAGCCACAATAGTCTGCTAAAAATAGACATAATTGCAAAGATAATAATTTCAAGAATGATCAAAGTTAACAAATCAATTGACGAGCAAACGACTAACAAACTATCAATCTTTGTTACTAGCCTACAAGAACTGAATTTGAGTAACGTTAATCTACAAATGGTAGATGCTATTAAAAGTTTCAAAGATTTAAACAATATTTCTACATTAAAAATATTTAATATTAGCAGAAATTCCCTACCTTTACATGCAGCAGATTATTTAGCAGAGTTTTTATCAAAAAACAGAAAACTACAAGAACTTGATTTGAGTCATAATGACCTACAAGAGTCAGGCATCAGTAAAATCTTAGGTGCAATAAAATGTTCAAATTTGACTAAATTAAACATCAGTAAAAACAATGCAAATTTAAAGGGCACAGTAGAAGTTCTTTCATGCAGCACTGAATTAGTTGAACTTAATTTGAGTTATAACAAGTTAAATAGTGCAGTAGATGCTACATGGTTTTTTTCTGAATCCAAAAATATTTTTGGCAATTTAGCCACATTCAATATGTCTAGCATTTGTCATGAAATCAATGACGAAGCAGCAACAGCTTTAGCAAATGTTTTTTCTCAGAACTCCAAACTGAAAGAACTAGATTTAAGTGATAACAATTTATCTACTGAAGCAATAATCAAAATAATGGGTGAATTAAATACTTCAACTTTATTGACTAAATTTATTATTAGTCACAATAATGTCACTGACCAAGCAGCAGACTACATAGCAACTCTTCTTTCTAGAAATACAAATTTAGAAGTGCTTGACTTAAGTCACAATCAACTACTATCTGCTGGTGCTATAAAGATTTGCAAGACAAAAATTTTAAAACTGGTTACTTTTAAAATGAATCATAACAGTATTACAGCTGAAGCAGCAAATGATATAGCATCTTTCCTCTCTCACAATAAAAATTTACAAGTACTTGATTTAAGTTGTAATGACCTAAAAGGATCAGGTTGTAAGAATATCCTTAAAGCATTAGACATTTGTAATTTGACTTCATTGAAAATTGGTAACTGCCATGCTACTGATGAAGCAGCAGATGAAGTAGCAAATGTTTTACTTAATAATCCAACATTGCAAGAACTTGATTTGAGTTGCAATAAGATATCAAAATGTTTTTTGAACATTTTTAAAGGAATGAAGAATATTTCAAACTTAGTATCTATCGACGTTAGTCATAACACAATCACCGATGAAGCAGTAGATGACATAGTATATGTTTTCCTACATAACACTTCTTTACGAGTACTTGATTTAAGTTATAACAATCTATCAACATTAGATACTGCAAAGATATTTGAAGGAATGAAAAATATTTCGAAATTAGAAGCAATTGACATTAGTCACAATGCAATCACTGATGAAGCAGTAGATAGTATAGCAGCTGTCTTGTTTCATAACAGCAACCTTCAAGTACTCAATGTGTCTTTCAGCTGTTTAGATTCAGAAGGGTGTATTAAGATTTTTAATGGAATGAAAAACACTTGGTGTTTACGAAACCTAGATATTAGTAATAACAAAATTACTTGTGAAGCTTCAGAGAATATAGCAACTGTTCTTTCCCAAAATACAAAGATGGAAATGTTTGACATTAGTTATAATAATCTGCAAACACCAGGTGCTATAAAGATTTTTCAAGGTATTAAACATACATCAACTTTAACTAAATTTAATATTGCTCACAACATGATTAGTGATGATGCGACAAATCACATTTTGGATATCTTATGTAACAGTAGTAAATTAAAAGAACTCAATTTAAGTCATAATAATCTGCTAGAAATAGATGTGATTAAGAAGCTAATAGTTTCAAAGTTTGATAATTTGATTGATGAACAAGCAGCTAGCAAACTATCAATCATTATTACTAGTCTACAAAAGCTGGACTTGAGTAACATTAATCTACTAACAGAAGATGCGCAAGTTTTTGAAGAATTAGGCAATATTTCTATGTTAGCAAAATTTGATGTTAGTGGAAATTCACTGACAGCAAGCAACTTAGCAAAGTTTTTATCAAAAAATAATGACCTACAAGAAATTAATTTGAGTCAAAATAACCTACAAGTAGCAGGCATTAAGACAATCTTAAGTGAAATTAAAATTTCAAACTTGACTACATTAAACATCAGTGCAAATAATGTAAATTTATCTGAAACTGCAGAAGTTCTCTCGTTTGCTACCAACTTAACAGAACTTAACTTGAGTTACAACAAGTTAAATAACGCAGCAGATGCTGCATGGTTTTTTTCTATGTTGAAAAGTGTTTTTATTAATTTAATCAAACTTAATATATCTTGCATTTGTCATGAAATTGATGAAGAAGCTGCAAAAGAATTAGCAAATATTTTTTCTCACAACAATAGATTAAATGAACTGGATTTAAGTGATAATAATTTATGTGCTAGAGCGGCAAGTAAAATATTTGATGGCTTAAATATTTCAACCTTGAGCAAGTTTAATATTAGTCACAACATGATCACTGATGAAGTTGCAGATAGTATCATAGATTTTCTGTCTAAGTGTACCAAATTAAAACTACTTGATTTGAGTTATAACAGTTTTCAAGATGATGGTATCATAAAAATATGTGACAGCATAATATTATGTAGTGCAAATTTGATTTCAGTTGATTTTAGATACAACAGTATTACTACCACAGCAGCAAATGTTATAGAATTTTATCTGTCATATATTAAGTGTTTAAAATTACGAATTAATGTTTAAGATTGTTGTTATCATATTGTTGGTATTTAGTACTGTTGTTATTTAGTTTATTGAATATTGTTATAAATTATTGTAATTTTATTTGATGTTTACTTGTTGTTGTTGTTGTTGTTGTTGTTGTAAGGTTTAAATGTACGTATGTATGTTTTTGTTATGAGTCATGGAAAGCATATTAAATATAAATAAATAACATTTGTCACACAAAAGCGTCTTGGGTATAAAAAGGTGCTTAAACTTGGAGCAGTATCACATCCTAGTACTACAGCTAAGGTATACAGTTAACTAGCTAGTTGTTATTCAGACTACAAATGTTCATGTGGGTTTGGTAGTCAATGGTTAAATCTGCATGGACAGTAACACATATAGGTATATGCCAAGGGGTGAATTCTGAGTGCAATGTGTGCAGCAGGCTTGGCTGCCATAACAGTAAGAATAGCCCCCTCCTTGAATCCATATAATTATAATATGAGACAAATTTATCAGCCCATTGTCACCAGTCTTGTCCATGGAATCTTGAGAAAAACCGTGGCCCTATATATCCTCCCCACGTGGCTCACAAATTTCAGAAATAGAACAACAACATGTACATGTACAGCAGCAGCAGCAACAACAACAAAACATTTATCTGCTTGTAATTGTGTAAGGGATAAATTCCTCTCACGATCAACCTACTGTATACATCTTTTTCAAATCAAATATTTCTATTATTGGGGCCAAAATACCAAGTCAGACTTATTCAACAATCATGAGTGTGGGAAAACTTTCAGGGATCAAATCACTCATAAGGTTTAAAACTTAAAGGTTAGATGAGACCCTGTAGCTACTTAGAAAGTAGGAATGGAAATTTATGTTGCTTATAATTAATTAAGCAGTTGTGACACAGCAGACTGAGAAGAGCTGCATCATTCTAACACACAGCAGCAACTGTAAATGTGACAGCAGTGCTGTGCTGTGTCACTCTAACACAGTTGTGGCCACAGTGATACAGCAAGGCCACATCAGTATGCCATTGTGGTGGCAACTGTGACACAGTGAAGCTGCATAAATCTGACATGCATATTATGGTAGTGACAATGTGATAATGCAGAGGTATGTGTGCATAATGAGAAGTGGTTGCTAGCTACATCGTACGTAGCTATAGATTATAGCTATATAATTACCTAATGAAATTGGCATGCAGTTGAGATCCCTGTAGCTAGCTACACTTACCAAACCCCACCATACTGAACCAGCTGCAGTGGTTGATGGTGATTTTAAGTGTCGTCACTTATTGCAACAAATTATAACAATATAGCTACAGTAGAAAGGGTAAGCAAAGCATATACATACAATTATAACAAAGGCTGATACCAGAATGTGGCCAAAGCTTAATGCATATATACATATCTAAAAATTTCACAGGTATTTAGCTACGTAGTTATAATTAGTTTGGTATATGCAGTAAGTAACTCACTCTTACTGGCAGTACATATGTAGCCATAGATGCTAAATGAAAAATTTTACCAACTAATCTTTTGCAGTCAACAAGAAGCTATATATATATACATATACTCCCTCAGCAATATTTGTTTTGTATCCACACCTTACAATTCTGTTTAATTACGTGTATTGCTGTAAAGTTTTAATAATAATATCTAATAACGAGTATGTGATTTTTAGTAGCTAATTATCAATATAATACTGCATAGCCTAAAATTTTCAAGGGTTAAAATTTTTGTGTTCGTGGATAAAATTTTCGTGGATTGCAGAGGTACTGCATTGAATTATACTGTAGGACAAATTTTCAAGGCTAAAGTTTTCATGGGTACTCCAAAAGCCATGAATCGCTCTATAATATATATATATATATAGAGCTATGGTATGGTATTATTGATGAAAGCTAGCACTGCAGGTGGAAGCAGTATAGTTAGTCCTGGACTTGTAGCTATTAAGGTGTCAGATTGACCAAGTTAAAATACGTATATGCGTGCAATATTAAAAAATTTTTGCATTCACTTTACAGCTTACGTATATGTAGCTATGTACATATACATACTTATGTATGTAAAGATGCATGGATATAATGAGAATCAGAGGAGGTTGGACATGCGCACGTGCTCGCTGCATAATTTAAAATATTTCACATGAGACCATAGGTTATAATACAAAAATCGGCACTGACGGGGTTGAATAGGGCAGAGTAAATATTTGGATAATACTCCGCATAAGCTTCAAGGTGGAATAAGTTTCATAGTGCTAGCTCCCTTATTTTAGGCTAAAAATATGAAGCACACAAACTGTTGATAAGAAAGCGTAGCCTTTTCTACCTCAACAGCGATTACTATAATGACTGCTTCGACTATAGCTAGCTGTGCATTTTATAAAATTTTTGACATTATTGTCACTGAAAGCTACGTATATAGCTATGCACAATAAAATTATATATATATATATATATATACATTGTGTGTGTGTGTGTGTGTGTGTGTGTGCGTGCGTGCGTGCGTGCGTACTTGCGTGCGTGCGTGCGTGTGTGTGTGTGTGCACATGTGTGTGCATGTGAGCATGGGCGAATCTAGGACCTACTGAGAGGGGAGGCAACAGGGTGTCCAGGGGCACAACCCTCTTAAAGTCATAGGGTTTTTTATGTTACAAAGCATAAAACAATAAAAAATTAGTTAAAGTGTCAGTGAAGGATATTTCTGTAAGGGGTCAGGGCAAAAGGTGAAGTTAGAGGTGATATGGGAATAAATTAAATAGAAGGAATATGTAGCCTCTACATAGCTACGTAATACTAGTAATAGCTAGGTAAATGCATAATTTTATACTTGTATTGAAATCACACACAATTTTATATTACCCCTATAGCCTCTATAGCACTGGTGGCGCTTATAAATTCCCTTCAGAGGCGCTTATAATTAAATACGCGCCACCGCCCGCATGAACTACAAAAGTTATGCATAGTTAAGGCCAGATGAAACATGATTCTGTACCATAGCTATCCGTGAGAACGCTATTATGCATTAGTCTCGGGTGGCCAGACCCTAACTGACGCGTAGCTGACAGTTAGGGTCTGGCCACGCGAGATTGATTATGCATGCAAAAGCAATAACCTACCGGCTCACGTGGTGCGAACACTATATATAATTATAGTCAAGAGGCTTAACATTTCTCAGTTGTAGACCTAAAAGTTGTGATTGGTGAGGAGTGTATGCGTGTGTAATTCTCTCAGAGTCGTGATGGCTAATTCTGATGCTAAAGGAGATACGTTAGAAAAGTTTGGAAGATATTCTATCCGTAAGTTGCACTAGCTACGTACGTACATGCCGACGATGCCGTATACGGCGTGTAGAGCTACGTAGCTATAGTGCACGCATAGTTACATTTATGCCCAATACTGGCATTATAATTATATAGCTTCACCGGCCCTAATTATAAATTCAGGGAGCAGTGCGTTTGGTTTTAAAGTTAGCTACGTATCAGTGTCAGTCTTGCATTCTGCTATCGATATACCTGGCTATCTATAGCTATTATAAATTTAGTTACACTCGCTTAAGGTTTCCTAGCAACGATGCTTTCTTTCCAATCAGTATCCAGACTTTATGGCTACACTTTTGCAGAGGTGTATAATAGCTATAAACTAAATATTTGGGATATATCATCAACCATCACTGAAGGCATTGAAATTGTACAATTTTACTACACTGAAAAGCTAGCTATTTAGCTACATATATGTAGTTGTAGCTATACATATCTGTGTCTGTTTGTATGTGTACTCGTGTGTTTTTTAAGTCTAACTATATACGTAGCTATGTATGTATGCATTCAGTCTTATACAATACCTAAGAAGACTATATACACGTTTATTGTCTTTTGCGTGGGCGGATCAAAGAGAAAAGTAGTACTGTATTTACCATAAAATGTCTAGCATGCTGTTTTAGATATCAAGTGTGCTGTATAGGAAATACAGCACTGTGGTTAGCAAATAGAGTACAGTTATTTCAATTATCGTCTGCAACAGCTGCTGTAAACAACCCCCCTTGATAATTACTGCCCACCTATATGGATTCTTAACACTCCTTAAATGGATCTTCAAAGGTTATTGCCACACCTAAACACAGATTCAACTAACTTGTTTCAATAAAAGCTGTGAAGCATCATGCATAGATAGGGCTGCATGCATCAGACGGTAACCCTAGTCTTATACTGAAAGCGATAACAACCTACGCCAAAAAATATCTGGCTCGCGCAACTACAGTAAACCTTACAATAAGCTAAAAACATTGACATCGCATTAGCCAGTAAGCCTTGCAATAAGCTAAAAAGCTTCACGCCTGGCACGTTGAACAACCACTCCGACACGCTTGAATGGCAGATTATCGCATTAGATGTAGTTCATCACTACAAAATAAATGAAAATAACACTGATAATCCTCCCACACAAAAACAATAAATGAGTTAAAGCACCATAGACTCGTGATGTACGGAAAAATACAGTACTCAGGGTGGGGTCTCGTGGTAAATACAGCACTCGGCTATGCCTCGTGCTGTATTTACCACTCGCCCCCACTCCTCGTGCTGTATTTTCCGTACATCACTCGCGGCGGTGCTATAACATATACGTAAAGTAAACATTGTTGGTTCATGTCTTTATAGAATGTGTTGCTGGTTCTGTGGAATGTCTTTATGGAATGTGTTGTATATGGGAATGCAGGGTGACTGATATATATTTATAGTTGCATAGCTGAAATTACTCTATCTACCAAATCCCTACATACATATATGTGTGTATTACGCATGTTGAATCCCAGGCAGTATGAGTATAAGATATCACCCATGTATAGCAATTAGTAGAAGAGGGTTACAATCAATGTGTATATGCATGTAATCCTCTGTATAGTGGTCAAGTAGTCATGGACTTTAACATGATGCACAGGTTATGTAATTCGCAGCTTACTTTATGGCCACATTAACATGCATAGTTTGTGCTTCACATTTGTGTTTGGGTTTCTACAATGCAACTACACAACATGGACCAAACTATTTGATCTTAGAAGCCCTCTAAGACTGTGTGGGTATACTGCATGATTTGCATTCCATTTTAAGCCTAAGTGTGTGTAGGATCAGCTTTAGTGGTAATAATAAATACATTCATGAAAGTAGGTACATTTAACAACTGCCACTTCCCACCTTCATATAAACAATTTTATAGACGCATTTAAATTTTGGGATCACAAGTTGATGATGTACTTATAGTGAAGCATACTACAATGCTGCCACGAGGAAGAAGGACTAATCAGTGACTAAGAAATGCATGTTTGGTAGACACAGTAATTATAATTCTCTAGCTCTTACCTAACAACTATGTATGTATAATGATTGACAATTAATAATCAGTAAGGCAATGCACATATAACTATATAGAAGGTCTTATCACTGGTACAACAACCACTGGAGCCTAACAACTACCACAACTGACTGAACTAAGACTACAACACATTCCAAGCATAATGCAATAACAATTATGACATAATTATGTAGTCATACGTATAATTATACGTAATCTATGTAATCTACGTATCACATCTCCTCCCTTCTAAGTCTCAGGAATTACTGTGAAAACATATACGTACGTAGGAGGAGTGATGCAACTCAACATCGGGTAACATAGCTATAGCTAGAGGTGATAGCTAATATGGGAATAAATTAAATAGGAAGTTTGGGAAGGAATATGTATGTAGCTACGTAATACTAGTAATAGCTAGGTAGACGCATAATTTTTATATATTGAAACCACACACAATTTTATATTATCCCTATAACCTATATAGCACTGGTGACGCTTATAAATTCCTTTCAGAGGCGCTTATAATTAAATATGCGCCACCGCCCGCATGAATTACAAAAGTTATGCATAGTTAAGGCCAGATGAAACATGATTCTGTACTATAGCTATCTGTGAGAACATTATATATAGCTATTATGCATTAGTCTCGCGTGGCCAGATCCTAACTGATGCGCAGGGCACTGCGCATCTGACTAGGCAGTTAGGGTCTGGCCACGCGAGATTGATTATGCATGGCTTAGTATGCAAAAGCAATAACCTACCGGCTCAAGTGGTGCGAACACTATATATAGTCACAAGGCTTAACATTTCTCAGTTGTAGACCTAAAAGTTGTGATTGGTGAGGAGTGTATGCGTGTGTAATTCCCTCAGAGTCGTCACGATGGCTAATTCTGATGCTAAAGGAGATACGTTAGAAAAGTTTAGAAGAGATACTATCTGTAAGTTGCACTAGCTACGTATACATGCCGACGATGCCATGTACAGCGTGTAGAGCTACGTACGTACATAGCTAGCTATAGTGCATGCATAGTTATATTATGCCCAATACTGGCATTATAGCTTCACCCTAATTATAAATTCAGGGAGCGGTGTGTTTGGTTTTGAAGTTAGCTACGTAGCTACATACCAGTGTCAGTATTGCATTCTGCTATCGATATACCTGGCTATCTATAGCTATTATAAATTTAGTTACCCTCGCTTAGGGTTTCCTAGCAACGATGCTTTCTTTCCAATCAGTATCCAGACTTTATGGCTACACATTTGCAGAGGTGTATAATAGCTATAAACTAAATATTTGGGATATGTCATCAACCATCACTGAAGGCATTGAAATTGTACAATTTTACTACACTGAAAAGCTAGCTATTTAGCTACATATATGTAGTTTGTAGCTATACATATCTGTGTCTGTTTGTATGTGTACTCATGTGTTTTTTAAGTCTAACTATATACGTAGCTATGTATGTATGCATTCAGTCTTATACAATACCTAAGAAGACTATATACACGTGTAAAGTAAATATTGCCGGTTACGTTAGTCTGTGGAATGTCTTTATGGAATGTGTTGTATATGGGAATGCAGGGTGACTGATATATATTTATAGTTGCATAGCTGAAATTACTCTATCTACCAAATCCCTACATACATATATAATGTGTGTATACGTATGTTGAATCCCAGGCAGTATGAGTATAGGATATCACCCATGTATAGCAATTAGTAGAAGAGGGTTACAATCAATGTGTATATGCATGTAATCCTCTGTATAGTGGTCAAGTAGTCATGGACTTTAACATGATGCACAGGTTATGTAATTCGCAGCTTACTTTATGGCCACATTAACATGCATAGTTTGTGCTTCACATTTGTGTTTGGATTTCTACAATGCAACTACACAATAGGGACCAGACTATTTGATCTTAGAAGCCCTCTAAGACTGTGTGGATATACTGCATGATTTGCATTCCATTTTAAGCCTAAGTGTGTGTAGGATCAGCTTTAGTGGTAATAATAAATACATTCATGAAAGTAGGTACATTTAACAACTGCCACTTCCCTTCATAAACAATTTTATAAACGCATTTAAAATTTAGGATTGCAAGTTGATGATGTAGTATTACACATAACTTGAATCAGTGACTAAGAAATGCATGTGTGGTTTGAACCAAGTTATCATTTGTATAGACACAGTAATTATAATTCTCTAGCTCTTACCTAACAACTATGTACGTAGCTATAATATAGTGACAATTAATAATCAATAAGGAATCAACAGCAATGCACATATAACTGATCTTTCTGTTGTTTGCATTTTTGCTTAACTTGAGCAGGGAAATTCAGATGAACAAGGTCCATGCAAGACACTACGTATATAATTAGCTGCTAACTAGATTTGCTAGTGCTTGAGAGTATTTTTCAGCCAGTACATATAAGGGTGAATGAGTGAAAAATAACGGTTCCCTTGAGTATCATTTGTTTACATCAGTAACCTTGCAATTGCATGCAAGTGTTCCTCCTGTGATGAGTACGTTTGGCAGATGTCCAACAGTTTTCCTAGATTTTGTGACTTACACTGCAAACATCATTCTATCCTAGAGATGGCTTGCCTGTACCAGTAAATATCCAGCTGACAACCTCTGATAAAAGAATAAAACTATACTTCTGCCATTCTGGTAGCTGCCATATTCTTCTCTTTGTGCACCTTGGATCAATAAGGAAGTCTGAATTATAAATTTGCTACGTGCAAAATTTCAGAACTTTATTTTTACGAAATTTCAGCACTACAAAACTTTAGCCCCATACGATAAACTTTATATTTTGAAGGTCAAGAGATTTGAAGAGGTCATTTTACTGGACAGACTGAAGCTCAATTCATCAATACCTTTACCTGGCTGTTTACTGCTCCTTAAACCTCTAACTTTAGAAGCCATCACTCCTCGATCAGTCAGAAGAAACCTTCAATAATTCCTTAACTTGGGGAGTATTGTAGCAACTCACATGATGTGATCACTTCGTTTGGGCCCGGAGAAAAAATGATTTACTAAAATCATAAGTCTCGTGGTTGTAATGTGTACTAGGTATGCAACGAATACCGGTTTTTTACCATCCAGATATTGGGATGCCTTAACGAACAAATAGAATAATTTTGGCATAAGCAGTATACTTAGTACCATAATAACCATTTAGCTATAGTAAAATCCTAATTCTTTATATTACTAAGTGCAATGCAAGTTATTTGCAGCAACGACTAAACAAATGAGGCTATTTCTAACTCCACATTACATGAAACATAAGTAAGCAAATATCAAACGTTTATTTTCTGAATCCAATATTTGTTGCAGCCCAAAAACGTATGTAGCTATGTATTGTTTGTTCAATGATGAATTTGGTCCCTGCAAAGCAACAAGTAGCTGTAGTCCTTGCTTATACTTTTTGCCTACGTATATACGTATATTTAGTGAAAGTATATCACAACTAATGTGTGTTCTATTTTATCCATGCTGCATAATATGGAATTTTCCAGCACTTATACATTTTGCGGAAGGAAAGTTTGAAAGGGTTTTCACGGTTTAGTTTTTGCTGATCATCAAGTTGAATACATCAGTTGTTTCCTTAAGCTACTGCTACTTTTGAGGATTAACATTTTGTGCTCAGCAAATTAACAGAGAAATCCGTGAATTTTACATCTTTTGAAAATTTTCATGCATACGCCACTTTGCCAATAGCCAGATTTAAAACTTTAAGAGTTGGCTTCACATACTGCAACACAAGTTAAGTTGCTTTTACTAGGGAGACATGCCATCCCAAATACTTTTGAATTAGATATAAGTTGAAATACCACTCTAGCATTATTAAAAAGTGACTGTTCTGTTAGAGTATATCTATGTAGCTAACATGAGCTGTGTCATTTGAAAATGGTTTCCATGGAACTGTTGGTTGTTCCAGATCTGCCACTTTCACTGATATACGTAATGTAATTGACAAAAGCAAATTCATCATTCATGTTTTGTTTTTAGGGAATAGCAGACCACAGTTAAAAGACATTGAGAATTATGTGGTGATAAAATGTGCCACAAATTGGAAGCAGTTAGGTAAAAGTCTGGATATTGATGATGATTGTTTAAATATCTTTGAAAAAGATAATCCTCACAATTGTGTAAATTGTTGCAGTAGGATGCTGAGTGAGTGGCTGGATTCAAATCCTGATGCTTCATGGGCAATATTACTGGATGCAGTAAACAAAACACAAAATGCATTAAACAAGGAACCTGAAAAACTAGCAGATAAACTACCTGATATAGTTGGAAAATTAGATAGTGCAGCAGACAAATTACCTAAAGCAGTGGATCAGCTCTGTGAAACTATAGATAAATTACCAGAAGTTGTAAGTAAGGTACACAATGTAGAAGGTACAAACTCAGATAATTTTACAGGTAATTATGATTATGGTAGATACGTAGCAAACTGAATTATGATAAAATTTAACAACATCACCATTAATTTTGCGGTATGCTGCAGTGGCTAAAAGGACTGATAGCTGTTGGAAGTGGCCAAGATTTATGTAATTATAATACATCGATAAAATAGTGAGGCCAATCTTCTAGAACTTTTTCAATAGAAATTTATGTATTGAATTGATGAGCAAGAATTAATGAATCTCACAAAAATGATTAGTTAATCACTTGGCCACCTTTTTAAGACAGTCGGAATCGTAAAACACAAGTGATAAGCTAAACTTTTTTGTGAGATTTGTTAACTTCATAAATCTTCTAATTTGTCTTGAAGAAAGTTCTATTTTCTGATTGGCCTCACTATTTCATCCTGGGTGTAGCTATTATGATTGCATAAACCTTGCCCACATTCCAATATCAATCCTTTTAGTTGCTGTGGCAGTTTTTCTTGGCTATGGCACTTTTTACATCCAAGGTGTTTTTGTTTACTGTATATATACGTAATATACTAGATTTTTTAATTTAAAAAGGAGAGTAGGGATTGCAAGGAAACAAGTAGCTAGCAAATACAGCTCACTCACCACCCAGCATTGTATACTGCATGTGTTTGCTTACAGTACAGCTCAATTTAAACTTGACATTTGCACGTGTGTCCTAGGCGAGTCGCTCGACAGATTTGTCGGGCAACTCGCGAGTGTCACGCGAACGCACTATCTAGAGCTCAGCATTCGATCCTCCACACGAGTGATGCACTCATAAAGTGCACTCGTGAGAGTATCTACTCGTGAGCTACGGTACAGATTTAAAGCAACATCGCACTCGTGAGTGGCAATGCTCGTGTGTGCGAGTACAAACACTCACGAGTGCTGGTAACAGCATTCACGAGTATAGCAAGTACGTACAAGGAAAAATTATGCAGATAGAGCAAGGCACCGATTATCGGACACATACTATTCTCGGATGCCTCTACAGCAGAAACTAAAAGACTTCAGAATAATCCAATGGCACCATCGTGTAGGCCAACATGAGAGGTACTTGCATACCAATTTTGAAGGTGATAGGACAAACCGTGTTGGAACTATGACCAACTAAAGAGTGGTGTCTGTTAATCTAGATTAACGGACGAAACTATCAATCGACGAACAACGTCTGTCTGAAGGAAGACAACCAACAAATAAATCATTAAATACCATCCATTACAACAGCAAGAGGTACTCTTGGTAACAGCGAAATCTTGTAGTTCTGCAGCAACTACACATGCAGTTTGGTTTACATAAATATCTTTAAAAAATTCGGACGCATATTCGAGTTAGCTATTGCTATAACTATAGCTCTAGCTATAAAAATTAAGGAATTAGCTAGCTATAGCTAGCTAGATAGCTACATTGGTTTACAATTAAGCGAAAAGGTGTATTTAAATCATAAAAACGAAGTATTTTTACCAATTTTTGCATGAAAGGCATACTTTCTCCATTATACAGCTAATTAATGCATCAAATGTAGAAAGTTTGTGTTTATGGCAAAAATACTTTATTTTTATGGTTTAAATGCTCCTTGTTGCTTAATTGTAAACCAATGTAGCTATTTAGCTAGCTATAGCTAGCTAATTCCTTAATTTTTATAGCTAGAGCTATGGTTATAGCAATAGCTAACTCGAATATGCGTCCGAATTTTTAAAAGATATTTATGTAAACCAAACTGCATGTGTAGTTGCTGCAGAACTACAAGATTTCGCTGTTACCAAGAGTACCTCTTGCTGTTGTAATGGATGGTATTTAATGATTTATTTGTTGGTTGTCTTCCTTCAGGCAGACGTTGTTTGTAGATTGATAGTTTCGTCCGTTAATCTAGATTAACGGACACCACTCTTTAGTTGGTCATAGTTCCAACACGGTTTGTCCTATCACCTTCAAAATTGGTATGCAAGTACCTCTCATGTTGGCCTACACGATGTTGCCATTGGATTATTCTGAAGTCTTTTAGTTTTTGCTGTAGAGGTGTCCGAGAATAGTATGTGTCCGATAATCGGTGCCTTGCTCTATATGCCGCGCCCACTTTATAAACTGTAGTACTTCGTCTTGCTACTTCAATACAAGCTTCATGCACTTGATGTTCGATAGGTGCCACGCCCACTTTATAAACTGTTCGATAGGTGCCACGCCCACTTTATAAACTGTCGTACTTCGTCTTGCTACTTCACTACAAGCTTCATGCACTTGATACCTTAGGCCGAGTTATTTTAACGATACACTGATTTTAGCGAGTGCCCTCACAAACGCTAAATTTTATATGCGTTAAAATATAAAAATTAATTATAATTAGCTAGCTATTGTTTAAATAGTGAATAATTTTTTGTGAAATTGCTAAAGTTGATATGCGCTAAATCCATGCTTACAAAAATCGCTAAAATTAGTGTATCGTTAAAATAACTCGGCCTAAGGTATATCAGTAAGTACTTCAATACTTCAATACAAACTACTTCAATACAAACTACTTCAATGCTACTTCAATACAAACTTTATGCGGTCGATATTCAGAAGGTGCCACGCCCACTTTTAAGATGAAAGTGCTTTATTTTACAATTACTTTATACTAAAGCACTTTGCTTTGCTACTGGAATAAATTGAAGCTATTACACGGCTTATAAACTGATTCGTGTGCACTACTTCACTTGCGAGTAGTTTTGCTCGCACTCGCGAGTGATTGCGCTCGCACTCGCGGGTGATTGCACTCACAGAGCAGCTGTATTATTCTCGTGCGTTCGCGTGTAAAATAAATGACTCGCGAACATCTTGTGAGTTTCTCGCTAAAATCCATGGATAACACACAAGTATGGTGCACGCGAGCGTCAAGTTTAAACTGAGCTGTACCGTAAGTACAGAGTTGCAGCTGGGTTGGTACATCATGAACCACAATAGTGGTTCATAATAAGGATCCACATGCAAAAACATCTGTAAATCTTGAAAAAACTTGTCCAGGTCCTCTTTTAATGCTCCTAGGACTAGCTATATTGCCAAAATAAAAGGCTAACCATAGGGTATCCATATTTTTTACGTATGTCGCTGAAAATATCCCCAATTCTCCATCTTTTTCTTCTTGTTTTGCACGTCTACAGCCTCCATGAAGTTAGTCCTTAAGTGTAACAGGAAGATGGTCTTCTATCAAGCCTTCTCGGATAACGTCATTCAGTGGTACGAGGTGGACATTGTTCCATTACTGAATCATGTCACAGGTTCAGTGTTCTCAGTACCAGGAATAGACACAAAATCAGATTGGACAGGTATCTAAGCTGGACAGTGGAGGAGATATTGAGTCATGATCTTGAACATTAACCTTATCACACGGGCACTGCCACTACCGGTTTATCCCTAGTCCATGCACACACACACACACACACACACACACACACACACACACACACACACACACACACACACACACACACACACACACACACACACACACACACACACACACACACACACACACACACACACACACACACACACACACACACACACACACACACACACACACACACACACACACACACACACACACACACACACACACACACACACACACACACACACACACACACACACACACACACACACACACACACACACACACACACACACACACACACACACACACACACACACACACACACACACACACACACACACACACACACACACACACACACACACACACACACACACACACACACACACACACACACACACACACACACACACACACACACACACACACACACACACACACACACACACACACACACACACACACACACACACACACACACACACACACACACACACACACACACACACACACACACACACACACACACACACACACACACACACACACACACACACACACACACACACACACACACACACACACACACACACACACACACACACACACACACACACACACACACACACACACACACACACACACACACACACACACACACACACACACACACACACACACACACACACACACACACACACACACACACACACACACACACACACACACACACACACACACACACACACACACACACACACACACACACACACACACACACACACACACACACACACACACACACACACACACACACACACACACACACACACACACACACACACACACACACACACACACACACACACACACACACACACACACACACACACACACACACACACACACACACACACACACACACACACACACACACACACACACACACACACACACACACACACACACACACACACACACACACACACACACACACACACACACACACACACACACACACACACACACACACACACACACACACACACACACACACACACACACACACACACACACACACACACACACACACACACACACACACACACACACACACACACACACACACACACACACACACACACACACACACACACACACACACACACACACACACACACACACACTATTAAACAGTGATCATGAGGCCACTGTTAACACTCTTAACAATGATCACACTACACAACTACGTAGTTATACATATGCGGTAATACACTAATTAAATTATTAGACTACATGCAGTTACGTAATTATAAGTTGGATCACTGTTACATCACCCCTGTCTTCAAAAGCTCACCCTGAGCTCCTCAAGAGTAGTGGGCAGGTGGCTTGATCACTCTAGTCCAAGTCCATCGGGCGATCAGTTGCAGCGATAGGGACATCACATGTCTGAATATAGGTACCTCGGCTTCTTCTTGTGTTACATCCATACTGTCAGCATCCTCATCTACAGAATTCTGATCACACCTTTTGTACTACTTCCATCTCTTATTGCTAACAGTTGATCTACCCATTTAGGATGGGTGATCAGGGCTATCACTGGTTGTTCCCATACCACTGATATCCAGCTGGGAAATTAATAGGACATATCTGCACTCAATTTCGATGAACCTTGATATTCTTGTCATCAGGGAAGTATACCTTTGTTGCGATGATGTTTGTATCATCCTTGGACACATGCGGTAGGGTCCATGCCAGGGATGAGAAAGCTTCCGCTGCTTACCAGATTCATCTGCTGGGAATAGACCAGCATCCAATCACCAATCTTCATATCCTTGTCATGTGTTCTCTTATCATGTTGAGCCTTTTAGCACTTCTAAGCCTTACGTACAGCACTACGAGCTTCATCCCTAGCTGTAGATAATGAAAACATTAGATCTTCCTGATAGTCAGAAATATCATCAACACTACTTACTTGACTGTCTCGAGGTGGCATCAGTGCAGCTTCATCGGCACCCTACAATCCACACCAAACAAGAGGAAAGATGGTTTTTCTCCTGTAGAGTCATGTGAAGCGTTTCTGTATGCCCAGAGCATTCCTGGAAGAAATCTGTCTCAATGGGGTCCAAGCTTGACTGCATGCTTACGTAACATCATTTTGAGGGATTCCATCTTCCTATTACATTGAGGGTGGTAAGCATTGGTGTTTAACTTATCAACTCCCCATAACTGGCACGTATTTCTCATCAAGTGGGATAGCAAATCAGTTCCTCTGTCAGACAATAGGGGACGCTTCTTATTGAAACTACCTCTTCTATTAGTACACTAATGTGGTTGCCTTCTGGTCTTTGGTAGCAAACACAAATGGCAACTTTGACAAAAAATCTTGAAACGCTACTGCATAATGGTTACCCTCACTTGTCTTAGGCATGGGTGGCGGAAAAGGGGGTAGGGGCTGAAGCTCCTTTATTTTTAGTGTCACTCCATAGGATTGTAATTTTCTCCATACAAATGTGTCCAGAGGATTTAAATAGCCTCCCCATTTCTGAATAGGTTCCTCCGCTGCTGCATGGTCTTAGATAACTCTATAATGTCCACCCCAACTATCTGGAATATTCTCTCAACCAAGATTGGCTTCAGTGGTGGATTACACTTTCTCCCCGCACTAGAAACGATGGCACACTGGGATGGGATGGTGAACGTGGTTGGTTTTTGCAGAGACAGTCACATACAGTATATTATATCATTTGCATCTCATTAACCAACTTACCAACTCTTCGTCACATTTTGCTGGTACCACAGTTCTTCACGATCCATTTGTCATGCAACCATTGACTTCAAAGTAACACCCCTAATTTAAACAATGGAACAAAGACAGTTTTTACATCTTATGAACTAACTGCCAAGGTACTATGTCTTACGAATGTTGGTGCTACTGATTCTCACAATTCATATGCCGCACTTACTTTAAAAGTGACAAATCTACGTAATATATACCAATGGCTCATGATGATGTGATAAATACTGTTCCAAGGCATGTCTTACTCTTCTCCAAGTTTCCCATTTAGTGCTCATCCAGATTGAATAAACCACTGACTAAGTAATGGGAATACATGGTTCATATATTATGAACCAACTTACCAAGGTAATTGCTACTTTTCCCATTAAATTTTAATGCTTGTCCAACGGATGTTCAAATTGATTTAACTACTGACTTTAAAAGTGACAATCAATAATCGCAATAAATAATTGTTCATATCTTATAAACATTATACTCTTTGCCACATTTCCCATTTAGTGCTCTTCCAACAGATGTTCAGATACATTTTTCAACTGCGGACTGAGTGTTGTTCCTAATTCAAACAATGGGATACTTATAAATACAATGTTTGTAGGATTTGTCCACACTGTATGGTCATGTGGTCGGCAAACCACTACTCAGGTAAAATGACCACCACTACTGTACAAACCCACTGACCACTATATTAGCTTGAAAATGTATTCTCTTAAACCTGGGCACATCCCTGCATTTTCAACTTACCAAAGTACGTATATAGTCTTCACCACTGTTTCCTCATCCTACAGAGCTACTCTGTTGAAACTGGAACTACGTGGCAAGCATCTTCGTGTAGTAGTTCCGCTGTGGCTGGTCCTAGAGATCTTTACAGTGTATTAGTCTGTTACAGACTTGAAAGTGACACTCCTAATTTTAATACACTGTTCAAATAATTATTATTGTAAATCAACTTACTGAGATACGCCTCTACTCCCAATAAATATTATAAGTTCATTTAAAGCACTAATTCTCGAGTTATCACTCAAATGTATTCTATCGTTTTTGCCTCCAGTTCATTACTTCTATAGTAAACTACGTATACTTAATAAAGTTCACTAACCTCTGACACCACTAGTGTTTGATCCTTTTTCTTTGAATTCATCCACCATTATCCAATGATTGTGGTGGGATTGGTAGTTGTACAAGGGTTCTGTCTGCCTGGGGAACTAAACAATAATTCTACCAGGGCTTACTCAAAGGAATTTTTATATACGTATGTAGGTCAGATGGTTGGTGAGTATTTCTGAAGACTAGGAGGTGGGCTCCAATTTTAATACTGCTTGAGTGTATCAGGCCATAGGAAGCAAGGGCGGCGGAAGCAACTTTTGATAGGTACGGCCAAGGGTATGGCTGTTAAAGAGAAGTGTGCAAAGGTGTGCAAAGCATGCTAATGCTAGGGGGGTCTGGGGGCATGCCCCCTCAGGAAATTTTTGAAAAAAACATGCTCTGAGATTGCATCTGAGAGCTTTCTCAGCCAGAACTTACTTCTCCATTTGGAAAACCAAGTGCAAGACCTTAAAACAATGTTCTTCTTTCCGAATGATCGCTTTGGAAAGCAGTAACTCTGTGGTGGATGAAATCGATTGAAGGTATAATTAGTATTAGAAGAACTAGCACAATCGGCATCCATCAATGAAAACTCACACTCGAACTCACACTTGGTCGTCACCGACACGTGTCACATGATATGCGCGTGCACTGAGAACTACTGTAAGCACGATTGATTCATGGACTAAATGAACTAGAGTATCCTTTTTTATAGTGTAGCTAAATACGTATCCTATCTGTGAAGTAGCAACAATTCTACACAATCGTCTCGGATGTTTTTTGGTCTACCCGAAAATATTAGAATCTTCATGGAAAGTGGTCTGGCTAAAACTGGACCAGCCGGACCGATTCCGCCGCCCTTGGGAAGGCACACGTAGTGACTTTCCACCCAAGCATAGACCTAGCTAATTACATGCACAGATGCAGATACACGTGCACTAATACAATATGTGCCTACATATATACTCATACAAGCATATACATATATACACCAGCAAAGCTATACTACTGTAGGTAAAGTACGTACGTATAAATTAGTGTTTGTAGTGTCTAGTGTGTGTGAGGCAGTCAGATCTTGGATAAATTAGCCAGGTCATGAGGTGATAACCGGACATATTTGAGGTAGGTACTATTCTTCCACCTGCCTAAAGCTTTTAAGTGGGAATCGCTAATGCCAGCCTGCTTGGCTGAAGTGGCAGCACCAATTCTGAAGCTGTGGTTGTTAAAGTTACATGGGTCCATTTGAAGTGCTTGAAATACTCTGTACTGAACCTTGCTCGGGTTAATGGTATGTTACTTGGAAGTATGAAGAGTGGTCCTGGCTTGACCCTTCTCGCCAAGTAATGCACTAATGCATCCACTGAGCAAACTTGATGGCTAGTTTACCCAAGTACACATATGCGCCCTGCCTGAATTGGTTAGTTTTAGACTGTTTTAGAGTGATTCTGACCACTTGTGGGGCGGCATGATTGTCCATGGCTACATCTGATAACAATAAATCTCTGGAGAAGTTAATGTGGTGGGGTGACGATGTAGTAAACCCACTAACTCACTCGTAGAAGGCCGAAGTAGGCAGTGCAGCAGGCAGCCCATATCATGACACTGAAATATGTAGGTGCTAGGATGTTTTACAAACACAGATTGTAGGCATGCCATAATTGGAAAAGTGATTGGTTACCAATCTCTTGTAATTTGGATAGAGGCTTGTGATTTTACAAATGCCTTTTAGGACCTGGCTCATTTGCAGAGACATAGTGGGGAATTTGGAGTATTCACGGTTTGCGATATGGGAGTAGCGAATAGCTGAGAGGTACACTTGTACTGTTGCATGGGAGAGCCTTTGTTGAGTTAAGTGGGTGACGAACAGCAGTAAGGTGTCTCTGGAAGTTGGAGTAGCTTGCAGTTTTGCTCGGGAACAGAAGGTGACATACTTTTGAAGGCTGGTTGCATAGGCTTTTCTTGTAGCCGCTGATATCCCAAGGTTAAAATAAGTTTGGGCAGCGGCATGCAGGTGTTTCAATGCAAGTGGAGCTGATGGTGTGAGTTCTGTAATAGGGAGAGAAAAATGGACATGTACCGTATGTAGAGTTAGTATGGTAGTACTTAATAGTAGGGATCGCTTTAAAAATGTATAGCTTCCGGATTTTTCGCACTTCTGAAAATGACAGGCTTTAGTCGAAAAAACCAACTTAAATGCATTGGTACTGCTGTAATAACACTGTACCTTTGTTAAATGAAGCAAAAACTCGAACATTTTGATCATTAGCAAATTTTAAAATTTTTGAAATTTGTTTGCCAGCCAGCCTGCTGTAAGACCCACTAGTGCTAGGTGTACGGCTCCAAAAATTCCACACAACAAAGGTAATCGCTGCGGATTTACGAAACTGTTGTTTTGATTAAGGTCTGTCCACTGCACCATGGTGATTCTTTTATCCTTCATTCTCCTTCCTTGTTCTTCTATATTCCTTTAAACAAGGTGAGAAACTCTCGAAAGAAGTTGTCGATAAGCAGTTATGGCTTCTGCTTATTACGTCACACAAACCCTGGCTTGCACATGTGATATAATTAGTAATGGAGTGTCCACATGGATGTTTTCGCATGTGCTTCATTACAACGTAAACTTCAAGATACGCGCATGTGACTATAGCCTTGGACAAATACATTTCGCTGTTTTTTGAACATAATTTGCAATGATACAGCTGCTTTGCCATGTAAGCACTTTGTTAACAAATGTCTGTAAACAAGGAGGCGCCTGTAACATTTTTGGCGCCTGCTAGGGACCTGAAAGATTATTATACACATACATATGGAAGCATAAAAGCAAACAAACTAGAATAATTAAAAATAAAAATTTATATAGTGAGTAGGGATTGATCTTAGTGCTCCAAAAAGTAAGGAAACAAGGAAGAAGATTTTGGCATGAGAGAACACTAAAGATTCTAGCATGAGATAATTTATAAAAGTTTAATCCCTACTTTTGGCTCATTTTGAGTAACTAGGTATGCCAAAAGTAGGGATTAAACTTTTATAAATTATCTCATGCCAGAATCTTTAATATTCTCTCATGCCAAAATCTTCTTCCTTGTTTCCTTACTTTTTGGAGCACTAAGGTCGATCCCTACTCACTACTTAATTATTCTATATGACACCTGTATGTACATACATGTGCTGTTACATAAGTTGCAGATTGATCAGTGTTGGCTGGATTTGTGAATTGATGATAGAGTTTCCTGAAACAACTGAAGAAAGTGGGTGGATGTCCAATCAAAGCCATTGGGAGAGACAAGGTGGAAGATAGAGGGCGGTTAACTGGTTTGCTGCTGAGACAGAGTTGGGATAGACTGGAAAGCTTGAGAAACTCTGCCATGTGAAAGGTGATCGGCAGTTATATTGATTGCTCCCAATAGGTGAGTAGCTGTAACCAAGATGTCAAAGTGTGCCATGAAGAACCATAAACAGTGGAAAAGGTGCATTACGAATGTGTCCTTTGAGGAGCCTTTGGTAACATCCACTAAGCTTGCATTGTCACAGTGAAAATTGATGTGGTACTTCAACAGTTGTGTTCCCCAGGCGACACAAGTGAATATAATTGGGATCGATTCTTTAGCCATGATGCCTACACTTGACCATTTGGGTGCCCATTGCCATTGCAGCCATTGGGAACCCACTGCTGCGCATCCCCATAATCCTGAGGCATCAGTGTGGGCTGAGAAGTCTGAATGCATTGAGAGGGCAGGGTGACGTAAGATACTCAGACCGTTCCATGACTTCAAAAATATGTGCCACCAAAATAGGTCTGAGCGGAAGGCTACATTTAACCTGGTGATAAAGTGCATCTTAGCTGCTGTTGCATACGTACATCCGTGAAACGAAAGTCTTACCTGGCCTGACCACTTTTGTCGCATGTTAAAGTGTCCCTACCAATGACAATATCTGTTGCTTTGTGGCTTTTTTCATGGGAAGCCAGATTTTTAACGTCTCTTGCATCCTGGCAAGTTTTTCTTCAGGTAGTCTGATCTCCATACAATTGGTGTCTAGTATGATTCCTAGGAAAGACAAAGATGTTGCAGGACCTTCAAGCTTGTCAGCTGCCAGTGGGACTCTCAAGTCTTTGCAAAGTGCAGTGAATATGTCAAGGTTACATTGGCACACTGAGGATAATGGTGGTCCCATTGTTAGATAATCATCCAAGCAGTGGATAAGATACGACATGCCAGAATTCCATGCAATCCATGAGAAAAGATCGTCCAAAATGTTAAATAATTTTGGTGCGGATCGGAGATCGAAGGGGATACAGTGGTCAATGTATATATTATACCTCCAATTCATTGCCAAGAGATGTCGGTCTGCTGGGTGCACTTGGAGCAAATGAAAGGCACTTTGTATATCGATTATTGCAAGCATTGTGCCTTTGTCTACGTAATTGCAAAATGTTACGGTATCATCTATGGAAACTGCATAAATGTGGTGGAATAACATCATTTATGCTATGACCTTGTGGATGTGACAGGTCTCTAATAAGATGCCATTTATCTAGTCGGTGGTTCTTAGGTATAACTCCGAATCTACTCACATGTACATCCAGGCATAGTGAAATGGGTTATGGACCTGATTTTCTCCCCAGTGATAATTCGTGTTGGAGATAGTCGTCACAATGTTTGGATAGGCAGCTGCACTTTGAAGATTCTTTTTGGATGATACCATTAAATCCTAACCGAAAGCCATGTAAGATGCTCTCCAGAAAGTACTGAACCAGTCTTGGTATGGGTAATCCTGTAAGTAATGGTACCGGGCTCCCCTGATAAGTGGAGTTTGTGTGCGGTAGGCCTCTGGAGAAATTCTGCCCAGAAATGACACAGGGGAAAGATGGACCAGCCAGTTTGGTAACCATTCATCATACGACAAGGCTTCCGCGCCAAGTGGGTTAGTGGGCTCGAATGACACATCTGAAATTAGAATATAAGTGGGCAAGGTGAAATTAAAGAAATCATGACATTGTACAGAAACATGTTACTTTTGTCCTACTTGTTATACACATGTGTGGTGCAAAAGGTTACTACTACTATAGTGTTACAGTCTATACATGGTTTGACAATGCGTGATACACACAGAATTTGTATGGATGAGTTAGACATGTACAATGACAGCAAATAAAGCACAAAAAAGTAAACTGTAATAACTGGTGTTGCACACTTAACAGCTTCACTATGGAGGAGTGTTGCCTCAAATGTTGTACAGCTTTTATGGAAACAATGGTTGAGGTTGCCAGAGTGGTATAGGTTGTTGGCTGTGGTTCAGGCAGTTAGGACAATAGATGGCTTTATGGTTGATGTCACTTGCCTCTGGATCAAATGCACAGCAGTAGCAGACATGTTCAATGCGATAGTTTGGGTAGGAACAGTTCTGGGCACGCTGCTCGTTCCACTGGTGGCAGATAAGCCTGCGGCAGTGTTGTGTACTGCGGAGTAGTCTACGGTACTGTGGCTCAGGTGTGGTAGTGGCCTGATCAGAGGCCAACTCAGTCTGTCGAGCTGTGCAGTGTCTGCATCAATGAGCTCTGCTGTCCAGTGAAGGCCAAATTCCAAAATGTAGAGTTGATATTTGACCATTTGCACTGAGGATCAGAGGCGGCTTGTTGGCGGAAGCGCCTGTCGTATGCTAGCCAGCAGTCATTTTTGTATTTGTTGCTGGCCTCCAGTATAAGCACCTGGTATCCCATCAGGTCAGGGATACGATGTGGTTACTTCTTTCTGATGACCGACACATATACTGCAAAGGCTTGCAGCCATTCGTCTATGTTGGTAACAACACGATGGTTCAGCTTTGACTTTGCTGTTTCTTCCAGTCCTAGGTGACTTGGGATGAGATCTCCCATTTCCACATAAGCACCTGACTCAATCTTCTCGACAAGTTCTGGAGGAATGGGTGGAATCGCTGCCCCTGCTGGTATGCTTTGTGACTGGTGTGGGGGAAAAATTACAGGGTGGTTGTGCTGTCCAGGTCCTTTGGTAGGAGGTCCACATGACTGAGATCTGGGAAGGGTATAGGAGTGATTTAATGTACTGGAGTGCTCCTAATATCTGTAAATCGTGATATCAGCAAGGGTGCACCTAAGTCATATATTTTAATTTTTGGGGGTGTGGATGAGGTGGTTATGGATGCAACTTTTTTGGTTCTATTAACATGAGGAATTACTGATTAATAGCAATTCCATAAACAGACAGTGCATAGTGCTGTATATACTTCTTAGATGTCAGTAACAGGGCAAATTTATACCTCAATGTACCATCGAATCGACCACCCCACTAACTCAGGCCGATATTCCACATATCATCGAATCTGTTCTCCACGATCTGCCTGAACAGCAGATTAACACCTATGGTGGACAGTTCGTAAGATTCTTCCTATTTACAGATGGACCCTCACCTTGGTAAGTAGTTAATGTGTGTTATGTACTCCTTACATTACTGTACTCTTGGACTGCGTCTCATTGGCGGCTACACATTGTCTCTTGGTTCCTCTGCCCGTGGTAGCACTTCCATGTTTCCTGCCCGGAGGGCTGGCCATGGCACTTGCAGACTCTGGGGTT
Organism: Spongia lamella; assembly: GCA_963930835.1. Lineage (NCBI taxonomy): Eukaryota > Metazoa > Porifera > Demospongiae > Dictyoceratida > Spongiidae > Spongia > Spongia lamella. The sequence goes on along the minus strand of OZ005748.1, from coordinate 4,560,282 downwards.
CCTCGGCTGCCACTTTGAGTACCCGACCTCGATGAACCGGCATTAATAATTCGCCCACCCCTTCCTTTCCTCGTCCTTGGCATAATTCGCACATTCTCAGTGCAGAATGTTAATGCCCTGAATTCTTCACCACTGGCTATGCACGCAAAATGTATGCACGTGAGCAATATAATGGGTAATCGGGTATTTCCCAACCCACCTCTACATAGGCACGAATAACAAGCTAGAATAGAGCATTATCTGTTGTTTAACTAACCAATCAGTGCATTGATGTCAGGTAGATAACTGGCCAATGCTATGTAATTGGCTGGCATACCATCCAAGCAGCTGTGTGCTACTACCTGGTCTAACAACCTGAAATACTGATGCCAGTTAACTGGATGTGCCGTGTAACTGATGAGGTAATCCATGGGAACTGGTGTCACATGCACTGAATTATCTGTAGCTACGCGTGTCCACGTACGGCCACGTACGTAGTTTAGTTTACACATGCATGTATGGCTTTGGTGCACATTTTATCATCTATGGTATTCATAGCACATGCATTAATGACAACATCTGTTTTCTTGTAACAATTCATTTGTTAATAATAGTTATATATACGCAGTATACCATGATCGAATGTGTTAACCCACCCATGGCCATTGGTCTCTGGTTGTATGTAGTTGGATGCTACCATGTTTTAGCTCTCAGGTAAAAACTAGACATAGCTACTGCATCAAACTAGTTAATAATTTAGTCTTGATGCTGTGATTGAGGCTGTAACCTAAAACATGGTCTCATGCTCACCTGATTTATGTGCATGTGCATTTCTCTATTTAATGCTCCCAAGAATGGCCTGTTGCAGTAATGGGGTTGTGGCCAATTGTGGATACAGGCAGGACGCATATCTATGATGGAAAACCACTGCAGTATGTAATTCCACAAGTGTCATATAGTTGTCTGGTGAATGACGCACATAAGTGTTATTAACTACCGTTTATATTTCACATGGGGTGGCAAAATTGAGTATTAAAATTCCAGGGTTACAGGACCATTTGTAAAACGGTTTGGCTTCTTTTAGGTAGGGTCTATATGATTAGTACTTCACTAGACTCACCTTTTTAACAGTCGAGGTAAGAGTAGAACACGAACTAGTATCCATTCTTTTCAAGGGAATTACCATGGTAATTAACTTTTTGCATCATTATTGCTAAGCTACATTACTATGTATATGTTTTTTCTAATTAAGGCATGCTATTAATAAATTCATCATGTATTATCAATATTTGCTTAGTAAAACATGTGCTACATTCGTTAGTACATACATAACTAATATAATAACATAACTACGAGACGTTCGATATTCACAAATGACACCTCACGTTAATAGCTTGCTTTGTGTCAGAACAAATACAAACATGTGATAGACTGTGGAATTGTTTTGCCAACATACTGTTTGGCTCACTAAACTTATTGCGGCACTTATCCTAAATATATGCTTGCTGGTATATTTTCTGCGCTTATTAAATTGGTATAATGTGCAGACCCCGTCATCCACGAAAGGTATGTACTGCATACCAAAATATTTCATAGCATTGATATGAGTTGGTATGACATGACAAGATTTTGTATGAAATATATACCATGTTGGTATGGATTCCATATTACAATTTTAACAGTGTATGTAACCCGGATATGAAACACCCGTTACGTGCAAACTAATCCATGTTGTTCAAGTGCTTGATTAGAATTACAATTTGTATGTAATGTTTAGTAATATAGTTCGTGCTCTGTAATGGCCTCTGAAGCTTTCGTCATCATACAAATATATAGGATATGTATAATTCTTCAATTGCTTAATTGGGGCGAGCCTGAGCGAGCCCCATAATGGCGGTAGTCGGTTCAACCGTCGTACGGTGGTCGCGTTTCCGAAAGTTTCCGCATGAACACGGAAAGCCCCACACTGTTAGTAGTCTATTCAACCAACCATATATGGTACGGTCGTCGCATTCCCGAAAGTTTACGTAAACGAACACGGAAAGCCCCACACTGTTAGTAGTCTATTCAACCATATATGGTATGGTCGTCGCATTCCCGAAAGTTTACGTTACAAACACGGAAAGCCCCACACTGTTAGTAGTCTATTCAACCAACCATATATGGTACGGTCGTCACATTCCCGAAAGTTTACGTTACAAACACGGAAAGCCCCACACTGTTAGTAGTCTATTCAACCAACCATATATGGTACGGTCGTCGCATTCCCGAAAGTTTACATAACGAACACAGAAAGCCCCACACTGTTAGTAGTCTATTCAACCAACCATATATGGTACGGTCGTCGAATTCCCGAAAGTTTACGTAACGAACACGGAAAGCCCCACACTGTTAGTAGTCTATTCTTCCGTAGTACGGTCGTCGCATTCCCGAAAGTTTACGTTAGTAGCACGGAAGGATTGGCTCCGCCACGTAGCATGCAGTATGGCTAGCAGAGTTGAAAGTGCGCAAGAGAGAGAAGAAAGGTTGAGAAGAAGAAGGGAGCGCTATAGAATCAGAAGGGAAAGAGAAACAAATGAAGAAAGGGAAGCAAGGTTTGTAAAATGCAAATAGTCTACTACAGCAGTACTGCCATTGAAAATATTGCAGGTTGGCACTGTAAGATCTGAAACCTCCATCACCTCAGCCACGTGCTCACACTTTAGGACAAGCACACGTGACATATAGCAATTCTTATTATTGCGCATGTTATGTTTATTCGTGCTACGTCGATCAGGCTCGCCCCCACGATGCTTTTAACATCTGTCTAGTATTGATAATTCATGCAGTTTTGCAGTAGTGGTAGGTCTACAAAAATTGACTGTCCACGAAGGGTCAAAATCTATCATGTACCTTGTAATGTTAATACAAACTAATGCTTTAAAGGCTTCCTTATAATGTATTCAAGTAGTAAATAGAGTACAGGAAATAATAAGAAATGTCCACAAAATAGGCACGTACTTCTGCCATTATTACACAACAGGAGGAATGAAAAAAACCAAGGATACCATCAAGTTCGGAAATAATTTAACAACCTACACTATTATACCGCTTAAACTGACCTTTAGAATTTGATTAATCTACGGTACAGCTCGATTATAACTTGAAACACGCGTGTCACCTACACGCGTGTATTTTGTAACTCTACTCGAGTATTTTTAAAAATCTTGCGTGTTTGTACACAACTGCACGAGAGTTTCGCGTGCAGTACACACACGTTATCTTCGTGATCGCCACGAGTAACCTGTAAGCTGCACCACACGAATGTACTGGGACAAAGGACACGTGCACGTTCAGTATGCGTACGCCAGTGATTTAAAGATGGGAAGGCTAAAAAGCAAACATAAAACATTGTTACCATTATTCCAATCGATCTTGTCAGTCATCGTGTCTATCAAATAAATGCGCCTGCTGACAAGCACGTGTTAGTCACAAAAACTCTCGCATAAACTTATTAGAATCACATGCGCACGTGATATCCGTTTTTGTTCTTAACAAGAGATAATGGAAGGGCACGTAGCACCTTATCTTAAAGAAGTTGGGACTTGCAGGTAACCTTCCCGGCCAGTTTCAAGGTTCATACGTACGTATGTTGCTGCTCGTTTACATGCGTTTGTACTATACTCGAGCAGACTCCACGTGTTGAGTGCACAAGTTTATTTATACTCGCGAGTTTTTTAACACTCTGCGAGCAGTTGAGACGTCATCAATTTCTCGTGCACTCGCAAACACGCCACGATATTTTTGCTGTTCGTGTAGTGCATGTGTAATTGCGCACGCGAGTTTTTTTAAAGTTATAATTGAGCTGTACCGTACCTTAGCTTTTTGAATAGACCAAGCTAAAGGTTAGAGGTTCATTAAAGAATTAATACCATGGATAGTAAAATTCGAAATGTACGGGAAGCTGTGTAGTGCTCGGTTATGTATCCACATGCGTATACACAAAATTACACATTAACACTTGGGTTTAATGCATGTGTCACATGTGTTACACGCATTTAACGTTGAACTTGTCACCAGTTTGTACTGTACTTTGTTCAAGATGAGGTCTACCTTTGACAACAAGCGTTTTGCATCTACTCATGATGGATTTCACAGACTAAGTGTCTGATCTCTTAATGCCTGATCCAGCTATATCAAGGTACTCTCCAAAGTCAACAATAAGTTGCCAATCATCTCAATTTAGTGACGTAGGTGCTAATGCTCTTGCCAGGAGCTTGATCACATTGGTGAAAATGGAATCTCTTGGCTATGACTAATAGCTTAGGATAAAAATGACATTGAAGCACTTCAACAAGTTCTCTAAAGAATTTGTACTTAGGTTTGTCGGGTACCGCCATGCCACGAGGTTACTCAGTAGAGTGTAAGTAGGGCTTCCAATCATGGTTGGTAGAACTGAAACATAGTTTTCTTCTCTGATAAAATGTGCTAATCTTGCCCACTAGCGAACTTTAAAAATTTCAAAATTTAGTAGAGTTTCATCTGCTAGCCAGCCAGCCAGTCAGCCAGCCAGCCAGTCAGCCAGCCAGCCAGCCAGCCAGCCAGCCAGCCAGCCAGCCAGCCAGCCAGCCAGCCAGCCAGCCAGCCAGCCAGCCAGCCAGCCAGCCAGCCAGCCAGCCAGCCAGCCAGCCAGCCAGCCAGCCAGCCAGCCAGCCAGCCAGCCAGCCAGCCAGCCAGCCAGCCAGCCAGCCAGCCAGCCAGCCAGCCAGCCAGCCAGCCAGCCAGCCAGCCAGCCAGCCAGCCAGCCAGCCAGCCAGCCAGCCAGCCAGCCAGCCAGCCAGCCAGCCAGCCAGCCAGCCAGCCAGCCAGCCAGCCAGCCAGCCAGCCAGCCAGCCAGCCAGCCAGTCAACAGGGATTGACCTAGCTCCTTAACCGCTGGATGTGTAGCCTTCTATCTTTCTGAAAATTGTCGGCAAGAACCTTTGCTATTCCGATTTTCATACTCACCCGGCGCCATAGCCTGCCCTTTGTTCTGTCTTCTGTATCAATTGATCTTCCTTGACTGAAGGGTGATGAAATTTTACAAAGGTGTCAACATTCCATGCAAGGTATTAACATGTAACAATAAACATCTTGGATAGGCGCATGGTTACTGATACAATTCATCCTGCTAATCGATGCATAATGGAAAGAAGGAGCTGCATGGTTATCAGTCCTTCCGCAGTCTTAACCAGACCAATTTACGAACCAGCTACTTATTTTGATTGTAAGCACCGGATGATAATTACGTATATGGACATATGTATTACATTAGGTGCTTATGATGGAACGTCGATAAAACGACTTAGTAAACTACGTATTAACTTTAAAATGATCTGGATACGAGTACAATAGTATTTCCTTTCACAGTACAAGTCGTTTTGTTTGGTACTGTGATGAAACGAATCTGTTGTAAAAGTTGAGTAAATACATGTAGTATACAATGCTGGGCTATGAGTGATACGTAACTTATTTGCTAACTACTTGATAATCTACTTTTTATAGCATACTGTAGTATGGCTCAATACTAGTCTCATGCACCCAACTCGGGTGCATGAGATGGCTCAGTGTTATAGCTCAGTATATAACCTTCATTCCATAAACTGGTATTCCATAAAATGGCATTATATTTCAGTATCTACAAAAGCACCCAAGAATAGTTTCCTATCTCTTAGTAATTGGTATCTGCATAGTCTAAATTGGTTCGCTATGTGTGTGACATGCCCAGTATACAATTTCAGCTGGGTAGCTACATACATACATGCACAAATTAAACACATTCTCTAGCACCTCTACAAGATTTAATCCCTACTTTGGCTGCATGATGTATTGCTTTGAATGCTGGCTGCCAAAGTAGGGATTAAATCTTGTAGAGGTGCTAGAGAATGTGTTTAATTTGTGCATGCATGTACGTAGCTACCCAGCTGCAATTGTATACTTGAGTAAACATATGCAGTATACAACACTGGGTGGTGAGTAATTATTCATTTGCTAACTACTTGTTTCCTTACTTTTTATTGCGATCCCTACTCCCCTTTTTAAATTCAAAATTTTAGTATAATGTAGCTGCATAGCTACATCATAACTATGTATTCAGCATATGAAAATTAAGTTAACAGTTAGCTACCTAGAAATCAGTATTATGGTATAATATTACATTTAGAAAAGTGTGTCAGGGAAGCTGCTAATGATCTACGAGAAAACCACAAGAAGAGCAGGTTTCATTATGCTCCAGATGAATGGCCACCATATCATCCAAAGCATTATACAACTCTAGCACTCATCCATCGTAAAGGAAGACATGCCAATGCTGAAGTTATTTCTGTAGCACAAGAAATGGTTGCTAGCGGAAATATAAGTAAAAGTCAACCACAATGCAGTAATATAAGTTACCATAGCAAAGATATTTCTGAGCTATTTCCAACTGCTTCTATGTCTTCTTATTTCATTCTTATTGAAGGAGCACCAGGCATTGGTAAAACAGTTTTATCCAAAGAAATTGCTTATCAGTGGGCTACAAATAAACTGTTAACATTTAAAAAGCTTGTGTTTTTATTATTTTTGCGAGACCCTAACTTAAAAAATATGGTAATATTAGAGAATTTAACACAATATTTGTGCAACAATACTAAAAGAGGTGCAGAATTATCAGAATATTTGCTTCAGACTAAAGGTAAAGATCTTACTATCATATTCGATGGTTATGACGAAATGTCTGAAGAAGACAGAAATAATTCCTTAGTTACTAAAATAATTAGTCGGAATGTTTTACAAGAATGTGATTTGGTTATAACATCTCGGCCCACCGCTTCACTTCATCTTCGTGACATGGCAAATTGTAGAGTGGAGGTGTTAGGTTTTACTGAGGAAGATCGATTAGATTATATTCAGCATGCTCTTGAAGGATCAGATGAGAAACTTAAAATTCTTCAAGCCTACTTACAATCAAATTCAACCATTAATGCACTTTGCTATGTTCCTTTAAATATGACCATTTTGCTTTGTTTATATGAAGATATCAATACTTCACCAAATAATACCTTGAATATAGATAATATAAAGGAAATTGGGTTACCAAACACACAAACAGAAATGTATGAAAAATTTATATTGATGACAATTACTCGTTGCATAAAGAGAAACAATAAAAAGTTTTCAGGCAAATACTTAAAAATCTCTGAGTTGCCTGAGCCAGATAATGAAATTTTCAATGAATTATTACAACTAGCATATTATGCTTTAACAAAAGATAAAATAGTTTTTAATTCAGATGAAGAATTTATACAGCAGTTTTGCAAAAATTTAAAATCTGGCAACTGTGAGGGTCTTGGTTTATTAAAAGTTACTGAGCATGTAAACAATGTTTCATTTCATTTTCTTCACTTCTCTATTCAAGAGTACCTTGCAGCTTATTATATTGCTTCGCTATCATCAAGTAGACAATTTCAGTTGTTAAAAGATACATTTTGGGATATTCATTATTTCAACACTTGGATAATGTATGTAGGTATAACTGGTGGGGAAAAATTAGCATGGAAGCATTATATTTCGGGCAACTGGTTTTTGCTATTTACAAAGATATTTAAATCCTCTAAGATTTCTAAAAGCTTTTTGAATGATAAAATTAAGTCTCTTCATTTATTTCAGTGCTTTGCAGAAATTGGAAACAAAGAATTGGTGAGAAAAATATTTAAAGATAAAATAATTGACCTAAGCAACCAGACTCTATTACCCAGAGATATCAATACACTTTGCTTTTTTCTTATGAGGTCAGTTAATAAACACTGGATAAAGCTGGACTTATCCAACTGTAATATTGGAGATATTGGAAGTGATATTTTATCTAAAACATTCTTTGATAAAAACAGAGATATAGTGTGTATTGACAAAGTTGATCTTTCTCATAATCTTCTACAAAATCAGGCAATATTGAGACTTATTGATGTGGTTAAATTTTGGCATACATCAGAGGCAATTATAAATGAAGACTGTGATAATTATGACAATCTGTTTAAAATATGTTTAAATAAAGTTTCTTTGTACGTTGATGAGGCATTTTCACAAACAATACGCATTGGTCCTTTTGTGTTTGCTTATAATCCTGACCAACAATTTTTGTGTAATCAACTCATAAATTCAACAAACCTAACTGGTTTGTACGTAAATATCTGTAATTATCAATCTGTTGATTCAACATTTCAGGAGCGAAACCATAAATTGAATCTTTCAAAGCTTCATGTTGTAGGTAAGAATTTACCTGTCGACTTTCTTGGAACTATCATTCAAAGAATGAAAGAAGTTAATAACCTATATATATATGACAACACCTTATCTGATGAAGATGTTAATTACCTCTCTTCTTTAATCTTATACAAAACAAATCCAAGTGACACTGCAATATGGGTAGTAATTGGCAGTACTAAGGTACTAGGAATTTTACGCAACTTATTGAACTTAAATATAAACTTTTCACCTATAGAAATATTTAATTTGGCTAAAAGTATCAGAAGGTTATGTTCTGGCTCTAGTATGTCTACAACCAACTATAGTCAGTGTAACCATTATGACAGCAAATCTATATTTGAAGATTTATTAAATTCGTTGTATAAAAATGCTTCTAAATGTGATATCACCTTCTGTATGACAGAAAATAACATACTTATTGCTAATGGAGTGAAGTTTAATGACTTAAGTAAACTACTGATATTGAATGATTGTATTACATCTGTTTACATAAAAATGTGTGAATTAAATATAACAGAATTTGTTAATTTAATAAGTAAGCAAAACTCACTACAGAGACTTTACATTTTTAGTTTGTTAGAAATACGTTGCTTTAGAGAATTATGTGGAAATTTGTTAAATACGATTCCATGGTTGAAAGAATTGTTGGTACATAGCACTGACTCATCTTGTATTCTTACATCTGATATGCTTACTGCACAAAGAATCTACACTTCAGTTTTGCTAATCACCAGTGATATGTTGATTGGACAAAATCCGACAAGTAGACAACTTTCATGTATTCTGCAGCTAGAACCAAACATCAAAGTGTGGAAATTGCCTAACTGTCACATCAGTGTCCAAACATTTTATCAGTTAATAGTTATGTTGAATGATGTACATGTAACAGAGTTAGATATTTCAGGTTGTAACCTTGGCGAATGTGAACTTCAAGAATTCAAACAATACACTAAACAAGTAAAATGCTTTGCAGATTTTATGAAATTGAATATTAATGATATTAAGATCACCAATCAAGCTGCTATTAATATGGCTAACATACTGTCTAATGCAACAAATTTAAATAATTTTGTTTTAAGTAACAGTACGTTACTGACAACCTGCAGTGCAAGTAAACTTTTAAATAATTTTAGTGTGATGGTTAAGTTTGATATCAGTTTTAATGCCATTAATGATGAAACAGCAAATGATATTGCAGTATTTTTGTCTCACAATAGTGAACTAAAGGAACTGAATCTGAGTTCTTGCAATCTACAAACAATAGGTGCTGTAAGAGTTTTTAAAGGGATGAGGAATCTGTCTCATTTAACTAAACTAAATGTTAGTAATAACAATATAAGTGGTGAGGCAGCAGATGATATTGCAGTAGTTTTATCTCAAAATAATTCATTAGAGGAACTTGACCTAAGTCATAACTGTATTCAAGCAACAGGCGCTGTAAAGATCTTTAAAAAGATGAATTCTATTTTGCATTTATCGAAGTTTAATATTAGTCATAATAGCATAACTGTTGTATCAGCCTATGATTTAGCTAAATTTTTATCTCAAAACGTTGGATTAAAAGAACTTGATTTAAGTTATAATTATCTACAAACAAAAGGTACTACAATAGTTTGTAAAGGAATAAGTGGCCTTACAAATTTAACTAAATTAAATATTAGCAATAATGATATCAGTGGTGAAGCAGCATGTGACATAGCGGTTGTTTTATCTCAGAACAAATCTTTAGAAGAACTTAATATTAGCTATAACAATCTAGGAGCATCTGGTGTAGTACGAATTTTTATGAATATGAAAAATTTTGCAGATCTGGTTAAACTGAATATTGGTAGCATTGGAATGACTAACTTTGCAGCAGATGATCTAGCAGTTGTCCTAAATAATAACAAAAAATTAAAAGAGCTTAACCTAAGTTATAATAATATTCAAGCAGATGGTACAGCAGAAATTTTTAATAAAATTACAATGTTAAACCTGAACAAACTTGATATCAGTCACAATAACATTACTAGTCAAGCAGCAGAAGATATTGCAACATTTCTTTCTCAGAACACTGAACTAAAAGAGCTTGACTTGTCCTACAATAGTTTACAAACTACTGGTGCTGTTAAGATTTGTAGAGCAAATATTTCAAAATTGATTAAATTTAATATTTGCCACAACAATATTACAACTGAAGCAACAGATGATATAGCAGTTTTTCTGTCTCACAATCATAAATTGCAAGTGCTTAACTTGAGTGGTAATGATTTACAATGTACAAATATCTTTAAGAATATGCAAACCTTTAATGATCTTTCTGTACTGAAACTTAGTGATTGTTCTATCATTAGTGAAGCAGCAAAAGCATCAGCAACTGTTTTGCTTAATAATACCAAAGTAAAGGAAATTGATTTGAGTTATAATGACTTATCGGCATCAGACGCGATCGCAATTTTTGAAGGAATGAAAAGTATTTCAGATTTGGTGGCAATTGACATTAGTCACAACATGATTACGGATGAAGCAACAGATAGTATTGCAGATGTTTTACTCTGTAACACTAAATTAAAGGAACTTGATGTGAGTCATAACAATTTTTCTGCATCAGGTGCTGTCAAAATTTTTAAAGGAATGAAAACTATTTCAAGTTTAGAAATAATCAATATCAGTCACAACATGATCACCGATGAAGCAGCAGATCATATAGCAACTATTTTGTCTCGTAACAATAATCTACAAGTACTTAATATATCATCAAACTACCTAAGGTCTGTTGGTTGTGCTAAAATTCTTGGTGGAATAAAAAACATAGTCAGTTTAACAGACCTTGATATTGGTTGTAATAAAGTTACTATTAAGGTTATAGATAATGATGCAAGTTGCCTATTTCTTAGTTCTCAATCAAAAGAACTTGGTTTAAGCAATAAGTTTGTGCATACGGCTGGTGCTATTGAAGTCTTTAAAAGCACTGAAAACATTTCAAGTTTAAAACAAATTAACCTTGCTGATACTATGACTACTGATATAATATTGGATGATCTGGCAGCTTTTCTATCACAAAATACTGAATTAAAGGAACTTGATATAAGTAGTAATAATCTACAAACAGCAGGTGTAATTAAAATCTTTCAAAATATTAAATGCCTTACATCATTTACAAAACTTAATATTGCACACAACATGATAGATGATGAAGCAGCAGAATACATAGCAACTGTTCTATGCAACTGCAGTGAATTAGTTGAACTTAATTTATGCCACAACAATCTCCGTAACATGAGTGCTTTTGATTGTCTACTAGTTCCAAACTTGACTAAAATTGATTTTAGTAACAATAACATTGATGAGCAAACAGCAAATGACTTAGCAACCTTTCTATCACAGTGCACTAAATTAGAAGAGCTAGACTTAGGTAATAATAATCTGCAAACAACAGGTGGTATTGAACTTTTTAAAAATCTTTCTTGCTTTAATTTAAAAAAAGTTAATATCAGTAGTAACTGCCTAACTCAAAATGCAGCATATCACATAGCCAAATCACTATCAAAGAATAACAAGCTACAAGAAATTGATTTGAGCTGTAATACCCTCCAAAATGCAGGAATTATAAAAATTTTAGCTTCAATAAAAATTTTAAATTTGACTAAATTAAACATCAGTAATAATGATATTGATGGTATTGAAACATTACTACGTAGAGATGTCATTCGTGCTACTAAGTTGATAACACTTAATTTGAGTTGTAACAAAATAAATTATCCAAGTTTTAATGAATTTTTATTTGCAATCTCTAATTTAATACAGTTAAATATGGGATTACAGATGAAACAGCTGAAGCTCTAGCATTTGTTTTATCAAGAAATGTCAACTTACAAGAACTTGATATAAGTGATAACATGTTACATCCATTAGGTATTAGCCACATCTTTGAAAAATCAACTATTTCACTTTTAGCTAAATTTAACATTAGCAATAATGTAATTGGAGATGAAGCAGCAGATGTTGTAGGAAGCTTTCTGTCTAAAAATATAAAATTAAAAGAACTTGATGTAAGCTTTACTAACCTTTATGAGTCTGGCACCACAAAACTTTGTAAAAAAATTGCAAATCTTTCAAAGTTAACCAAGCTAAACATTGGTGGAAATAATTTCACTCATCTTGCAGCAAATGATGTAGCAAAAGTTTTACTCAATAATACTACACTACAAACGATTGATTTAAGTGACAATGATGCAGTAGGTGCTGCATCAATATTTAATGCAATGAAAGATAAATTTACTTTATTAAGAAGCATAAATATAAGTCACAACTGGATTACTACTGAAGCAGCAGAAGATATAGCAACCGTTCTATCTCAAAATATACATTTAAAAGAACTTTATCTAGCTGATAATTTTTTGGGAGCTACTATATGTAAGGGATTGATGAACATTTCATATCTGACACATTTTGATATAAGTTGTAACAAAATATCTGATGAAGCAGCACATGATATTGCAATATTTCTACTTCATAATCCTGAACTAGAAGTGGTTGATTTGAGTGACAATCTTATACAAGCAACAGGAGCTACAAAAATTTTTGGTGGAATACGTGCACATTCAAATTTAAATAAAGTGAGTATCTGTAAGAATGCAGTTACTGATGAAGCAGCTGATGCTATGGCAAAATTCCTATCACAAAGCAGTAAACTGAAAGAATTTGATGTAAGTTACAACTACTTACAAACAGTGGGTGCTGTGAAGATTTTCAGAGCAATAAAGACTTCAAATTTATCAAAACTCAACATAAATAACAACTCGATCACTGGTGGTGCATTACCTGCCATTATAGATATCTTGTCAACAGATAGTAAATTGAAAGAAGTTAATGTGAAAGATAATAACAGCCTAATTAATTCTTGTAGGTTTTATAATATAAAAGAACAATTCACAAAGTTAATATACTGAGTTGTTAGATTTATTTACCAACAATTTTACATATTACTTTTACTGTTTTACTGTGTTTCCTGCTCTTAATTATATTTGTTAAAAAACTTATATAAGTTGTGTGAATTTAAAGATGGCTATGTAACATGAAAAATTTGAAGCACTGATCAGTTACAGTATGTGTTTTCAAACAAACTAAAAAATGCTGCTACAGGGTGTAGCTATAGCTATGTATTTAATATTAGACTACATATATATACAGTACTGTATGCATGATATGGTTAGGTTTTTAAATTACAATAGATACTTCAGCAAGACACTGTTTAACTGGGAAATGTTAATAGCTATATATTATATATGCAGCAATGGTGTAGATTGTGTAACAGTCTTAAGATTTCTAAAACAACAGAGAACCAACAATAACCAATTTAGACAACGTATACGATTTTGATTTTGTATAAAAATTGTATTGAACCATACAGAAACACATTTTAGCCAATGAAAAATGTGCGTCACAGCTAAGTTGGTTACTTCCTAAAATAATGTAGAACCTTGGATATGAACAATAACTAGTAGAATGCATTAATGGAGGTATTAGATAAATTGCAAAAATATGTATGAGAGCTAAATGGATCGTTCAACTGAACGTGATCACTGTGTAAAATTACTTAAAGCACTAGCCCACCAGCTCTAGTTCTTCAATATTGAGGAAATTATGCTCAAAATTCTTCTATTCAAATTGGTCTACATTGTACATGCAGATGTGCTCTAAAATTCGAGACAATTATTCTTAAAAATGTGTTTTAAACTATATATCATTTTATTTTACCAACATTTTAATCCAACATTTTAGAGATTATTTATCTGTTTTCTGTGACATGACCAAATGCCCAGTTTCTTACATGACTATAAGTATAGGATCGTGAATGATGTAAGTGTTTTGGACTGTTAACTATGTAGCTCATGATCATCCACAAATTATGGTTGTTGTGTGTGTAATTGGCCATGGATGTGCAGATATGTAGTAAGAATCAGTTTTCATGGACTCGGTCTGACTCACATTAATTTCTGTATGCTTCTAGATCCATAGTAGGATTGTGACAATTGTATGCAGCATAATTCATAATATTAAACTGCAAGAAAAGTGGACCAGATCTTGGGTCATGATCATGTCACAGAAACTGAGAAATTATTCAGTAGCTGCTATGTACTCAAAAACAAAACAGCAGTCAGTTTTGCCAGAGTTGTAGTTGTAATATTCTAATACAGCAGTCAAATATTTAAAAATAATGCATGGACTTCAAGAAATTATGAACAATTAATTTTCTAGCATAATTAGTTATAACACTACTACCTCAGCTGCAGTTGTATATGGACAATTGTACATAGATATTACAAAAACATATGAATGACACATGATTTCTAACAGATTTACGTAGCTAGATAAATTTTTAGTGAATTAAATATCATATAGCTAGCAGCAGCAGCAAATCAAACGATTTCTCAGAAGAAATGAAGTATTTGCACTTTTGTATGCAAGATGCACAGATCTTATGGATCCACTGCATTCCAGATTGTAACAGTCGCAAGATTAAAAGACTCCCACTATACGCACGTAGCTATATAATTATACCATGCATATAGTAGATAATTTTTTTTATGGATCAGGATTTGCTTCTAGCTACGTATGTATTATGAAGTTACACTGACTTTCATTTACTAAAACTTTTCATCAATATTTCTACTTTATACATTTGATAAATATTTATTACTTAATGTTGCATATATTTTCTAAGTGCAGGAAAGGATATCCAGACATTAAAAATAATAGCTATCCATGCACAGTACTGAATTGCAGGTATCCAGTGATATGAGGTTGCTATATACTAGCTATACATGCAGTAGTTATTTTAATTTCTCAAATGCATGCTGTATCAGAGCAAACTTTTAATAATGCTGTATTGTAGCTCCCATAATAAAACAAAAGATAAAACTGGCTCCTATACTCTACACAAGTAGCTATACAATGCCTATATTTTAACATTACTCACTTGAAGATTATTCCTCACAACTGGCAGTGTTTTGAGCTCTTCTTGTAGTGACTACTTATGCTGATGAGGTGCTAGCAAGATCATTAGCCAGTGACTCTCAAGATCTTTCTAATGATGTCACTAAATCCTTTAAATAATGATTAAATTGTCTAGGTACAATACTAATGTAAATTTTCATACACGAATGCAATAGTCATGTCACTAAACCACACACATTAACATAGCAGAATATTATAATTATGCTTCACCTGTACATTATGGAGTCCTCCTTCCTTCTGTTTTAACGTCAACTGCAGTCGATCTACAGAAGGAGCTGATGCCACTGATCCTAGTCCAGTTGAGCATCCATCCAATGACATTGAACGATCATATAGCTATATGTAGGTATTTCCCTAAATACACAACACCGCAATTAAATTTTAATCTTCAGTAGCTACATACGTATACATAACATGGATGACAGAGTGTAAGAAAAGAAGGTAGTCTATGTACATACGTTAAGTTGTAGTAGCATAGCTAAATACTGTAGCTAGCTATGGTATAAACTTTGAAACTAGAAAATTTGATGAATTGGGGTTAGGAAAATACAAATTGAATGAGCCTTACACAAACAGCTGCTGGAGGAAACTTTAATCCTGGATGGAATTTTGTATTTGAAAATTATGCTGTACCAAGATCTAGCTATTATAGTTAGCCATGCCAAAAATAAGAGTTAACTCACAAAATTATATGAATTACATGCCATGTACAGGCATAGCACTGCATGTCGGTGACAAATACAATAGTGATAGGAGCACATTGAGACAATTGTATTTTTGAAGTGCTCTGACAATGTTAGGCCACATAAACTTTTCATCTGACATAGCGTTGCATGTGGGGAAGACAGAATGGTCTGGGGTAGAGTTTATAAGGGCTTTTCTTATAGCTACGCACAGTAATGGTGTGTTCTTAAAGTAAAATTTATTTTTAGCGTTTTGACTGACCAAAGTCACCAAATGGCTTTTGAATTGAACACCCAGTACTGATAACATTGACGGTCTCTGCTCATTGAGGCCAAAGGACAAGAATGCTGCTGTATGCTTAGCCATGCCATGCATGTAGCTACGTACACACCAGTAGCTACAAGTAATTAATGAATGAGTCATCCACACCTGAAGTAGATTCACAGCCTGAGACAACACCTAGCTAGTTAGCTAATCATACTTTCAGTGAGAAGTGCTCACAAGATCCCAATTTGTAGTAACTAAATTAGGGGAGATGTAGCTAGTATGTTGTATGTACTATTATTATTAATATTATTAGCTATTTTTAATTAGCTCACACGCATGGTGTATGTGTTATCATTATAATTTTAGTCCTTATAATTAATGTAATACCGTATGGTAAAAAACTTTGACGGTAAAAAAGTTTGGCGAATTTGGCGAATCGCAGTCAATTCGCCAAAGTTTTTTCTGCCAATATTCACGATGAAGCACGTGATCATACAATTTGTGTCGCGGAACTATGCATAAGTTAAATACGAGGTTAAATAACTACGTAGCTACAAGGTACCTTATGAAATAAAGTGTCAGCTTTTGAATGATGACTTATACGATTATTAATGCAACACTGAGTGGTTGAATCCCATCAAACAATCACTACACGTGCGAAACAATACTTTTACGCGCTTGCATATGGCGTTTATTGTAGGTGCTCGTCTCGCTTGTAGTAGCACTTGGTTAGGGAAAACCAGTTGAGGTAACTTCATTTCAAGGTATTGCGCTGGATCACCAATAAATAAATTATTCTCGAGCGCTCGCTACGGGCTCGATTAGAATTTCAATAGTTTACGGAATGCATAGCTATCGTACACTAAAATATGCAGGTAAGCCTTGGATTCGCCAAAGTTTTTTTCGTCAATGTTTCAAAAGCACGACCAATTGGGATTGGTGATGTTTCAAGGAGAATTATTGCTAAAGCCATTCTTTGTGTTATTCGTACTGATATTCAGTTAGCAGCCGGAGCATTACAGACTTGTGCTGGCCATGATGCTGGGGCGGAGGCTGCCATCCATGCCATGAGAGATATCTTTGCACGTGGGGACACAGATGCTGTTCTTCTAGTTGATGCCAGTAATGCCTTCAATCGGGTTAATCGCCAAAGTGCTCTGCATAACATTTCAATTTTGTGTCCATCTTTTGCAACTATCCTTAAGAACACTTATGGGGTGCCTATTAGACTGTTTATTACTGGAGAGGGAGAGATAGCTTCTACGGAAGGCACGACACAAGGTGATCCTCTCGCTATGGCCATGTATGCTCTGGCTGTTACCCCCCTAATACGTTCCCTTCGTCAGTCTCAGCCAGATGTTTCACAGGTGTGGTATGCTGATGACGCCACTGCTGGTGGAAAACTTGTATCTCTTTTGTGTTGGTGGAGACATCTTTTGGCTTACGGCCCTATGTATGGCTACTTTCCAAATGCTGCTAAAACATGCCTCATAGTGAAGCCAGATCAACTTAATTGTGCTCAAACACTGTTTAATGGTACTAATGTGCAGATATCTTGTGAGGGTCAACGTCACTTGGGTGCTGCAATTGGAACCAGATCATTCACTGAAATTTATGTCTCGAAGAAAGTAAAGATGTGGTCTGAGGAGATTTTAACTTTATCAAACATTGCTGAAACTCATCCCCATAGTGCGTACAGTGCTTTTACCCACAGTGTCAAACATCGCTGGAATTATGTGATGCGTACCATTGAATCAGTGGGTGTTTTTTTCCAGCCACTTGAAGAGGCTATTCACCAGCACTTTCTTCCTGCTTTAACAGGTCGAATGCCCAGTTCTGAGGTGGAGAGAGAATTACTTTCACTTCCTTGTCGCTTTGGTGGATTGAACATTCCCAACCCAACCTGTTGTAGTGATTTCCAGTTTTCATCATCTAAGTTGTTGAGTGCTGGTCTAGTTGCTATGATTCAACAGCAGACTGAGGACTTTCACATCCCTTGCCTTCAGCAGGCTCGTTCTACCATCCATCAGTCAAGACAACAAATGTTAACTTCCTGCTTAGCCAATATCCAGTCTCGTGTGGATCCTCAGCTTCAACGAACCATTGAGTTAATCAATGTTAAGTGTTCTTCACTTTGGTTAACTGCTCTCCCACTTCAAGAGCAGGGATTTCATTTGAACAAACAAGAGTTTAGAGATGCACTTTGTCTGAGATATGGCTGGCAATTGGCAAATATTCCGAGTCACTGTGTGTGTGGAACTTCATTCAGTGTAGATCATGCCATGATTTGTCGACATGGTGGCTTGACTTTCATCCGCCACAATGAACTGCGAGATTTAACAGCACAATGGCTACAGGAAGTGTGTCATGATGTTACTGTTGAGCCTCCATTACTGCCGCTCGATGGGGAAATAATCACACCAACTTCTGCTAACTGTAGTGATAACGCACGGGCTGACATTCATACAAGAGGCTTCTGGGGCAGACGACAAGGTGCATTGTTCGACGTTAGGGTTTTCCATCCCAACGCACCAAGTTATCGTCAAACCCGAGTTGTTTCCCTTTTTCGTCGACATGAGCTTGAGAAGAAGCGCGAATATGGGGATCGTGTACGTAACGTTGACTGTGAATCTTTCACCCCACTTGTTTTTTCAACTTTTGGTGGTTTGGGCAAGGAGGCTACTATCTTCTACAACCGTCTTGCGGATCTTTTATCACAGAAGCACAATAACTCTTACAACCAGACACTCTCCTGGATGCGATGTGCTTTGTCGTTTTCACTACTACGCTCTGCTGTATTGGCCATTCGTGGAAGCCGGAAGTGCCAGTCAACAGTGCTCTCTGCTGTCTCCACTGAGCTGTGTTTAGTGGAGAGCCGTGTTCTTATTGATTAGAACTTTTTGTTAGTTTAATTCATGTATTATATTATATTATTATCATCATAATCATTTTTTCAAAAGCACTATTTTGCCAAACTTTTTTACCGCCAAAGTTTTTTACTATACGGCAGTTATACCATGGGCACGAGTGGTTTGCCTGATATATACGTACATCCGAAGCCTGAGGGCCGCAGTTACATCATTATACTTGCATAGTGCCTCTTTGGTGATGAAATTTTAGCTACCTGCATTTTTATATTTTAGTATTTGTACATTTTTTAGTATTATAGCTAGTCGATTGCATGTATATTAATAATTAGCTAATGGCTATTAAGACAGGAAAGAGAACATTTAGGCATGTGTCTATTATGCCGGAGGGTATAAAAGAATCAAGATTAATGCTGGAACAATAGGGCTAAAGTACAAAAGTGGCCCTGACAACATAGATATTTATCATTTAAATTTGTTGCAGAGAATCTTTTCTTCAATGTATGCATGCACGCATACCTATATTGAAAGTAAGAATTTGTGTTAGGTAATACTATAATTATTGATCATTGAACTGTAGGGCTGCGGTAATTATGCCGAAACAGAATTGTAATTCTATTTTGCAAGTGCATATTAAGAAAAACTTGAGCCTATGGTCATATCACACAAAAGATTGATATAGCTACTCTAGTAGAACAGTAAAAATCTATCAATGCAGCCAGATTTATAGTTATATACTCTAATAGAGCAGTCATGTATTTAGATTAACTATTATATTTACTCTATATAATAGAGCAGTTAGATATTGGAAAACACAATAGTATAATGTAAGGAATTCTGAATAGAACAATGCAAAGAATTTTGAGCATGATTACCTCAGCCCTACATTTGCATAGATCAGTTTACGGAGAATTACTGAGTTGTGAGTCAATAAAAAATAAAAATCTTACGTGACTTGTTTGTGATAAATTATATGTTTACTTACTTAGGCATATAGGTGAACTAGAAGGGCGGCAGGCTTCGGCCTGTGAGGGGTATAAGCTCTCCACGGTGTCTGCATGGTGGCTGTTGGATCTACAGGCAGCATTCTCAGGTTGATATCTTGCAACAAACAACATCTGGGGTGACGATCCAGTGACTACAGGCGCGAGCCCCATGCAGGTTTACGTGCATGAGTCGTAGATAATACGGAGAATTTAAACGGCTTTGCACTCGTACACAACTTGCATTCTTCAAAGAAAATTAAGTCACCTAGCGCGGTTGTAAACACGAGTACGTTTCTCGGCATTTGTTGTATGAGGGCAGGGGGAAGCGTACGGTTAAATCACTAGATAAAGTATTAGTCACGGTCCTAAGATGGCTACAGAAGATACGTTGGAAATGCTGAGAAAATATTTTAGTGGTAAGGAGAAAATATTTTGCATGCCATTTCATGTATCACAGGTGAATCAGGTGGTCCAGAACTCTGTCCATACACAGTGACCGACAAACTTAGATTCTTTGTTGGGTAAACCAAATATTCAAGCCTCTTAACAATTTCGCAGAGAAATTTGGCAGGTCCAAACAACATTTGGCCCTGCTGAGGGTATCACCATAAAGGGACAATGTGAACGTGTCTTTAATCCATTGGGATCTACAGTCTCGAAAAGGTGCAAAACATTGTATGTTGAAAGTACGTAGTCTCACATGACCAGACCACTTATTCTGTTTTTTGCAGTGGTGGAAAACAGAATACTGAATACTTATTTAAAAAGTTTCCGGTAGTTGCTGAATGTATGCCTTAGCATGAGGAATATATATACTCTTGCTGGGACCTACTCGACAGTGTGCTGTATGTACATATGTAGGTATATTTATGTGCGGATTTACAGTAGTCAGCGATAATGTGTCAGTGATACGTAGTTCTATAAGGAAACTATAGTCATATGGTCATTGAGGCATGCACTATAGACTCTTTGCAGTGGGCTTTGTGCGGTCATTAACTGTGGTAAACGAGTGGACAGAAATAAAGAAGAGTTTTCATAGACTTCCTAGTAACTATCATTAGCCACCAGGGAGAGACAAATAAAGAATTTAACAAAAAGCATCAGCATTTGTTGCTAGCTAAGGATGGACCTTAAGCCAAAATGATATCCAGACCAATCAAGATTGTTAATTTAGCACTTCTGACTAGATTGTTGTGTTAGAGTATACCCTATTAATACACAAAAGTCACCTGCATTTATGTGCATGCATTTCAGAAGTATAAAATCTAACAGAAATTCCTGTTACACATGCAAACGATTCTTACAGATACTATAGTATCACTATTATCAGGTTCACTCCCACTGTATTCTTCACATAAGTATATATTAAGCTACAATAGTAGGGGGACTGCACAATTATGTACTCTTGTTAAAATGGCTAGACACAGGAAGAGGTTCACGGTGTTGTAGGGCCTAGGGATGAAAAAGATTTTTCAAAAAATGTCATCAGCTTTATATGGTTGATCTGACATGCCAACAGTCAACTGTATAGCCAGTACTCAAAAAGACCAAGCTAACACATAGTAATTTATGTCACTAGGAGATAAGGGAATACCATAGAGCGAATGTGAACTAAACTCCATGACTTTAGGTGAATCCTAACAAAGTTTATGTCCTGTAGGAGAATTACAAGATTGCACAAATTCACTGCATACCAGAGTGTATACTTCCCTCCTAAATAAAAATTGTTTTGTGTAAGCTACAATAACATGAGTAGGTGTGTCAAATGTGCATCACCTTCTATACTCTGTTTGCATTCATCTCATCTCACCTCACTGGTTGTTTCCAGCTTGAACAAAAAATTATATTACCATGAAACCCTTCAAATGTTGGGAAGGCTTTATTAGGATAATTGCTAGATACATTAGTGGTTGAAGATGAATTAGTGGTGATATTTTAGGCTTACTTGTTTGGGAAAATTAATTAGGGTGGTGGTCTGTGGTGTTAGAAACCACATATGTAGAAGTCATTTAAGAAAGAAGCCTTATTTAGGCCACAAATTCAATTATATTATATTGCATAAGAATACATTGATCTTGTGTAAGGTAAACCACATGCTATTAATTTAGTGCTAGATAATGTATTATGCCAGTGGAGTACTATACGGAAGCTATGCTGTGCGTCAGTTTTTTCTAATATACTAGTGAGTACAAAGCTTTTCATGACATATTTGAGTTAAGTGATAGTGGGCGGAGGGCCAAATGTCGAGCAAAAAATATATGTAACGGGTTATCGATGTTTACGCCGTTTTCTGTGGAGTGGGGAAATAGCGCAAGTTTTACAAGTGAACTGTCAGGTTTTCTTCGTGTTGTATGTGAAAAAAGAGTTATCAGGCATTAAATAACGAGTAATAGAGAAGCTAGAAAATAATCTTGAGTGATTTAGCAGCTGTAGATTCGCATAATTTGACACGCGAGGTTATTTTATATCCTATTTATTCAGCGCTATTTCTTTGCGTAGGAACATTGTATCGCTATGAAATTTGCTGTGATGATAGTGTAAGACTTGCTCTACAATAAAAAACAGCAAAAAATCGCATACATAGCCTGATGCGCACAACTAAGTTAGGGACCATCCATAATTTTCAACATTTTCACAAGCGTACAGAGAGTACTCTTTTTACATACCCCTCCCCCCTACCCAAAAGCGTACTATAACTAGACAGATGTTTCAACATCGTGGGGTGAGCTTAGCTAGCTAGCATAACTGTTTGCCACAGCGACAGTCGTGAGTAGCGATAGAAAGAGACCGCATGGCGTTGTCTAACTGAAGTACCACATTATATTTGCGTAGGCGCGTAGACTGTATAATTTATAAATAAGCATTTATAACTGCTAACCATAGCGCTTACAATTAGAGTAACGTACGTATGCCGTACCATCGGAATGCAGTGATTTCGACTCGATACACCATTTATGTGGGGCTCGCTCAGGCTCGCCCCAAAAATGTTGATTGGCTAAACTTGTTTCATGTACAGGTACAGTAGCCAAGACCAACATTTTTTAAAGCGTACAACTGGAGTTACCCCCTCCCCCTAGCATACTCTCTCAGTGTACTCTTGCGAAAATGCTGAAAATAATGAAAATAATGGATCATCCCTTAAACAAAAAATGTATAATTTTTTTCAATTTGCGGTTGACCGCCACCTTAAAGATTTTTATTAGGTGGTATGTAACAATGAAAATTAAACACATGAAATATTTTTACTGTTGCATGAATAGAGAAATAGTTTTGGTCTAGTAATCTACTCTCATGCTTGTAAGTTTTGTGCAGTGGATGGTCTGGTTTAAGCTTAAAAGAATAGCTTGCTGAATCTAATGCAGACCCAACTTCACCCAAACGTGTTGTCTTCACCGAGCACCCATTCAACATGAGCGATCTCACGTTATGTTTACCAGTTCTATAAACAGACAGAAGGTACACACGTACGTAAGAGCTGTTTCTTTCAAGGTTTTATGGTTGCATGGCAATTCAACCAAAGCTGGAAATGACGGTAACCCATAGCTGGCTTGCAAGCGCCTCCAAATATACCGTATAACAGGAATTTACCATGAGGTTTTAATTTTTGCAAACATTATCGCAAAAATTATAGCTAGCACGCATTTTTGGATCCATACATTTTTCATATAATAATTTTGGTGTGGATATGGTATTCAAAAATTACAAATATTTCTTCTGAGAGCAAAATTGTTTGATTTGGAAAATTTCTTCTTGCAGTACATTCCTGCTATACTGTAGTGTCCTCCAGCTAGCTAGCACTTATAAAAAAATAAATGAAACAATAAATGAAACAAGTTAAAATGTTAACATGTTATTTTTACATTTAAATTTATCCATGTTTATGTACGTACGTGGTTTTAAGAAATGCATCATACGTACGTAGCTATGTATGGCTATGCATATAATAGCTATGCATGTAGAGTATATTAAAACAAATGGCAGCTAGAAAATTATTTGTTGTAAAAAAATTTGTCGACTACCCAAGACAACGAAAATGTTTTACTGATAAACTTATTCACATAAAAATTTCCAACGATAAAATTATCCCAAACTACGGTAGCCTATCTTACCCTGAATAACAAGGCCAGTAATTGGCTAAGTATAAACAGCCTTTAAATTTTCGTTTCAAATCCCCTTACAAAATGGGGTATGGCAACTTACACAATTATCAGCTGTACATCTGTAATGTAATTAAACACATTAAAATATTGCCATTTGTGAAATGACGTCTAGGTATATTTCTTGAATTAGTAAAGAGCTAGAGTATCAGGATCATAATTATATTGTTGTTTCTCTAATGTATAACACAGCGAGTGCCTAGCCAAATTCAGTTGGTATAATAGCAAACACATTTCTACCAGATACAATAATATATATATATCCTTCTGTACCAAACTTTTGTTCACTCCAACTCCCATATGTTACTTTGCTGCGTGTATGGGACAACAGGGTTTAGTAGCATCTTCTATTCATACCTATCAGTCTGGTATCCGTTCAGCTGCAAATTGCTACTGGTCACTTTGATCCTCATATCGATCACATGCTCAGGCTTCAACAGATTTTGAAAGGAATAAAAGTCCAGGCTGCTCAATCAGGAAAGACTACCCACTTTCACCTTCTAATCACTCCCTCCATTCTTCGAAAGCTGAAGTCTATTTGGATAGATTGTAATCCTTCCTGTGATGATTTAATGCTCTGGGCAACTTCAGTTACAACATTTTTCACTTTTTACAGATCCGGGGAAATAACAGTTGAAAAGAAAGCAGTTATGATCCCCAAATTCACCTTTCTTACTCAGATGTCAGTAGCAGTTAACAATTCGATATCCCTAAGGCCATCTCACTCAACATCAAGCACTCTAAAATGGATCAATTCAGTATAGGTGTTAAGGTAGTGCAGACTAATTATGAACTATGCCTGGTTACGACCTTGCTGACTTACTTATCTCATCAGGGCCCCTCCCTGGGTCCTCTTTTTCGATGGCACAACAACACTCCCCTTTCAAAGACTAAGTTTGTGAACCATGTGAGACTAGCCTTGCTGAGCTCCAATCTCCCAGCAGATAAATACGCTGGCCACAGTTTTCGCATTGGGGCAGCCACAATCACAGCTTCATCTGGAATAGAAGACTCCACCATTCAAACATTAGGTCTGGAAAAGTTCTTCCTACTTGTTATATGTTAGACTGGATCCTCGTCACATGGCATCACTCTCATCCATGCTAGCAAAGTCCTCAATATGAATTCATTCCTATTGGGAATAGTAATCTTGTTTATGTACATCCACTTATGTTAGCATATTACATACAGTATTTATGTATGCATTATGTTATGGTTCTGCTGTTTGTATATTATCTTAATTAGTAACCATTTAATTATTACCTTCACATTTCAGCAAGCCCTCCATCTGTTAACTCATCTAAAATGCAATTTCTTGCTTATGTGGGTGATGGCGTGACAGTTTCAAAATGCTGGTACTGTACCAGCTTATTTGGAATGTCATTCATCGTTCACCAATCTTTAAGGTTACATGCTCTTATCCTATCTAACGCACTGTGGAAGCCCAGCACACATGAGACTATTATATGACCTTGAGATACGCCGTGCAGCATTGATAATCCATTATTCCATCACTCTGTCAAGCTTATTTCATTCGATATATCTCGCTTCGGGTTGCTGTTTTGTATAGTAACCGATTCCTGGTTATTACAAATTTAACCAAAGGTTAAATGGTGGTAGCTAGTACAGTACGTAGGTTACCTTCAGGGGCAGTGATCATAATAGTGACTACGTAATATTAATGTCGTAATAAAGTATCCAGATAGACGCACGCGCATGACCTTAATCTCCTTAGTTACGAGCTGTCCTCACAGAAGTAGTAGTGTTCGTTTTGTTATTTTCCCACACACCACCTCCCTCATAGACAGATACTCCATTAGCCAATTTCACAGGTTTAAGGTTTAATGACTTAAGTCATAGTTTACTGCTCATGCTACTTTCCTTCAAGTGGATTGGCTAATGTGACAACGGGTAGATTATGCTGCATATAAGGTTTCTCCTTATTTTTTCTGGTTTGGAAGGTCATTCGTCGTTCACCGATCTTCAAGGTCACATGCTCTTATCCTATCTAACGCACTGTAGAAGCCCATTGCACATGAGACTATTTTATGACCTTGAGATACCCTGTGCAGTATTGATAACCCATTATTCCATCACTCTGTCAAGCTTATATCATTCGATATATCCTCGCTTCGGGTTGCTGTTTCGTATAGTAACAAATACCTAGTTAACTGTATTTAAGCTGTAATGTACGTACGTACTTGTACTTTCTGATTTTTTACACATTGGATATAATTGAAAATCGTGATGTTTTGATGACAATAATCGTGATGCTAAAGTTCACACAATTTCTCAGGCCTAATCAGCACATGCTCGCAGCACCCTACGCAAAGAGGCTGCATAAGGCAAATTGTGTAGCATATCGTACATATCAGCACAAGCATGGTAGCAGAAAAGGCAGCATGGCAGTAAAAGGAAAGCAGCACCAAAAGCTTCATAAGCAACATGCATATCAGGATAAGCCATGCAGCAGCAGGAGCAAAGTAAAAATATAAACAGCAGTATCTACCAAATTATGTATGGCAGTAGTGGAAACAAAGCAGTAGCATTGACCCAGCAGTAGCGGCAGCATCACTTGTTTTAGCTATACAGCTACATTCTGAGTAATGTTATCTATTCATACATTGCCTTTATCTAAACCTGGCTTGTTAGTTTTTATACAAGTGAATAGGGTTGATGCTGCCACAATAGTTAGCTTTAGCTTTACAATAACAACCAACAGCAAATGAAGGCTAGGGGAAGGGCCGCCAAGTACAAAAAGCACATTATGTGTAAAGTAGGCTTACCATGAGTTATGAGACAAGGAAGTGCTGTGGTAGTTGTCTTGTTACCTGCAGCACATGGGGCCTGTATCGCCTGCCTGCCTGTACTACCCCACGCCATTAAAATAAATTTACAGATGAATACAGATTGAGGCAGCAGAATCATTTTGCTTCCCTGCAAGTGTCTGATGATTTTAGCTATGTGCATTAGTTGCATATTCAAAGACTGCATGAATTTTGAGGCTGAATTGTTACGGTTGATTCAGCTCATTATTTGGTCATATCCTCTCTGTATTGACTAATATACAGTAGGTAAAATACACAACTAGCTATTATATACAAAATACCTAAGCTATGCATATATACACAAAGCTATGCAATATGCATGCTAGCTAAGCGTGTTACACAAATGTACAAAAGTAGCTATGTATGTGTAGCTTAACTATACATATTCATATAACTTCCTCACAACGTCATTGTATATTCTTAACAATAGTAGTTGGTTAACAGTATAATTATATGTTCTAAAGTACATAGACATAAATAATTACTAAATTTATGTATGTATTTTAGGAAATGAAAGACCACAGTTAAAAGATATTGACAATTATGTGGTGATAAAATGTGCTGCAAATTGGAAGCAGTTAGGTAAAAATCTGAATATTAATGAGGATTTGTTAAACAATATTGAAAAAGATTACCCTCATTGTGAAGACCGTTGCAGTGAGATGTTAAAAGAGTGGCTAGATTTAACCCCTGATGCATCATGGGAAATATTACTTGATGCAGTGGACAAAACAAAAAGCACATCATACAAGGCACCTGATACAGTTGAAAAACTAGGCGCTGTAGCAGATAAGCTGATTGATACAGTTGAAATGCTAGGCACTGCAGCAGTTAATCTACCTGATACGGTTGAAAAGCTAGACAATGCAGCAAATATACTACCAGATACTGCTAAAAAGCTAGGCATTGCAGTAGATAGACTTCCTGATACAGTTGAAATACTAGACAAAGTAACAGATAAATTACCTGTTACAGTTGAAAAGCTAAGTACTGCAGCAGAAAAAATAGACCATGCAGCAGATAAACTAGACTATGCAGCAAATAAACTTCCTGGTGCAGTTGAAAAGTTGGATAGTGCAGCAGATAAATTGCCAAAAGCAGTGGACCAGCTTTATGAAGCTATAGATAAATTACCAAAATTATTAGGTAAGGCAGAAAACACAGACTTGGATGATTTTGCAGGTACGTACATATGTAATTTATTATGGTAGCTATGTACATATACATATATATAATATACGTATATATGCTAAACAAAAACACTCTGGGTGTAAAAAAGTACGAGGCAAATCAGAAGCAGCATTGTAAATAGGTACGTATGTGCGACCAAAAACTTTGATATCAGCTGAGGCCAAGAAGTTACTTATCAAAAATCTTTTTAACTACTTGAATGACATACGATAGTTTAAAGCATATTTTCACAACTATGATTGGCTTTGTTACTTGGCCACCTTTATAATAATGATGGTGCAAAAAAGGTGGCCAAGTGACAAAGCCAATCATAATTGTGAAAATACTTTAACCTATTGTATGCCATTCAAGTACGTAGTTAAAAAGATTTTTGATAAGTAGCTAACTTTCTTGGCCTCAACTGATATCAAAGTTTTTGGTCATACATACCTACGTATTTACAATGCTGCTTCTGATTGGCCTCGTACTTTTTTTACACCCAGGGTGTTTTTGTTTTGCTTTTTTGGAAGTATCACTTGTAGTTGCTTAGCGTGCAATATTGTATTTCTTAATTTTGAAAAACGCAGGCCTACACTTTGACTACAGAGTGATATGTACATCAATATAATTCGTGTATCTGAAAGTTTATGCAAATCATTTGAAGAGGGTTCAAGTTATGGAAACTATCAATCTGCAGTGTAATGGCCTTTCTCAAATACATTCAAGTGTTTATTTCAGGCTGACAATAGTTTGACAAGTAGAGCATATATAGGAGAAGTGCTGATACAAATTTGGCTGAAATCCATTACGAAATAAGTGAGTTATTAGACAAACTAGTGAATGTACAAAAAGAGAGTTGAAAAAAACTTCCGGGGTTCACGCAAGCTCACCAAAAAAGTGTGCGATGAAAATGAAAGAAGAAAAAATCACTGCTGCGTAAAAATTTTTTGTGGTGAAAGGAAGGACTTTATAAGGCCGTATCAGAAGAATGGCTGAATCGATTTCAATGAACTTTGGGTTATTGATTCTTCAAACAATAGAGGTACTAATTCTTGAGTAATTGAGCGAATTGGGCGTGAAGGGATGGTTCGTCGTGCGTAGTCACACAACAAGTGCCATAAAACTCGCAATGGCTAGTACTTAAAAAATGGTGGCACCGATTTCCTCCATTCTCGGTTTATTGATTCTATATACGTACATAGTAAGAATGTTGTGGGTCTGTGATAACTAAACGATAGCTTTCATGGCGGCTTAGCTAGAGCATTTTGTAAATTTGAGGGCGGTGCTACGTGTAAATAATTCACTCAGTGGTCGTGTTGCTGCACTTCTTCTTGGCCTCACGACTTACTATTGTAAGTCTTGTTATACGGTACAAATCACCCACAACTTAAACAGTCCACGCGTGCGACACGCAGAAGACGCGCGTGCAACACGCAAAAGACACGCGTGACACACGCAGAAGACACGCGTGACACACGCACAAAGCTTACACAACAACACGCGTGGCATCACACCGTGCGTGTACACGCGTGTAGTATGCTGTACACGCGTGTACCACGCGTGTAGTATGCTGTACACGCGTGTAGTAGCTGTACACGGTACACGCGTGTAGTATACTGATGCTGTACGTGTGTAAAATGCTGCCGTGGCATACATTCTCCCTATACGTAAAACTGGAAAAACTCAGTGATCGAGTGCAAAACCAGTCGAACAATACTTGATCCTTCAATATTTTGGAGTAGCTATGGGATGGTACAAACTTCCCCATCTTCTTCGAAGGCTACCAACACGTAGCTACAGCTCTTCGACCTCTACATAGGAACTTGGCAACTGTAATTAAGTTACACCTGATGTACAGACGACGTCTTACCCTTGCCAGATCCCACTCGAGACGACCCGACTCGTGAAGACACTCAAAACAACAATGAGAACAATGACGGCACGAGGCAGAAAACTGGTTTAACAAGTTAAGTAGGTCAAGCGGACAGGCGCTTATAGCCTTAAGCGCTGTAGCTATTACGACAAAATTATTAAAATGCGCCGAATCAAAATGGCTGCCAAGATTCGCAGATAGCAAGGCAAGAAATGTACAGGTTCATTTGCAGTGAAGTTGAGTTGAAATAAAGTGAGCAGTCCATACACTGCGTGTGCGTGTTCGCACGTATCAAAAACTGCGTGTGCGTGTTACCGCGTGTGCAAAAACTGCGTGTGCGTGTTACCGCGTGTGCAAAAACTGCGTGTGCGTGTTACCGCGTGTGCAAAAACTGCGGGTGCGTGTTACCGCGTGTCCATCATCAAATTTGCACGCGTGTGAAGCCGCAACAATAAAATGCCACGCGTGTGACACGCACAGCACACGCGTGTGACACGCACAGCACACGCGTGTGACACGCACAGCACACGCGGGTGACACGCACAGCACACGCGTGTGACACGCGCGGGGCACGCGTGCGTTGTTTAAGTTGTGGGTGATTTGTACCGTACATACTGTAGGTAAACCAGATAATGAATCTGTTAACATGTAACACAGAATATAAATTATAGTCATTTAGATTTTTCTATTCAACCAGTTCAGGAACATTGGCAGTAGCATTTGCTACATACTTAGTGTAAGTCACCTATTATCGGTTATCGGCATGCGCAATCAATTATTGATGGGTAAGTATTCAAACAAGCACATTCATTTGCGTGAAATAGCCCATAAGATATCTAGCTGATTATTGCCTCTAAGCAGTGTGAATCCTACTGCGACATTTTAGCAGGTATTTTATAATGCAGGTAAGTTTGTTTAATTAACTAAGTAATTAATTAACCGATTAACTGCTGACGTGGCCATATGGTGTCCTGGTGGCATAACTCACCTGTATTCGCTACAGCTGTATTTAAACTTATACTCAAGTGCACTGTCTCGCAAGCATTATCACAATTCTCTCAAGGATATGGTCAGAAATTCATGCTTTAGACTGGCTTGCTCACATGTCAGTAAGTATTGTGAACCACTTTTTGTGCTTGTTCGCAAGATTTTTACGAGTACTCGATAGGACTATTTTGCAAGTTTAAGTACTCATTAATCTGAAGCTGAATGCTGATAATGCATGCAAGAGTAAGTTGAGCACTAGACTGGTGAGTAGTAATCACGAGTAGCACACCCGAGTGTTTGTGACGAATGTGCTTGTGCATTTGCATAGCAATGCGAGTGCACTTAACGTGCATTCATGCTCTTCACAGGCAAGGAGTTATGTATTTATGTGCTCGAAAATTTATCACACAATAAATAACTAGAGTAACGGTAGTAGTGCACGCGAGCGTCAGTCAAATTTGCCTAAATCGAGTTGTACCGTATATCTCTAATGACATACAACGACTTTTATTGAGTGTTTCAGCAGCCAGTATGCTTATTCTAGAAATGTCATTCCTATGTGTATGCAGTTTTACTAGGATACCCTTACTTTACAGACCATTGTATGAATCACCTAGAAGAAAACCTTGCCAATATATAAAACTCACAGTGATAAACAGGTTTGTTAACTTCTATAAAACATGTTATAGAAGAAATAGGCTTGAAAGTTGATTGTTTCTTTGATTTTTTGTGACAATCATGAGTGCATTTATGCATGCGTATTACTATTCTTTGTTTGAAAGTGGAAGAAGAATAGGTTTGTGATCCATCGCTGTATATAGAATATGCTAAACATAAATAGCCAGGCTGTAGAAAAGTATAAGGCCAATCTAGGCTTCGGTTATTATCCAGCTTGGTCTCACGTTGGTGACTGTATGCACATAACCAATACATTATAAACGCCCAAGGGCACTACCAAAGAAAACAATATTTTCTGTTCCATTCTCAATTGGTGAAATGAACGACCTGTGCAATCCTTAAGAAAACCAGTTACCCTTCTTGTGTCGATTTCCAAGCTAGACATGGTAATATAATCGATTGATATGACAACTATATAATAGTTAGACGCCAAGACCAAGGGAACTAAGCAATTTAGTAACTTGAAGGCCTGAGGCTGTGGCACCCGAGCGCAGCGAGGGCGCTACTAAAGGCCTGAGGATTACTAAATCATTTAGTTCCCATAGGTCGCAGCATCTAACTTATTTAGACTACACCGAACAAGAATCACATGACAATACCTTTAAACGCATGGAAGAGCTGGTTATCGATTTCCTGAGCGAAGAGCTTTTGAAGTTTCCATGGTACCTACTTGGCAACTAGCACCAGTATATTTTTGACGATATTGATGCACTTAACATCTTCACGAGCAAATAAGCCGAAGAAGACTACAAACAGCGAAATGAAGTTTGTCGCGCTACCAGTCATCCAGTAAGAATGAAAAGTTGTTTTGTACATGAAAGTACAGTCGAAATTTATTTGATAGTCGGTTGTTGCCTGAGGGCCAGGGCACTAAGTAAACATGTGTAGGTGACTAAGTGACGTGCAGGTGACTAAGTAATTTAGTAACCCTGCAAATTCGCTATATCATAGTCTAATGAGTATTATAAGCTAGCTGATACGTTGAAGCATTAAGACTTAAGATAGTGAGCCACGAGGCCAAGAAGAAGCAGCAGTACGCGACGACAGAGCAAGTTATTTACACATAACACCACACTCAAATTTGCAAATGCTGTAGCTAAGCCGCCATACGTAAAAGTTATTGCTTAGTTATTACAGACCTAGTACATTCTTACTCTATAGAATCCATATACTGACAATGGAGGAAATTGGCCCCACCTTTCTTGAGTGACAGCCATTGTAAGTTTTATGGCGCTCGCTTGTGCATCCACACCCAATGAACCATCCTTTCCCGCCTGATTCGCTCATTTTCTCAAGATAATGCATCTTCAATTAATGAAGAATCAGTAATCCGAAGTTCATCAAAATCGATTCAGCCAGTCTTCTGTTACAGCCTTATAAAGTCCTCCTTTCATTAAAAAATTTACCAGGCAGTCGTTTATTTTCATCGCACGCTTTACGAGGGCTTGTGTGAACCCTGGAATATTTATTTTCATTTTTTCATTCTGTACATCACACTTTGTTGTTTAATAACTCGCTCATTCTTTCATTGATTTCAATCAAACTTGCACCATCATTTCTCCTCTATACTCTACTAGTCAAGCAATCTTCAGGGTTAAGCAAATACATAAATGCTCTTGAGACAAACTTTTACATAGCAGGACAAAAGTTTCCATAACTCAAAGGAAAATCAAATCATTTGCATAAAATTTCAGATACACAAACTAAATTGATACACAAATTCTCACTAAAAGTTTAAAGAAATTGTGACACGGGAGTTTGTTAAAATTGAGTTTTAAACATTACAAGATTAAAAATTTAAATAGTGAGCAGGAATCGACCTCAGTGCTCCAATAAGTAAGGAAACAATGAATAAGATTTTGGCATGAGAGAACACTAAAAGATTTTGGCATGAGATAAGTTTAATCCCTACTTTTGGCAAACCTAATTAAATGATCATGAGCCAAAAGTAGGGATTAAACTTACCTGTATCTCATGTCAGAATCTTTATAGTGTTCTCTCACTCCAAAATCTTATTCCTTGTTTCATTATTTTTTGGAGCACTGAGGTCGATCCCTACTCACTACTTAAATTTTTAATTTTTAATTATTCTAGTTTGTTTGCTTTTCATATTTTTATGGCATACTTACATCTTTCTGGCCCCTAGCAGGTGCCAAAACATTACAGGCACTTAAAATTATGCTTTTTTACAGACCTGCAGAACACAGTGTCCACAATCCGGTTAGTAACTGTTACTGCATCTTGGCTTGGAATACCAAATGCCTCAACCCATCTTGTAAAATAATTTGACACCACTAAGATGTACTTGCTGCCAGACTTACTAATTGGAAATGGTCCTACAATATCCATGGCAATCACTTCAAGGGGGTACCCAGCCTTCAGATTCTGCAGTGGTCCGGGGAGTGCCTAACCAACTGCACTCTGACATGGGGGCACAGTTTGAATCCCAAACCATTCAGGAAATCAGTAAGATCCTGGGCATTAACAAAACACACACAACCCCCTACCACCCTCAGTGTGATGGTTTAGTTGAGCACCTGAATAGAATCATTTTGGCAATGTTGGCAACAATAGTAAATGACCATGGAGAGTCATGGGAAGATTATCTAGCCAAAGTCTGCTTCACCTACAACACTAGCATCCATTCCTCTACTGGCTACACCTCATTCTACATGATGTATGCATGGCAGGGAAACAAGAATACCTGCTGATATTGTATATGGGACTCCCACAGGACACCCTCAAACTCCTTTTCAATATGCTGCTAACCTCCGCCATTCACTGGAACAAGCATACCTTCTAGCCAGAACGGCAATGGATACAGCAGCCCAAAGGCAAAAATTGCTACATGACAAGAAGGTACATGGAGAACCGTATAAAGTTGATTACCTTGTGTGGCTCTTAAACCCTGTGACTCCTAAAGGGAAATCCCAAAAGTTACATTGTCCTTGGAGTGGGTCATTTCGTGTGGTGAAGAAATTGTCTTGTGTGGTCTATCATATCCAAGACACTCGTAGCCGGAGAAGAAGCCAAGTTGTCCATTTTGACAGGCTGAAACCTTGCGATCCAAACATAAGAATTCCAGAGAGTAGCCAGCCTGCCAGAAACACATCACCTGCATCAGCTCCAACTTTGCAATGCACCAGCAACATTCCAGAGACTAATGAACTTGGTGCTTGCTGGTGTCCAATGGTCTGAATGCCTTGTCTACCTTGATGACATCATTGTGCTAGGGAGTTCTTTCGAGGAACACCTTCAGAACCTCAGTGCAGTGCTGCAGAAACTGAAGTGTGTTAACCTTCGGCTGAAACTACCAAAGTGTGCATTTTGCAAGAAGGAGATATACCTAGGACACAGGGTCTCCAGGGAGGGAGTGTCTACAGACCCAGCAAAAGTTGAGAAAGTTGCCCATTGGCCAACACCAACTTCCCCACAGGAAGTCCAGCAGTTCCTGAGTCTTGCCTCCTATTACCGTAAGTTTATCCAAAACTTTGCCTCTATTGCAAGACCGTTGCAAAATCTGACTGAACATGGCAGAACATTCATGTGGACAACTGAATGTGCTACATCTTTTGCAGTGCTAAAGCAGCGGCTCATAACAGCACCCATCCTAGCATTCTCAGATTGTTCCAAGCCCTTTCTACTGGACACCTATGCCAGCCACGATGGTATTGGTGCAGTGCTGTCCCAGGTATATGAAGGAACTGAGAGGGTAGTTGCCTATGCAAGCCGATCCTTGACCAAGGCAGAAAGAAAGTACTGCATGACAAGAAAGGAGCTCTTAGCCGTAATTGTGTTCATCAAGCAGTTTAGACCATATCTCTTGGGCCAGTCCTTCAAGTTACGAACCGACCATGGCTCACTCACTTGGCTCCAGAATTTCAAAGACCCCTGTGGACAGCTAGCTAGATGGTTGGAACAACTTCAAGAATTTAATTTCGAGATTGTGCACCGAAGGGGAATCAAGCATCAGAACGCAGATGCACTTTCCAGATGACCATGCCAACAGTGCCAACGTCCTGAGAGTGAATGTGATACAGGTGGGGGTGATATAGCTAATGATGTTGTGTGTACCACACAGGTACTGTATAGGAACTT
The DNA here is from genome assembly GCA_963930835.1 of Spongia lamella. Lineage (NCBI taxonomy): Eukaryota > Metazoa > Porifera > Demospongiae > Dictyoceratida > Spongiidae > Spongia > Spongia lamella. The sequence continues at coordinate 4,524,447 of OZ005748.1, read as the reverse complement.
TGAATCCACAGATGGTGCAAGTTATCACCTTCAAATGATTGTCCCCACACAACTACGAGCACAAGTGTTAAGGGAGATACTTGGAGGCAGACTAAGTGGTCACTTAGGTGAAGCCAAAATGCTACACAAGACCAGAGAATGGTTTTACTGGCCAGGAATGTCAAGAAGTGTAGGTGACTGGTGCCGGACATGTCCAAGTTGTGCTGCTCGTAAGAGACCCAGTGCGCTTGTTAACAAAGCACTTACATGGCAAAGCGGCTGTTTTACAGTTTTTTGAAATCTATTTGTCCAAGGCTATGCTATAATCACACGTATCTTGCAGTTCACTTCATATGAAACACGGTAAAACATCGTGTCTATATAAAAGGCTAATTATATATCACATGTGTAAGCTAGTTTTGTGTGACGTAATAAGCAGAAGCAGTAACAGCTTATCGATACCTTCTTTCACAAGTTTCCCACCTTGTTTAAAGGAATATAGAAGAACGAGAAAGGATAATGAAGGACAAAAAGAATCACCATGGCGCAGTGGATAAACCTTCATCAGAACAACAGTTTTGTAAATCCGCGGCAATTACCTTTGTTGTGTGGAGTTTCTGGAGCTGTACACCTAGTGCTAGTAGGTCTTACGGCAGGCTGGCTGGCAGGCTGGCAGGCTGGCAGACAAAATCCAAGTAAATTTCAAATATTTTAAATTTGGTATAGATCGAAATGTTAGAGTTTTTGCTTTGTTTACCAAAGGTACAGCGTTATTACAGCAGTACCAATGCATTTAAGTTGGTTTTTTTCAGCTACAGCCTGTTGTAATGTGGTACTACTGTACTAAATGATAGGTTTATAGCCATAATATAGCTACTAACTAAGCAAATACATGCCATCCACGATGATTCTGGCCATTGTTTGGCACCTCAGTACACCTATAATATATATAACACAGTACAACAAGCATTTTCAAAAAAGCAAGGTTATACGTAGCTACATATGTACGTGCATACGTGCATACGTGCATAAGGCTGTATCAGAAGAATGGCTGAATCGATGTCTATCAACTTTGGGATATTGATTCTTCAGACAATGAAGGCACTAATTGTCTAGTAAACGGGCGAATAGGGTGGGAAAGGATGGTTCGTCGTGTGTAGTCACACAATGGGCACCATAAAACTCGCAATGGCTGGTACTTAGGAATGGTGGTGCCTATTTCCTCCATTCTCAGTTTGTTGATTCTATATAGTAAGAACGTTGTGGGTCGGTAATAGCTAAACGATAGCTTTAATGGCAGCTTAGCTAGAACGTTTGCGAGTTTGAGGGCAGTACTAATGTGTAAATAACTCACTCAGTGGTCGTGTTGTTGCACTTCTTCTTGGCCTCGCAACTCACTATCGTGAGTCTTGATAAACTATGCATCTTCCAATACAATTGTGCATGTACACTCCTAAAGCTTCATGAGTTGTTTTATTATGCAAGAGGCATTAGAATACAATTTGATAGTTATGTGCCTCACTAGAGATTTCTTCTGATTTCTTCACACTGATCACTGCCCACCTCAATGATTTTCTATACAAAGTCCCCATATTATCGCCACCATTTCTTTTTTGACATCATTGCAAATAAGATCCATGCTGCTGTTTATATCCTGAAGCACTGGATCCGTTTAATAATAATAATACTTATTATTATTGATGATATGGATTTATGGATTTTCAATTTGACTTTGGAGTCATCCTCAGATGCTACAGTTATTATGCCTAGGGTGACAGTCTGGGAGAAGTTCAGCCAGCTTGATGATTTTTCTTGACTGTATTTTCTTTACTAGTTTCTCTGGTACAGGGGGAAAGCCTTCTCCAATAGTTAGCTATCAGGTGTGGTTGCTGTGGGTGTCGCTTGTAGTAACTTTGGATTGTGAGCCAGCATCCATGGTTGTCAAGTTAAGCATCACTGGATCAGGAAGACTTCCTACAGCTAGATGTATTACTTAAAGCACTGCCGCCAGTTTGTATGAAATATACAGCTCGAGGTGAGAGTCGAGTGGCAAATATAGTATGAGGCGAAGCTGAGTGCTATATTTGTCACGAGACTCTCACCAAGAGCTGTATATTTCATACAAACAAAGCAGCAGTGCTTTAAGTGTTTTATTGTATTTTACACTACTGATGTGTGAATAAAACACAAATGAATGGTTTTCTTTGATGAAAAGTGTCAATGAGCTCCCATTCTATAACTACCTGCTGACACTTTATGGCATATATACGTAGCACTGTTAAACCCTATGATCCGCCCATGCAAAATACAATAAAGGTTTACTAGACAGATGTTTCAACATCAGGGGGCGAGCCTGAGGATGCATGCATGAAGTTAGTAGTGTATGTTATTATGAGTTCTTTGCTGAAGCCAGCAGTGAAGGATTTACTACAACCAATGAGCTATTGGCATTAGAGAAACACTAGCATAGCATAATTAACACAAGCATCATAGTAGAGTAGAGTGTGCTTCACTTTCAATTGTAACAGTGTGGAGAGTAAAACTGTGGACAACGAGTAGAATGCATTAATATATGGAAACATTGGGATTTTGTCATTGGTCGGTGCGATGTCTAGCTTCCCTTCTCCGCTGCAACAACATTTGTCGCTGCTCTGTAGACATCATGGCATGCCGACATCTCTCACGTGCTCTCCTTGCTTCCAGCCTCTGCTCTCTCTCTCTCTCTCTCTCTCTCTCTCTCTCTCTCTCTCTCTCTCTTCTGCAGTTTCTCTGCTCAGTCTAACACGATATTGTTCTCTTCTCCTTCTCGGCCTCTCCAATCCGTCCATCGTCGTCCACGTCCCAAAATGAATACAGTCAGTAATCGAGTCCACGTGCCTAATTAATATAGTCAGTAATCTTCGCCGTTTCATCCATCGTGGCATGGTTGACCGTACCAGCCAAATATGGAGCGACCCCGTTTCATTCTTCGTGGCATGGTTGACCGTACCAGCCTAATATGGAGTGGCCGTAATCTTTGCCGTTTCATTGTTCGTGCATGGTTGACCGTACCAGCCTAATATGGAGTGGCCGTAATCTTTGCTGTTTCATTGTTCGTGCATGGTTGACCGTACCAGCCTAATATGGAGTGGCCGTAATCTTTGCCGTTTTATTGTTCGTGCATGGTTGACCGTACCAGCCTAATATGGAACGTCAGGACATGAAGACGGATATTTTTGCAATACAAAGCACTTGTATGGAAGTATCCGTAAGTTTATCGTGTTTGTTTGTACATGAACCACCGTACCAAACTACAGTAGTGTGTTGCAATGCCATTTTTCGCCGCGGTTCTTCGCACATGGACCACCATACCGTTTTCCACGTTAGAGTGGGGCTCGCTCAGGCTCGCCCCAATAAACAGTATCATATTATCACACATCACTGATATTTGTATATAACCCAAGACAATCCTGATTAGCTACGTAATATAGCTACTGCATAAATTAAGATACATAATCCCCATAAAATGCTAACAGAGACCATGCAGACTGGAGATCCATTCTGTATAAATGTATTAGGAGGGTGATATTTGCAACAGACCTTGAAGTTGCTGAGGAAGAACCAGGAGCCAAATGATACCAAATTGAGCCAGTAGCTAGGCTTTACCAGGTTAGTTTTATTGTTGTCACCAGGCATCTGGGTCTTTTCCGGCGTGAGTGCAACCAATCATATCCAGCTGTGCTATGTTACATGACCTGTTTGTAGTACACGAGGTTCATTCCAAATATTGCCCACCCAATATTTAGAGTAGTAGGCATGTCAGAGACACCATTACTATTTCAATAATTATTGAGTCAGCCGAAGGTGACAAATCAGCCATTGAAGCACTGCCACTGGCACAAGTAAGTAGGATAACAACTTCAGCACCTTCGGTGAACTTCTTCCTTTTGCTTTTGACGGCATTTCCATGTGGCGATCTTGTTTCACATCAGCGGAAGAGGAAACAGCATTGCTGCCTTGCTCAGAGACCTCGCTATTACTCTCACATAGCACGTCTTAGACAACTGTAGACATCATACACCAAAAAGAACTCAAAATGTAGGCTGAAAACGACACAAGGCTTTTTTGTTGCTGACCAATTTTAACATGTGAATGTGTGCATACACGTGTTTGATTTATATGCATGTGTAGCAGGTGGCCTTGCGGTACTGCGTCAGTCAACGGTTCAGCTCAAGAGGGCAGGTATGAAAGGTTTGCCGTGCACCAACAAGCAACTCATACAATTGACAGCACAAAAGACTGCCCACCTTAGTGGGCATACGGTACAGCTCGATTATAACTTTAAAAAAACTCGCGTGCGCAATTACACACACACTACACGAACAGCAAAAATATCGTGGCATGTTTGCGAGTGCACGAGAAATTGATGACGTCTCAACTGCTCGCAGAGTGTTAAAAAACTCATCGCGAGTCTAAATACACTCGTGCACTCGACACGTGGAGTCTGCTCGAGTATAGTACAAACGCATGTAAACGAGCAGCAACGTACGTATGTACCTTGAAACTGGCCGGGAAGGTTACCTGCAAGTCCCAACTTCTTTAAGATAAGGTGCTACGGTACTGCTCAAAGGTAACGTCGCACTCGCTCGCCATTTCTATGCTCGAGCCTCGAATGCTCGCCGCTCTTGTCTCATATTGGCATACGTTACTTGATAAAATCTGCGAGTGTCGAGTAATATATCACTCGCTCGATTGATTTACTAGTTCGAGTGAAGTTGGCTCGCCACTGTCATGCTCGAGCCCTCACTCGAGTCTCAAATGCTCGCCATACTGGCATGCGTTAGCTACGTACTTGTATAAAATCTGCGAGTGCCGAGTAATATATCACTCGCTCGATTGATTTACTTGTTCCAGTGAAGTTGGCTTGCTGGAGTGATTTCATTCTTTCGAGTCTAGTTGGCGGATCAACGATAAAATAGGATCACAATCCGTTTGTGATTGCTTACTACCTCGCGTTGAAGGCTTCGTAAAGACACTTCAACACCCTTCCTCTTCTACTAGTCTACACTGAATATCCCTAGCAGAAAATCTCTGGCGTTGAAGAATAATAACTCTCTTTCGAGTTGCAACTAACAGACGTGGCATTGTACCTCCAAATAATGCACCACACCACACAAATAATTTATGCACGTGATGCAAATAATTTCATCATCATCCGGCCCAAAGTTAACAGCACGCGAGCCATACGGACGTGTTGTCTTCTTTGCTCAGTAAATTGATGGCTTAATTGTACACCGTATGTTAGTCTATGGCTAACCAGGTAATGATTGATATGGATCTTAGACACCTTGAACTCGATCGAGCATTTCAACAGCGTGGAGTATCAAGTTCTTTTGAGTCCTCGCAGCGAGCAGAGTTAAAACTCGCCGATTCTAGAGTATCGAGTCGAGTAATGATGGATATGGATCTTAGACACCTCGAACTCGATCGAGCATTTCAACAGTGTGGAGTATCAAGTTCTTTCGAGTCCTCGCAGCGAGCAGAGTTAAAACTCGCCAATTCTAGAGTATCGAGTCGAGTGTTAGCTTGGCTCGCTACTCGCCCCACTCTTTGCTCTATCGAGTGATTCCGTCTACTCGAAAGAAAATTGCGAGCGAGTGCGACGTTACCTTTGAGCAGTACCGTACATGCCCTTCCATTATCTGTTGTTAAGAACAAAAACGCATATCACATGCGCATGTGATTCTAATAAGTTTATGTGAGATTTTTTGTAACTGACACGTGCTTGTCAGCAGGCGCATTTATTTGACAGACACGATGACTGACAAGATTGATTGGAATAATGGTAACAATGTTTTATGTTTGCTTTTTAGCCTTCCCATCTTTAAATCACTGGCGTACGCATACTGAACGCGCACGTGTCCTTTGTCCCAGTACACTCGTGTGGTGCAGCTTACAGGTTACTCGTGGCGATCACAAAGATAACGTGCGTGTACTGCACGCAAAATTTTCGTGCAGTTGTGTACAAACACGCAAGTTTTTTAAAAATACTCGAGTAGAGTTACAAAATACACGTGTGTATGTGACATGCGTGTTTCAAGTTATAATCGAGCTGTACCGTACGTATATAGTATATACATATATAAAAATATCAAAGGACTAGTTAGCTTAGATACTTAATACACACCTTCAGGTTACAATGTGGTAAAGTGTATGCATAAGATTTCTGTGTCCACTACACATGCAATTTGCTAACGTATAGCTATCATATATATTTTTGCATATAATTCAGTCTCTAGCTGATGTGATAAGGAATCAGTACAGTCGATAAACCACCTATTCAAAATATCCATGTAAATATGCATGGTGTGTAATCACACCTAGTTACATGTGTGCCTTACACACTAAATTGATATAGTGTGTTAACACATTAAGGGTGTGTGACATGTTAAGTGTGCTATGACCACCTCATTTTTACAGTGCATGGTAGTACTGAGATTGGTACTGGATTTTCAGTTACTGAAAGTGAAGTGTGTGTGAATGGTGAGTGTATGCTGTCATATGGGATGTACGTATGTGGAAGATGTGGTGTAGCAAGAAAACCATAGCCTGTTCAGTTACGGTTGACATCATTTGTTGCATGAATGATAGCATCATTCCCTGCATTTGCATTCATGCTCCCTCTTTCTGCCTTCAACTGCATTCTTTTCAGCTCTCTCTTTTGCTCTTGTATCTGCTGGCTTTTCTAGAGCCAGTGATAGCTCAGAAATGTTGTTCAAACCTATACATGTATAATTAACAGTAATTAGCTAAGAGAAAAGGAAAAGTTTCAATCAAACAAGTCTAAAAGGTGGGACAAAAGCCATGATCTAAAACTCTAGAGTGTTATAGTGATCAAAGGCAGTAGGATAGATGAAAACCTCTTATGATCTGTTTGTGATCAAAGGCAGTGGGACATAAGCCAGTTAGCTAATATCACAAGCACTAGTAGGATATCATTGTTATTTACACTTGACCTCGGGCTTTGCCCTTGGTCTTGTGTAATAACAATGATATCCTACTCATGCTTGTGATATAACTATAACTTATATGATGAAATTGATGCTGGAACACATACTGTCATATGTGATTTATTTGAATCTGCAGCTGTGCCAGAAATTGTAAAGGTCCATAAGCAGCAAGTACTGTAGAGACTTAGAACAGTGACGTATTATAGATTATGTAATAGAATAGGCTTTAGTTAGAGTATTTTCCTGAGGTGTAGATCACGTGCGATTATAGTGTAAGGATGTGTGAAATATATTGTATCGCTCTGGTTACAAGTAATCCTACCGCGGGTCGACCGGTAACTATCACAGTCTCCTTCCCTCATCCCCACATTCTGGTGCCGTGACCAGGATTTGATCTACTGTTTCATATAGCCACTCGAACAACCAAGAAGTCGTGGTACCGTGGCATTTCGAACGGTACCACAAAAGGCAAGCAATATTTCTTAGAGACACATTTGTTTGTTGCATACTTTACAGTGACACAATAAATGGAGGAGCTCAAATGCCTGTACAGTTCTCGAAGAGGATACCGCACACATCTTAAGAAACTCCTTGCAAGGACGGACGAGATAACCAAGCATCACCGCAACAATCCTACAGAGCCACCGCGGTACGACGTCGCTACCCTCAGTGACCTGCGTGACCAACTACGACGAAAGTATGACATTATTTCCAAGTTGGATACCCAAATTGTAGCGCTTATGCGTGACGAAGAAGAATTAGCAACCGATGTTTGTGAAGCCGAGGAAATTAACGAATCGCTGTCGTCAAACATCGCTAAAATCACCCAACTCCTGGGAATCCATGAGACTCTTGCAACAACCAAACACGTCCAACAAAACTCACCTCTTTTTAACACTGGTACTCCATTACAGCCATTAGCAAGTGCGGACTCTAACCCTGAAGTACAAGATGAGAACCCCGATGTCGAACAAAACTCCACAACAAATGAAGCCCCTCAACTTGTACACAACACACCAGTAATACCAACTAGCCGTATAGTCACAGGAAATCAAGATATCACTCGCCTTCCAAAGCTCAATATTCCCACATTCTCAAGGAACACTTTACAGTGGCAATCCTTCTGGGACTGCTTTGAAGCAGCGGTACATCACAACCCCTCCATCACCGGAGTACAGAAACTGAACTACTTATGGGCACAACTCCAGGGAAGTGCCTTGCAAGTTATTGCTGGACTCCCCTTAACAAACACGAACTACAATCACTCAGTAACATTGCTTAAGGAGAGATACGGTGAACCGCACAAGCTTGTTGATGCACACATGCAGGCATTAATAGAACTGAACTGTCCAACCAACACACTGGCATCACTACAATTGTTTTACGATTCTGTTGAGGACCACACCCGCAGCTTACAGTCATTGGGAACACTTCAAGAGAGTTACAGATCTATGCTAGTTCCCATCATTCTAAGGAAACTCTCAGCAGAAATACGCAGGAACATTGCCAGAGCTCACGGCAGTGACCAGTGGACCTTAAATGAACTACAGAGTGCTATCCTACAGAAAATACGGATTCTTGAGATGGGGTCAGAATACTCTAACTATCAGAGTAACCTGCCCACACCTACTGCCTCCTTCCTAACGAATACAAACCGATGGCCACAGCAACCAAATTCAGAGAATCAGAAACGATCATCTACCTGTGTATACTGTGGAAGATCACACACACCCACCAACTGTGAATCTGTCAAGGACAAACAAAAACATATGGAGATCATCAAACGTGACATGCTCTGTTTCAGCTGCTTAGGACGACACAAAGTTTCACAATGCAGATCAAGACATCGCTGCCGCCAATGTAACCGTCGCCATCACACAAGTGTGTGTAATGATACAGCACCAGCTGACAGCTCTGATCCAGCTATCTCAAACAAGGACAAGGATACTACTAACAAGCAAACACCCAACACAACTATTCTTACAACCCTAACCACTGACTCATCTCCAACACCCTTCAATAACACTATGTGCTTATTAAAGACTGCAGTTGCTACTGTCACTTCCTTAAACTCAGAAACTGAAGTCAACATCCTCTTTGATGAAGGTTCGCAACGCTCCTTCCTCACTCAAGACATGGCAGATGTACTATCACTGAAACCACATCACAAGGAGGACATCAGTCTCTCATCATTCGGTTCCAAGCACTCACTCAACAAGAAGATGGGGGTTGGTCAGATTTACGTCAAGACCAAATCAGGAGAACTCCTGCCAATCATGGTACTCATTGTACCAACCATAGCCACTCCATTACGGAACACAATGAAAACCAACATAACCCAATTACCACATTTGCGTGGTTTACCATTGGGCCACCTGTCATGAGAGACGACAGTTTCAAGATCTCCCTTCTAATTGGCAGCGATCACTATTGGGACATAGTGGAAGACCATATCATCAGAGGGAATGGATCCACAGCCATGAGCTCCAAACTTGGATATCTCCTCTCTGGTCCCCTCCCAATGGAGGACCCCCTTAACACCACAACCAGTAGTTGCCATGCTGCTGTCCAATACAATGGTAAGGAATGTGATCTCCAGCAGTTCTGGAATTTAGAAGCAACCGGAACTACATGGGTGAATTAAGGCAACAGTGACAAAGGGTTTTTAACAGAATACTCCAGAACATTTATCAGCCGCCAGACAGATGGCTCGTACTGTGCCAAGCTCCCGTGGAAACCAATCCACCCACCACTACCAACAAACAGTGAAATTTGCTGGAAGAGAACACGCTCTCTAGTTCACCGCCTTTCTCAAACACCAAAACTACTACTGACTTATGATAAGATCATTGCTGAACAGGTTAAGAAAGGATTCATAGAAATGGTACCCAATACTGATCACAACCTCAACAAGGTACACTACATTCCTCACCACTGTATTAAGAAAATTTCTACTACCACTCCAATACGGATCGTCTATGACTGCAGCTGTTGTCAGTCCAGCAACCAACCATCCCTGAACGACTGCTTACTGACAGGACCACACTTCCTCAATGACTTGTGTTCCATCATTCTCCGTTTTCGTATCCATAATTATGCTATATCAACCGACATCGAAAAGGCATTTCTTCATGTCAACCTACATAAAGACGATAGAGACTACACATGATTTTTCTGGCTGAAGGATGTCTCTAATCCAAATGGCAAATTTGATACCTACAGATTCAGAGCAGTATTATTCGGTGCAGTGAGTTCACCATTTATTTTGTATGCTACACTATACCACCATTTACAGCAACACAATACCCCCTTATCTCATGACATACTGTGCAATCTGTATGTTGACAACATCCTTTCAGGCTGCCCATCAGAGGACAAGATCATTCAGTACTACCACAATGCCAGAGCAACCCTATCTGAAGCACATTTTAACTTGAGGGCTTGGGTAACCAATAGTTCACAACTCAGAGCCATCACCCAGCAAGAGAAGACAGCTGACACTGCCATACCAAGCAATGTCTTGGGAATCCTCTGGAACCCAATCTCTGATCAATTGTTGCTTGCTCCCAAGGGTCCATTAACAACTGGAAATTCAATCACTACAAAGAGGGAATTATTACAGGAATCCTCGAGGGTGTTCGACCCCATTGGCATAGCAGCCCCAATCACTATTCAAGCCAAACTGCTAATTCAGAAGATCTGGACACAACACATAGAGTGGGATGAGCCACTTGGAACAGACCTACTCAGTGAGTGGCAAAAAATAGCTAAAGATCTCCATCAACTCCATAGGTTCTCCATCAGCAGGAAATACCTTGACAATTTTGATGCATCTCATGTGGAACTACATGCCTTCTCAGACACCAGTATCAAAGCATATGGGGCAGTTGTTTACCTTTACTCTCAAACTCACAGTGACACAGCCTTTGTTATAGCAAAGTCCCGTGTAGCGCCACTGAAATGTCCAACCTTGCCAAGGTTGGAATTAATGGCTGCTCTAATTGCAGCAAGACTGACTAAGTTTGTGATCAACTCCTTGAACCTCGTCAACATCCCTGTGTATGTGTGGGTAGATAGCCAGATCACTCTGCATTAAGAGATTACCACAGTTTGTCACTCATCGAGTTGCTGAAATTAATCACTTACTGCCTTCAGTGACCTGGAAATACTGCCCTTCAGGTGACAATCCTGCAGACCTCCTCACTAGGGGTCTAACCTTTCAACAGTTCCAGTCCTCTTCATTGTGGACTCATGGCCCAAAATGGCTACCCGACAAGATACAGTGGCCGAAATGGGATCAATCACCTATTTCCCATCTCCATGCAGTAGCAGCTATCACTGATGACTTTTTGCCAAACTGAGAAGCACGCCCTCCTGAGGAGGGTCTACACCTCATCATCACAGTAACAAGATTCAGCACACTCAGAAAACTTCTAGTTGTCACAGTTCATGTCCACAGATTCATACACAACATTCGTCATCCAACAGAACGGCAGAGAGGTTCCGTCACAGCCCAGGAGTTACACAAGGCAAGAATGGACTAGATCCACAGCTGCCAGAATGAAGTTTATTGAAGGAAATAAGAAACCTGTCCACTCCAAAACAGACACGTCTCATGCTAGTACGACAGCTTCGGCTATTCATAGATCACAAGGGACTTCTGAGGTGTGGAGGTTGAATTCACAATGCCCCATTGAGTGAAGATGCCAAGTTTCCCTACCTGCTACCACCAAAACATCCATTTACAGCCCTTCTCATTTATTCGGTTCATAACAAGCTGTACCATGCAGGTGTCAACAGCACTCTGACTGCCACCTGCCAAACCTACTGGATACCAACAGCAAGGAGATACATTAAGACCTTATTACGTCGATGCACCATTTGCAGGAAACAATGTGGCAAGTCGTATGCAACACCAGACCCAGCGCCACTTCCGAAGAACAGAACACAAGACCTACCACCCTTCACTGTAACAGGAGCAGACTTCACTGGAGCCCTCTATGTCCATCACAACAACGAGGAACAAAAGGTATACATATGTCTGTTTATATGTGCCACCACCAGAGCAGTTCATCTAGAGATAGTGAGCGACCTCTCCATGGAGACATTCTTCCTCGTTTTCCGAAGATTCGCTAGCTGTAAGTCACTCCCCCAGGTAATGATGTCTGACAACGCCTCAACATACATGTCCGCTTCAGAGGAGTTGACTAGATTACTACAATCAGACAGCCTATCAACATCACTGGGAGCCCATGGGGTGGTGTGGAAGTTTATCCCCAAGAAAGCCCCATGGTTTGGGAGATTTTGGGAAAGGATGATAGGTCTAACCAAGAACTGCCTGAAGAAGGTTTTGGGCAGATCCCACATCAGCCTACCTGTGTTGCAAATGATGGTGGTGGAAATTGAAGCGGTATTGAATAACCGACCACTAACCTATACATCTAGTGACATCGATGACCCACAGCCCCTCACACCTGCACACCTTCTGTATGGCAGGAAGATAGTCAGATTGCCACATGAATGCCTTGTGGAAGATATCAAAGACCCTGACTATGGAACTGAATTACAGTTACGGAGACAAGCCAGAACTCAAGCCCACCTCCTGAAGAGTTTTCAATCCCGATGGAAGCATGAGTACTTGACATCACTCCAAGAATACCATTGTGCATCAGGCCACAATTCTCAACATATCAAGGTGGGAGATGTTGTTTTGATCCATGACGATGGACCTCGAATAAACTGGAGGCTAGCTGTTGTGACAAAACTACTTACTGGGAGTGATAGTCTGACTCGTGCTGCAGAGATACGAACCAGCACCAGCACAACCAACAGACCCATCACCAAGTTGTACCTACTTGAAGTGAACAGCGGTACTGAATCAAGTCAGTCAACCCATGATCCACCAGAAAGAATAAAGAAGAGCTCAATGGGAGAGGAGACACTACCAGTCAAAGAACGACCAACAAGACAATCATCCAGAAGGGCAGCAGAACGTATATCAGAATGGACCCAGACTCTACGTGCCCCCCCGGAGGATGTGGAGACTTAGAACAGTGACGTATTATAGATTATATAATAGAATAGGCTTTAGTTAGAGTATTTTCCTGAGGTGTAGATCACGTGCGATTATAGTGTAAGGACGTGTGAAATATATTGTATCGCTCTGGTTACGAGTAATCCTAACGCGGGTCGACCGGTAACTATCACAGTCTCCTTCCCTCATCCCCACAAGTACATAGTTAGGAACTGTAAACTCTTTGCTGTTGCGTTTGCAACAGCTATTTGGTTATTTGTTTTAAACAGGAAGTTATCGTTCCTTTCAACCAAGAGGTGATGCATCAGCACTTGGTTCAGTGCTTTGAAAAGGGTGCTTGTTACCTTTTCCATTTGTATTATAATTGTACATGCAGTATATGATATTTTACAATGTAACTCTAATCTACAAGGTTTTAATAGTAGATGCATGATGTAATTTACAGTTCAAGAGCACTTGTAATTCCTGCAGCAAGGAATCCATTTTTTGCCAGTGAAGTATTATTTTGTAAGTGCTGATGTGCTTTTACAAGCCAGTGGTTTCAGCTTGCTCATATGTACGTAGATCCACAGGAGTGAAACTTCCATTTGTGCTGCAAAGGCTTTGCATCTCACTAGAGTACAATTTTTTTCCTTAAAAATTCCTTCACAGCTTTATTCACTGACAAGTCCATGGGTTGAAAACGATCAGTTCAATTTGGAGAAACTTTAACAATAAATATGGTAGCACTCATTTTATACTGTAAACTCACATGTGGTAAACTCTCGTGTATTTTTCATCCATAGTTCTTCAAGTATTTTCTGTAGACTCGCGAATAATCCTGCACACGCATGAAGGTTTGTCATGTCAATCTCACATGAAGGTTTGTTATTTCAAGGTATGGCTCAGGTATCAGAAACTCGTGTGTTCGTATCAACTTTACCAGTTAGGTGCTGGAGGGCGTACACAGAAGGCAAAGTCTGTACGAGGTCTTCACCCAAAGCCAAGAAGCCTATGGTATTAGCATTAGCCAGATGGTTAGTCTTGACCCTGAAAAACGGGCACCGCGAGACTACCAGATGGTCAACTCATGACACACGTTCAGTATGCATGGACGATATCAACATATGTAGAAAATAACCATTCTTACCTTTGTTCCAGTTGATAGTGGCCATAACGATGTTAAGAAAATGTTTAACTTTGTTAACGCGCCACACACATGTTCCTGACCCAAAATATTAAAAATGCACGTGATGCTGGCAATGGTGTACCGGTGTGAGAGCAAATGCGTCTGCCAGGAAAATGTGTCTGGGGGACATATTTTCCTAGGAAATTCTGTCTACCGGACAGGATATACTGTCCATCTATAATGTTGTTAAGGAGATTTGATAAAGTTATAACATCAAGAGTAGCTATAGCTAGCTAGCTAGGTAATACTGTAATTAGGGTTCAAACGAATAGTGATCTTTGTATTCGAATATTCTGTAATGGCAGTTGACTGAATATTTGAATACTCTTCAAATTATTATGATGTGTACAACATGTTACTTCAACATACGGTACAGCTCACAACTAAGTTTACAAAAACACTCATGTCCTCCGGCGTACCTCGACACATCTCGAAGATAACTCGCGGGTTATTCTCGAACGCACGAGTATTACAATGCACATATAAATACTCAGTAGTGCTCGTGAGTAATTACTGACGAGTGGTGAATACTCACGAGTAAATTGTGTCGTGCTCTTAAGTGCTCGCGAGTAATCACTGACAAGTGGTAAATACTCGCGAGTGAATCCTGTCGTGCCCTTTGTCGTGCAGTATAGACTTACACAAGTTTGTCCGTGCTTCCTTTATCAAATTAACTTCACGCCCTGTTTATGTTCAACTTATTGAAGTGCATCTTGGGACATGTCATCTTGGAATGATCTCACAAATAGCGCCAGCTCCTTAACTTAAGCGCCTTATCACATGCGCTTTGTGTTAGAACATGTGCGCTTTGTCTAAGAATACATGCAAGAATTTAGCTGCGTGTCCTGTCTCAGTCTCATGTCATTTGGACTCATTCGCGTGTTTGGTATTCAGTTTGGAGTGATACGTACGTAGTATAGCTACGTACGTACAATAACTCGCGTGCAGAACACAGTCTGACTCGCATGCAGCACGCCATGTCCGACTCGTGTGCAGCACGCCATGTCCGACTCACGTACAGCACGCCATGTCTGATTCGCGTGTAGCACTCGAAGTATGACTTGAGTGCAGCACACGAAGTATGACTCACGTGCGGTGACACACAAGCTCCGACTGATCCCTTGAATAAAATTGATAAACACATGCGTGAATGGTACACGTGAGTGTAAACTTAGTTGTGAGCTGTGCCGTACATGTAAATTAAAGGCATTTAGCATGTTATGCAATGTAATTGGTTTAAAATGAATATTCGAATATCAAAAATTGTATTTGAATATTTGCGAATACAAATTTTTGTCGAATATTCAAATATTTACCTGTAATATATACGGTACAGCTCTAAGGTAACGTCGCCTCACTCGCAACTTACACACTCGCCACTCGAATGCTCGATACGCTGAACTCGATCACTGTCGAGGGATAAAACACTCGAGGGTTGAAGATACTCGCGTTCACACAAAGCTCGAATCACTAGGGATATTTGCTCGAGATTTATTATTAGAACCGTACGCTATGCTTTAAATAGAATAATACTTGAGCACACGCATAAACAGTGGCACGTTTTATAATGTAGTCGCTGTACTGGTCTCAGTGCATCAATTTCGCTCGTTCTTCAATTTGTTAGTGATTAATATAGGATTAGTTTCATCATTTTAGTATTTGTGAGTGGCAAAGAAGGCAACACAACAAAAGAACAATGCACGTAAGTGTATCTTAATATTTTCGAGCAATATAAAATTATTATCTATGCGGCAATAGAGCTCGATAGATTAATGTTTTATGTGTGTTAGGCTTTTATCGCACGTTACATAGTATATCTAAAGGAAACTAAAGTGGACTCGTGAAGTTATTCTTCACACTTGAGTACTCGTCGTCTACTTGCGCTTTGTCACTGTAAGGCCTGTCACATACGTGCTGTACTTACGTAGCTTTATGCTAAATCATGCACTCGAGTTTACTTCGAGTACTTGTCACTTCACGCGCTGCGAGCGCTTCAGTACACGAAACTCGATTGAGTAATGCTGTTTGCTCTACAAAATTTGCGAGCGAGTGCGACGTTACCTTAGAGCTGTACCGTAGCTAAAGAATGACTCGTTTGTCTTTCCTTAGAATTCTTTGCCACATTGGTAAAAGTAGACAACTTCATTAAATTTTGCAACAGACATACTAACATCATGTGCTAACATGATTGCGTGATAAAGCATGTTGAAGTTCTCATCAGTAGCTAACGCATATAGCTATATGTAACTAATTACATGTAGCATTGTTCATTGAATTCTAGTTGTGAGTCGAGGGCTGTGCAATTTTGAGAATAATTGCAATTGCATGTGATTGTTGATTCATAATCACGATTGTTTGATTAATTGCATACTAAGTAAATTTCGTATTTCCAGCATATTTCAACCATATTTCCAGCAGTAAATTTATCATTTCACATTGCATACTGTACACTTACAACAAGCTCCTCACATAATACTGTGTACATATGTATGTGAATTGCTTGAAAAATCTTAAAAACACAGTACTTAATGTATTTGTGATTAATCGATTATTTAAAAATTTTGTGATCATTGCATATCACGATTAATGTTATAATCGATTAATTGCATAATCGAGTTAATCGCACAGCCCTAGAAGCTAGCTATATACTGCATATCTAGCATGAGATTAGCTTTCATTTGCAGGCTAGCTATCAGTTATTATTTGGACCCATAGCTATATGGACCATCATGTGGAGTACACATGCAGTGCAAGTGTTATGTATTTAAACTAGACAGATGTTTGAACATAGGGGGCGAGCCTGAGCAATTGCAACTGACCAACTACACTGTAAAAGGATTAGCGTTCCGACAAAAGCCGAGTTTTTCTCTGAGCCGTCCGTGTTGAATTATTGTCAACAAACTATTATCAATACATGTGCAGTAATTGGAGAACAAGTGTATGCACATGCGATGTTTTTGTACTTCTTCTTAATCGGTACAACTCCCTTCTTCTCCTAAGCTTTCTTCTCTCTCCATAGTATACCCAAAATATTAGACTATCCGTACTTTATTAAATTTGCACCGTTTATTTCTCGTGGCATGAACCACCGTACGAACATATATGGAGTGTCAGTAATCTTCTCCGTTTATAACTTTGTAGCATGAACCACCGTACGAACATATATGGAGTGTCAGTAATCTTCTCCATTTATAACTTCGTGGCATGAACCACCGTATGAACATATATGGAGAGTCCACTACTCCAAGTAGGATTTTGTCGTGTTACATAAGCACTTGTATGGATTTCACATAATTTATCCGAGTATTATTGCACATGAACCACCCTACCAAGCTTACAGTAGTGTGGGACAGTCCGCATTTCGCCATCGTTTTCCACGCACGAACGACCTCATGAGATTCCACGTGAGTGTGGGGCTTGCTCAGACTCGCCCTAATAATAATTAATATTTTAAAAATTTAAAAAGGAAGTAGGGATCGATCTTACACTGCTTAGGAAACAAGCCAGGCACAAGAGAAGACTAAAGATTCTGGCATGAGACAATTGATAAAAGTTTAATGCCTACTTTTAGCTCATGATATCAGTAGATTAATAACCATGATCAAGCCAAAAGTAGGGATTATACTTTTATCAATTATCTCATGCCAGAATCTTAGTTTGTTTGCTTTTTATAACATACTTGCATAAGTATATAGTTTGATGATCATCTTGCCTTCCAGGTGCCTAAAACCCATTACAGGCAGCCTTATTAATTATGTTTTACAGGTATTTGTTAACAAGAGCATTAACATGACAGGCATGCAGCTGCATTATAGCGAAAAACATCGAAATCTATTTGTCTAATTATGTCACATGTGAAAGCAACCGTTTTATGTGACGAAAGCGCAAGTTTATCGACACCTTTCTCGATTTTCTCACCTTTTTAAAGGAACACAAAAAGATAATAAAGGAAGATACTGAAGGATGAAAAGGAACACCATGGCACAGTGGATGAATCTTCATTGGAACAACAGTTTCATAAATCCGAAGTGACTACCTCTGCTGTGTGAAAAATCTGGAGCCACACACCTAGCGCAACTGGGTCTTACGGCAGGCAGGCAGGCCGGCAGTCAGACAAAATACAGGTAGTTTTCAAAATTTTTAAAATTTGCTATAGGTCGGATATTTGACTTTTAGGTGTGTTTAACAAAAGGCGTGTGGTTTTCTCACATGTGTAGTTCAAGGCACTAGTCAAAACTCACATGCCACACACGAATGAGTCAACTGCCCATGTAGGATTAGTACATATGAATCTAATGCTGGGCGATATCTCAATAAATTGGTAATATCGCGATATTGATTGATACGATAATCGTATTGAAGCGAATAATTGAATTGCGATAATATCTTTTGTACCGATATTGAGAAAACTACACATTGTCACGGTGAAGGATATGGTGCTTATAAGCAGCTTCTTGTTGTGTTTTTGTGTACTTGCTATATAGGAACATATGTTTTGTAATGTCTATTATTAATTTGTGAACAGTGCATTTGGCACATAAATGCGTGCATGCATGTTTAATAGAAACCTAGCTATTAAGAGTCAGACACATGTTCAGAGAAAGCAGCAGAGAATTTAGAGACAGAAGGTTAACAACCCAATGAAGACACTGCTACTGCTACAAAAGAAATTTAAACGAGTAAACCCAGAACAAAATTCAAGATTTGGCAGTATTGGAAAGAATAGTGGGATAAAAAAATGTTAATACTCCAATTTGTTGTGTTGGGAGTTGTCATGCCTATGTTAAGACTAAACACTCTAGCACTACTAATCTATATACTATGCATATATAGTTTGGTACTGAATGCATGACATCAGTAAACAGTAAAATAAAATAATGTCAATATTTATTCATATCGTGAAATTAACTCTGGCAATATATCAAGTTCATTAATTTTTAATATCACCCAGCACTACACGAGTCTCACATTTTCTCAACTGTGTACGGGAGTATTTCATGTATCTTGTTACGAAGCGAACGACTTGTGCTTTGACTCGACTTGACTCTACACACAGATTAGTACATATTCTGTTACTTATCTCTTTCCCAATCCACCATAGTCACTGTATACCACTCCAATAACTGTACACTAAACAACAGCACCAGAAATTGCACGCACCAGAGCTCTCGCACGTGTTATATCACAAAGTGCATGTGATAAAGCTCTAGCGCTATTTGTGTGGATATTAAGTAGCTACGTACGTAAGTTAAATCTCAGAGGGCGTTACATGGTGGCAATTTGATAAGGAAGCACAGACAGATTTATGTAGGCCTATACGTTTCTCAGTGCGTGACACGTTTACTCGCGAATATTTACCACGCATTAGTGCTTACTCGCGAGCACTGCTATAGCATGTGCCTCTAGTACCCTTGTCATGCAGTACATATCTTTACATGCATTCTACTACACATGCATGGCTCGTGTACTCAATCAAAAATCGCGAGTTTTTGCAATACAATTATACATTATGCGGAGAATTATTGAGGTAGCATTTATTACATCACCAGTTTGTTTTGTAGAAATTACTGTATGTCACTAGGTTATAATGTCATATATTCCGCTCACATTGCAATGAGATCTTTCAGCAAGAGATTTAACAGCTAGCTAGTAAATATAAGATTGTTTTTCTGCTGTCACCTACATGCATTCTCAGACACTCAGACTTGTCCCCTTGATGCTTATAGTAGCATTCATAATCATGATCATGACAGCATATACATAATTCTGTGTATCTCACTCATGGGTTTTGATATTGTACGTAGCTATGTGTTTATGTATTTTCAATATACATACATACATATATACATACATACACACATGCATACTTAATGCGCAGTTATAATTTTATTAGATGTGTATGTTCAACAAGCTGCTGGTCATTTGTGTGAAAACTATGCCGAGAGCAGATTTTATTACTCACCAAATGAATGGCCACCATATCGCCCTAAGCATTATACAACATTAGCACTCATTCATCATAAAGGAAAACGTGTCAATACTGAAGTTATTTCTGTAGCAGAAGGGCTAGTTTCTGAAGGAAATTTCAGCAAAACTCAGCCATCAAGTGGTAAAATTAGTTACCATAGCAAGGATATTTTGGAGTTATTTCCAACCAATTTGGTATCTTCTTATTTTCTTCTTATTGAAGGCGCACCAGGAATTGGTAAAACAATTTTGTCTAAAGAGATTGCTTACCAATGGGCAGAGAATAAGTTGTTGAGAGCTAAAAAGCTTGTATTCTTATTGTTCTTACGGGATCCTAACATAAAGAATTTGCTATCATTAGAAAGCTTAATTCAGTACTTGTTTAAGAGTACTGAAATAGTATCTAGCTTGTCAAACTATTTATTTCAAACTAAAGGTAAAGGCCTTGTTATCATATTTGATGGTTATGATGAAATGTCTGAAGAAGACAGAAATAATTCTTTAGTAGCTAAAATAATCAGTCGTGATGTGTTACCAAAATGTGATCTGGTTATTACTTCTCGTCCATCTGCTTCTCTATACCTTCGTGATGTGGCAGACTGTAGAGTAGAGGTATTAGGATTTACTGAAGAAGATCGGCTAGATTACATTCAACATGCTCTAGGAGGATCAGATGATAAAATTAAAGCTCTTCAGCACTTTTTAAAATCAAACTGTACCATTAATGCACTTTGCTATGTTCCTTTAAATATGACCATACTGCTATGTCTGTTTGAAGAAGTAGATTGTTTATCACGGGATTTAGACAACAAAGAAGATAATGGATTACCAAACACACAAACAGAAATGTATGAAAAGTTTATTTTGATGACAATCACTCGTTTTATAAAGAAAAGTAATAAAAGTTTTTCAGGCAAATGCTTAAACTTTACTGACTTGCCAGAACTATACAATAAAGCTTTTAATGAAATATTATATTTAGCATTTAATGCTTTAACAAAAGATCAAATAGTGTTCAATTTAAATGATGAAATTGTAGAAAGTTGTCCAATTTTAAAATCCGGCAACTGTGAGGGTCTTGGTTTGTTAAAGGTTACCGAATATGTAAACAATGTCTCCTTTCATTTTCTTCATTTTTCTATTCAAGAATGTCTAGCAGCTTATTATATTGCTTCACAGTCAAGTAGCTTTCAGGTTAAATTGTTGAGGAGTACATTTTGGGACATCCATTATTTCAACACTTGGATAATGTATGTAGGTATGACAAGAGGAAAAAAAGAAGCATGGAGGCATTTTATTTCAGGAAATTGGTTTATGCTATTTACGAAGGTGTTTAAGTCATCTAAAATATCTAAAAAGTATTTGAATGATAAAATTAAGTCTCTTCATTTGTTTCAGTGCTTAGCAGAAATTGGAAACAAAGAATTGGTTGGAAAAGTTTTTAAGGACAAAATAATTGACCTTAGCAACCAAACTCTGTTACCCAGAGATGTCAATACAATGTGCTTTTTTCTCTTGAGGTCTGTTAATAAGCACTGGATAAAACTTGACTTATCTAGATGTAATATTGGAGATACTGGAAGTGATATTTTGTGTAAGACATTTTTAGATACAAGCAGAAACATAATAAACATTAATAAAGTTGATCTTTCTCACAATCAGTTGCATAGTCATTCAATATTGGGGCTTTTAGATGTATTTAAGGTTTGGCACACATCAGAGGCAGTAAGTAGTGGAAACTATGATAATGATATTAATCAGTTTGAATTATGTTTAAACAAATTTGCCTTGTGTAATGATGAGGATTTCCCACAAATAGTAGTTATTGGTCCTCTCATATTTGCATACAATATTGATATATATAACCAGCTTATAAATCCAACAAACATTGTTACTGCTTTATACTTGAGCCACTGCATTTGTCCATCCACCAATCTTACATCTGAAGAGCTAAGCCATAAACTGATCCTCTCAAAGCTTCATATTATAGGTGAGAATATACACAGCATAGGAGCTATTTTTCAAACATTAAAAGAAGTTGATAGTGTGTATATTTATGACCACACCTTATCTGATGAAGATGTGAATTTCGTTTCTTCAACATTATGCAAGAGAAATTCAAGTAACCTAGGAATATGGGTGGTGATTGGCAAAACCAAAATACTAGGAAACATACCTGATATGTTCTCCTTAAATAAACACTTTTCACCTATAGAAATATCTAATTTGACTAAGAGCATTAAAAGACTCTGTTCCACTTCTGAAATGTTTACAACAAAGTTTAATAAATGTATTGAAAGCAAAACTGTATGTGAAGATTTCTTTCATGTGTTACATAAAAGTATTTCTAAATGTGAAATCAAGTTCTGTCTGTTAGAAAATAATATTCTGATTGCTAATGGAGTGAAATATGATAACCTCATTAAGGTATTATCTTCTAACAATAATTTAGAATCTATTTTTATTACAAAATGTAAGCTAAATGTAACAGAATTAAAAATAATTACTAAATCAATCGTTCATCAAGAGTCATCAGAAGAGTTGTATACTTTTGACAGCTTGATAGAAATGGATGGTTTTAACTGTGAAAACTTGTTGAATCAAACTCTGAAGGTAAAACAACTGTTCATACATAGCACTGACTTATCTTGTTCTTTAACTTTTGACCTACCTGAAGCACTAAGAATTTATTCAAATGTTTCGGTTTTATTAATCACAAGCAATACCTTGATTGGACATAATCCTACTTGTGAACAGATGTTACTCTCTTTACAATTGGAAGCAAACTTAACATGTTGGAAAATTTGTAATTTTCCTATAAATATTGAATTGTTTCAACAACATACCTTATCAAATGTGGTGGAGTTAGATATTATAGGTTGTCACATTGGAGAACATGATTTTCAACCATTTAATAATCATTATAACCACAGAATCAGCAAGCAGACTATTGATAGTATTTGCAGACTTCTTTCATATTTTACTGAATTAAAAACGTTTAATTTACGTCACAGTAATTTACGAGAAGCTGGCACAGGCAAGATCTTCAAAGTTTTAAGCATTTTAACTAAGTTAAATATCAGTCACAACGATATTAATGAACAAGCAGTCAATGACATAGCCAATCTTCTGTCTCAGACCTCTAAATTAGAAGAACTAGATTTAAGTTATAATAGCTTACGAGTGACCGAGGCTGTTAACCTTTTAAATGAAGTGCAAAATATATCAAGTCTTTCAAGGCTAAATATTAGTAATAATGGGCTAAATGATAAAGTAGCACACAGTATAGCAACTTTACTTTCTCACAATCCTCAATTAAAAGTGCTTGATTTAGGTTACAACAATCTACAAGTAGCAGGTACTATAGTAATTTGTAAAGGGATGAGCAATTTACTGAATTTAACTAAATTGAACTTTAGTAATAATAATATCAGTGGTGAAGCAGCAAATGATATAGCAGTTGTTTTGTCTCAAAATAAATCATTAGAAGAACTTGATTTCAGTTACAATTGCTTAGGAGCAATAGATTCATGGCACATCATTCGCAATATGATAAAAATGTCAGATCTGATTAAGTTGAACATTTGTGGCATTGGAATAACTGAAATTGCAGCAGATGATATAGCAACTGTTCTAAATAATAATAATAAATTAGAAGAGCTTGATCTAAGTCATAATAATATTAAGACAGTAGGAACTACTATTATTTTCAAAAAAGCCTCAACTGTAAACTTGCATAAGTTTAATATCAATCACAATAATATCACTGGTGATGTAGATTATATAGAAGGTTTTCTTTCTACAAATACTAATTTAGAAGAGCTTGATTTAAGCCATAACAATCTACAGGCTGCTGGTGCTATAAAGGTTTGTAAGACAAACCTTACAAA
This sequence comes from Spongia lamella, assembly GCA_963930835.1. Classification (NCBI taxonomy): domain Eukaryota; kingdom Metazoa; phylum Porifera; class Demospongiae; order Dictyoceratida; family Spongiidae; genus Spongia; species Spongia lamella. The sequence continues at coordinate 4,500,420 of OZ005748.1, read as the reverse complement.
ATTGACTAGTTTTAATATAAGTCATAACAACATTGCATTTGATGCTACAAATGATATAGGAACCTTTCTTTCTCATAATACTAAATTACAAATTCTCGATATAAGTGGTAATAATATACAAGAATTAGGTTACATATTCAAAAGTGTATTATCTAATTTAACTTCACTGAATATTAGTCACAGTGGTGTCATAAATGAAGCAGCGGATGAATTAGCAACTTTCTTACTTCAAAACACTTCTTTACAAGGAATTGATTTGAGTTATAGTAACTTATCAACATCAAGTGCTGTGAAGATTTTCAAAGGAATGAAAAATACTTCAAATTTAAAAATAATCAATATTAGTCATAACATGATTAAAGATGAAGCAGCAGATATGTTAGCAAATGTTTTACTTAATAACATCAAACTAAAAGATATCGATTTGAGTTGTACTAATTTATCTACATTGAGTACTATAAATATTTTCAAAGGAATGAAGAATATTTCAAATTTGGAAAAAATTAATATTAGTCACAACACGATCACTGATGAAGCAGCAAAAAACATAGCAAATGTTTTGTCTCATAATCATAAGTTGCAATCGCTTGATTTGTCTTCTGACCACATCAAATACGAAGGTCTTTTTGAAATTTTTTATTGTTTACAAAATGCTATGTATTTAAGGAAACTCAATATTAGCTGCAATAAAATCACTGCTACAAATGCAAACATAATTGCCACTGTTCTTTCTCACAACTTAAAATTGGAAGAGCTGAACTTAGGTAATAACTTAATGCAAACAGCAAGTACTGTTACAATTTTCAAGAGCTTAAGGCAAAATTCAAATTTAAAGAAACTATACATTAATGATAATATGATCACTGATGCAGCAGCAGATGATATAGCAGTTGTTTTGTCTCAAAATGTACTAGAAGAGCTTGACATTAGTTGTAATAATCTACAAACAGCAGGTATTATAAAGATTTTTGGAAGTATGAAACATATTTCAACTTTAACAAAACTTAATATTGCACATAACAATGTTACTGATGAAGCAACAAAGTACATCGTGGATGGTCTGTCTAGTAATAGTAATTTGAAAGAGCTAAATTTAAGCCACATTAATCTAAAAAATACTATTGGTTATAAGAATTTGAAACTTACAAATTTAAATAAATTTAACTTCAGCAGCAACAATATTGATGAACAATCAGCAAATGAAATATCACTTTTTCTATCACACTGTATTAACTTAAAAGTTCTTGATTTGAGTTGTGCTAATCTACAAAATTCAGGTTGCATTCAAATATTTAACAGACTAAACATCTTTAGTTTAACAACATTTAATATCAGTGGAAATAGTATAATGACTCGCGCAGCAGATACAATAGCAGTTCTTCTGTTCAAAAATCATGAACTAGAGAAACTTGATTTAAGCTGCAATAACCTGCAAGAATCAGGAATTAAACATATTTTAATGAAAATAAATATTTCAAATCTAAGTATTCTAAACATAAGTAGTAACCACATTAGTAATCTGAAATATATAGGAGACGTTCTTACCCATGCTACTAAATTGGTAGAACTTGATTTGAGTCATAACACATTAAGTGCTGGCAGTATGCGATACTTTTTGTATCGATTGAAAAGTATTTTTGCAAATTTAGTGAAGTTGAAAGTCTCTGGCAACATTATCAGTGCTGAAGTTACTGAAGCTTTAGCAGACGTTTTGCTTGAGAATACAAAATTACAAGAACTGGATTTAAGTGATAACAACTTACATGGAGAAAGTGTTAGAAACATTTTCAATGGATTGAAAATTTCAACTTTAATAAAATTTAATATTAGTCACAATAAGATCACTCACCTAGCAGCACGGTACATTGCAATTTTTCTTTCTAGAAATACAAAATTAGAAGAGCTTGACTTAAGTCACAATCAACTACTATCTGCTGGTGCTATAAAGATTTGTTGGATGAGTCTTACAAATTTAACTAATTTTAATATAAGTCACAATGGAATTACAGCTCAAGCAGCAAATGAGATTGCAGCCTTTCTGTCTCACAATGCTAAACTGCAAGTTCTTGATTTAAGTTCCAATAGATTAGAAGAATCTTGCTGCTTAAAAGTGTTACAACATACTTTTATGTTATCTTCTTTGAAAATTAGTGATTGCAATGTTATCAGTGAAACAGCAGGTGAACTAGCAACTGTTTTACTTCATAGCACCTTTTTACAGGAACTTGATTTGAGTTATAACAGTTTATCAAAATTAGATTCATTAAAAATCTTAAAAGGAATGAAAAATATTTCAAGTTTGGTAACAATTAATGTTAGTCACAACAAGATCACTGATGAAGCAGCAGAGGAATTAGCAACTGTTTTACTTTGTAACACTAAATTAGAAAAGCTTGATCTGAGTTTTAATGATTTATCAACAACAGATATTGTGAAGATTTTTAAGGGAATGGAAAATATATTAAACTTGAAAGAAATCAATATTGGCTACAACATGATCACTGATTATGCAGCAGACAGTATAGCAACTGTTTTGTCTCATAACAGTAAGCTAGAAACATTTGATATGTCCTCCAACTATTTGGGATCTAAGGGATGTACTAAAATTTTTAATGGAATGAGAAATGTTATATATTTAAGAAACCTTGTTATTAGCCACAACAAAATTACTGCTGAAGCTACGGTTAGTATAGCAGCTGTTCTGTCTCATAATACAAAGCTAAAACAGCTTGACATTAGTTATAATGATCTACAAACACCAGGTGCTATCCAGATATTTCAAGGTATTAAACACACTTCAACCTTGACGAAACTTAATATTGCTCACAACATGATTACTGATGAAGTGACAGAGTACATTATTAATATCCTGCATAACAATACTGAATTGAAAGAATTAAACTTAAGTGACAATACTCTACTAGAAGTAGATGTGATATTAGTTTCGAATGTGTCCAAATTAGTTAACAACCAAGCGATTATTACTAACTTACAACAACTGAAATTTAACATTGAGCTACGAAGAGTAGGCCTAGGTGTTATTAAAATTTTCAAAGAGCTAGTCTATTATTGTACATTAACAAAAGTTAATATCAGTGGATATTCTATACATCAATCTGGAGCATATAATTTAGCAATTATTTTATCAAAAAACAATGATCTACAAGAACTTGATATGAGTTATAACAATCTGCAAACAGAAGGTATTAAAATAATTTTACGTGCCATAAGATTTTCTAATTTGACTAAATTAAACATCAGTGCTAATAGTGCAGACTTAATTGTTATAGTAAAGGTTTTGTCACAGGCCACCAAATTAGAAGAGCTTGATTTGAGTTATAACAAGTTAAATAATTCAGATGTTAAAAGGTTTTTTACTATATCCAGAAATATTTTTGTTAATTTAATCAAGCTCAATATATCTGGAATTTTCCATGAGATTAGTGATGAAGCTGCAGCAGATTTAGCTTACATTTTTTCTCAAAACAATAAGTTAAATGAACTGGATTTAAGTAACAACAATTTATACCCTGAAGCAGCAAGCATAATACTCAATGGCTTAAATGCTTCAGGCTTAATCAAATTTAGGATTAGTCATAATAATATCTCTGATAGAGCAGCAGTTGATATAGCAACTTTTCTGTGTAAATGTTTCAACTTGCAAGAGCTTGATTTAAGCTATAATAGTCTACAAGATACTGGTGCAACTGAAATTTGCAGAGCAAATATTTCAACTTTGATTTCATTTAATATTAGCCACAATAATATTACTATAAAAGCAGCTGATGATGTAGCAAATTTTCTGTCATACAATTCACAGATGCAGACTTTTGACTTAAGTAGCAATGGTTTGCTAGAGGTAGGTGTCCGAAATATTTTGAAAGACATGCAGGTCGTGCAAAGTCTATTCAATTTGTCTGAGTTGAATATTAGTAATGGTAGTGTCATTAATGAAACAATAAGGCAATTAATAAATATTTTACTTTGTAATACTGAACTAAAGCAAGTTGATTTGAGTTTTAACAGTTTATTCGTATCAGATGCTGTAAAAATTTTGCAAGGAATGAAGAATATTTCAAATTTGGTAACCATTGATCTTAGTTACAACAACATTACTGATGAAGCAGCAGATGAATTAGCAACTGTTTTACTTCATAACACTTCACTACAAAGTATTGATTTGAGTTACAACAATTTATCAACGTCAGATGCTATACAGATTTTTAAAGGAATGAAAAACATTTCAAAGTTAGAAATAGTCAATATTAGTCACAACATGATCACTAATGAAGCAGCAGATGAATTAGCAACTGTTTTGTCTCATAATAATAGTCTACAAATCTTTGATATGTCTTCTAATTATTTCAGTTCTGAAGGCTGTATAAAAATTATGAATGGCATGAGTAATATTTTGTATTTGAAAAAGATTGATATAAGTTGTAATCAAATTACTTATAAAGCAACAGACAGTATTGCAACTTTTCTGTCTCATAACTCTGAACTGGAAGAATTTATATTAAGCTGTAATGATTTTCAGAAATCTTACTTGTTTAAAAAGATGGAAAGTGTCAAATTAACTAAATTGGATGTTAGTTTTGCTCTTCCTGAAGTAGATGACATAGCAACTGTTTTAATGCATAATAGTAAACTGGAAGATATTAATTTGAGTAATAATGAGTTACTACCAAATGGTATTAAAAGAATATGTCTTAAAATGAAGAAAATTTTGAATTTAAAAAGAATTGATATTAGCCATAATAGGATAACTTGGAAAGCGGCAGATGATTTAGCAAATGTTTTATCCCAGAATATTAATTTACAAGAACTATATTTGAGTAATACTAACTTACGATCAGATGGCATTGTCACATTGTTCAACAGAATGAGTAATATTTCAAAATTAACTCACCTTGACATAAGTTCCAATAAAATTACTGATGAAGCAGGAGATGACATTGCAGGCTTTCTGCTTCATAACAGTAATCTAAATGTGTTGGAGTTAAGCAATAACCTTATACAAGCAGCTGGTACTAGAATAATTTTTGGAAAAGGAAAGACTGATATTAGTTTGAAAAAATTAAATCTCTGTGGAAATGCACTTGATGATGAAGCAGCAGACATCATGGCAGCATTTCTTTCACGAAATCCTTCATTAGAAGAGTTTAATATAAGTAAAAATTATCTACAAGCACTGGGTGCAGTAAAAATATTCAGAGCAATACAAGAGAGTCCAAACATATTGAAACTTGATATGAGTAACAACAAGATCACTGATGAAGCAGCAGATGAAATAGCAGCTGTTCTATCAACAGTCACTAAATTACGAGAAGTTGATTTAGACTGCAACTTGCTTAGTGCTGAGATGTCAGATTATATTAAAAGAGCATTTATCAAATTACGGTATTATGAACTCTAGTTATATATAGCTATATCATAGATACACTAAATAGCTACTTAGCCATGCACTAAAGATGTATGTACACACAGCTTAACTATACAGTTTATGATGTTGTTTTGGTTTGCACCTATCCAGTTGTTATATTTATTATTATTATTATTATTATTATTATTATTATTATTATTAGGTCAATAAGGTCACACTTATATTATTATAAATGGATTTCATTTTGATATTTGTTGCATATAGTTTACAAGTTGCACAGTTTGTGAATTAAGGAAGTATTGAAGATTATATATGCATACGCAGCTAGTAAGCTGCTGGAGGGCTGGGGGTGCTTGCCAGCCAGAGTGCTGGGGTGTTTACCAGCCAAAGGGCTGGGGTTTTTACTGTGTTTACCATCTGGGGTTTATCAGTCACAGTGTTAGGGTTTATCAGTCAGAGTGTTTATCAACCAGCTGCAGAGTACAGGAGATTTTACCAGCTGGAGGATGGGGCATTTTACAGTCAGAATGATGATCCTTTACTAGCAACCAATCTTTACTAGCAACCGACAGCAGTATGGAAAGCCATATGTTCATATGTAGTGAGAATTCACAAGGACAACCAGAGAGCCTATTCCAGATGGTTAGAAACCCAGATGGGTTGCCCTCCAAGAATACTAAGGTAACTACTTCTGCCAGGGTGATCACCAGCCAGGCGCTGGAGTGTTTGCCAGCCAGAGTGCTAGGATGTTTCCATCTGGGACCTGAGGAATCATCATTTTCTGCTTGATTTGCTCATTCCAATTCATTGATCTCAACCAACCTTAAACCAGCAGTTCATCTATATACGTATGTATACTTTGTATAGCTACAAGTCAAATAATTTGAGAGAAATTTTTACACAGCAGGTTAGCTAAAAGTTGCCATTTGTAACTCATGATCAGAGCTCAAACATATGTTTTATATAAAAGTTTGAACACACAAATTCATTGATATGTGCTGAACTTTTTCTCACCAACTCTGTAAGAGTCAATTCTCCAAACTTAACCACCATATTTTCCTAAAGGCAAAAGATAAATAATCTAAATAAATTGTCTTTTCTGAGGTATGCATTTATAATTTTGCTGATAAACAGGCCTCGGTGCTAGCACTCCCTGTTTATTTAGTATAGAGATGAAACTATAGCTCCATAACATACGTACATATAGTATATTAATACAGAGAGAGCTACGTATATGCTTTGAAGCATTTCTTTATACTATAGCTAAGTTTTTCAGATTCTTTATCTTTTACCTTCAGTTTCTTGCTTATGTTGTAACTCTGTCGTTGCTGTTTGAACAAACACTCACCTGTTGGGAGATCCCAAGTTGCATATATGTAATATAGTGCTATACAAATATCACATACATACATACATAATACACATGCATATGCACACTAGGGTTGCTTTTTTAACTGGCAATAGGGCTTGTGCATGCTCACATCTATCTCCCCACGTAACTGTACTCACACTCAAGATGGAGGGGAGTTTAGTGTTAGGTTCACCCTTAAAAAGACTGCAACACTAGGGAGGCTGTGACAAATGAGGCATCCGGAAAAGCATAGACCAGAATGGAGTTGTAGGCCACAGTGAGACAATAATAGTCAACCATGCATAGATCAATTAGACACAAAAACATTTGCAACTACGTAAACAACACCGTAATTACCATTGCAAAATTGCTTGAGACCTAGAGGGTGGGGCTTTCACAGTGCAATATTCCAGGCCCACTGTACCCAAATGAACCTCAGTCTGCTCCTGCTGCAACATACCTTGTAGCTACCAGTGGCTGCCACATAATTATATATGTCACCTAATCCACGCCGGATAACATTCATACTCGATTTCTTAGAGAAACAGCAGTTGAATTATTAACTCATCTTTTTCAGTAATCCTTCATGATCAGCAGTAGAGTTTTGCCAAGGGCCTGGAAACAGGCACACATTACTCCTGTGTACAAAAAAGGGGACAGATATAGATCAGCTAGATCCTAACAATTTGTTGTATGTACGTATGTAAAACCATGGAGCATATTTTTAAAAAAATCGTCATTTAGATATCCCATTCAACAGTAGGGCTGAGCCTAATATGCTCAAAATTTTACCTATTATTCCTTCCCGAACTTCCCAAAATTTTGACCCATTATTCTTATTTTATGCCCACATCATCACCTATTATTCCTACTTATTCTTGTAATTTTATTGTATCAGTGATAATAATGTCCACAATACACACAGTGACTATTATACTCACGCCTGGTGAATAGGATATTGAAAGTGCAGACTTTTCTTAAGAATCTACATGAAATATTGCCATCTTCATGAACATCTTCACCATCATCATAATTTTAAACAGTCCTTGAGATAATATTCATTACATTTACCCATTGTAATTATAACTTCCAATTATTCTTGTGACTTCCAATTATTTTTGTATTATGCTTGTGAATGTTCTATAATTCCCAGAATTATTCTCATTAAAATTGCAACCTATTATTCTCAAAATTATGCCGGCATATTAGGCTCAGGCCTATTCAACAGTAGACCCACTGAATTATCTTGTATAACTACAGATTTGTGGAGAATTTCGTGCAAGTAGCATAAAGCAGACTCGAGATATTACGAATTGAATATTTCAAAACGGTATTTCTAAATATTTACAAATGTGATAATACAATTAGATAATAATACAAAACCATCAAAATTTATCCCTTAGCTGGCCCCTCCGGGCTGGACCACTGAGTGTGGCACCTGGCCAGAATCTGGGTGGCCTGCAGGTTTGAGTCCTGCCTTGGAGTGGGTTTTTTCTTCAAATTAAAAATTTAATAGTTGTCCTACCCCATTTGCTTCAGGTTCCCATGGCTTTAGGTAAGCATGCCTTACAAGCTAAGTGCCCTCCGTGTATCCCCTCCAGTGCCTAACTGGTAAAATTACATAATAATAATATAATTTTATAAGTTACCACTTAGCATAGCTAACACCCCTTTGCAATTGGAATCTGTGGATGAATATAGCTACTTATATAATTAGGAGTACATTTACATCACAATATAAACCATGTTTGTGACAGAGCTAACCGTCCATTGAGATTTCTTGACAGAAACCTCAAAAATTGCTCAAGGCGCTTTTTAAAGAATATGCTCATAAAAATCATCTTGCCTTCAATTCAATACTGCTCAGCAATATAGGACCCCTCCACCAAAATACAATACATAATTAAAATTGAAATATTACAACATCAATCATGGCAAGCAACATGTTTTATTCTTAATAAACTTTGTAGTAGAAATGCAAAACAGTGTAACTCATGCAGAGATGAAATTTTTATGAACATACATAGCTAACTCAACTTCTCATAAATATTGCATTTGATCATGATAAATATTTAAATATTAAAGCTACATAGCTACAGACTGTTAATGGCACAAATTTAATAATATACGAAGTGCAGGACTGTATTTAGCCAAATCAGTTTCAGTTTGCCAATTTGCACATAAATAGCTATTAATTTATATTATAATTATTAGTTATACACAGATAGCAGTAATGTGCATGATGTCAGCATACTATACATACATTTGAACATTGAAATACAAAAGATTCTACTGTCCATTGATAGTAATATCAGTTGTAGTGGAGCTTCATCATCTCTGTTTGTTCAATAGCTCTTCAATCTGTAAAAATAAATACTAATGCTACTGTAGCTACAACTCCTAGTATCTATATAGTTATCATAATGGCTTTTCCCAAATGATAATCATCTACTAACCATGATATAGTTAGCTATTATTAGAATAAAATATGGTCACTTAAACTGAAAGTCCCATATTTATCCTGTGGGGAGTTCCGGCCACACAATACTATGGAGACATAATTCATTACAGCATTTAGCTAGCTATTCAAGCAGGAAACTCCTTTGTATACAGATAATGTTAAGTGTATTACACACACTGAGTGCTTATTATTTGTGTGACCAGAGTTTCTCTGTGCAGGTGCTTATCATTCAGCAATAAAATTATTTTCATTGGGTGTTTAGTAGCTAATTTGAATAGCTGAAATTTCAAGGTTTCAAATAATCTGTGAAATAATTGTGGAAGCCATTGCAAAATCACTGCATAGATTTTAGGTACATATTCACAAAACTAAATCATTTGGTAACTTCATGAATACTCTTTCACACAAAAATTCTTTTGAGACTAAAATAATTAGAATTATCTCTTATAGCTAATAGCTAGCTAGCTATGTACCTAGACAACGTACGTATAGCACATGCTTAGATATATGAACCTAGCTAAACCTATGGGTCACGCTGTGATTCAAATTTTATTTTGCACTAACAATCTGACACCTAACCCTACTAACTACTTTTGGTTATAGTTGAAGACTTGCATATATAGTCATTAAGTGACAATAATACATAATTTCTGTAATTGGGTTCCAAGTATAAATGCTAGCTCTTAAGTAAATCCATTACCTGCGATCTGTACATGGCCTTGACATCTAACAAATCTAACTTAAGCTCTTCTTCTTCTTCAGCTTTCTCCCCATACATTTGTAATAATGCATCATACGTAGTTCTTTTATAGCTTCTGCAACAAAAGAAGCACATAATAAAAATTTAATAACAAAAGAGGCACATAACAAAAAAATATCTACAAGCGTAGATAATTCCTAGTTATATACTTTACACAAGGTTCAGTTAGCTAGTGGCTACAGTGTCTCATAGCTAGCTATATATCTGTTGAAACCAGGTCACAATCATGGTGACCTGGTGATCAGCTGACGTGACCCATTGGCTTAGACCCAATGACCTGGATTAAATTACTTCACATCTACAGATATTATGAAGTACTGTAATTCTAATTTAAGAGGCCAACATAAATACTGTATAGCCTAAAATTTTCGAGGGTTAAAATTTTCATGGAATGGCGAATTTAGCAATTCCGTGGATAAAATTTTTGTGGATTGCAGAAGTATTGCATTGAATTATACTGTAGGACAAAATTTTCAAGGCTAAAATTTTCGTGGGTACTACAAAATCCACGAAATCCACGAAAATTTTCACCCTCGAAATTTTTAGGCTATACAGTAAATCAATCGATGCTTTCTAATAAAACAGCCACTAGTAATTTTTGTGACTGCTATATTAAAGAGTATTACAAACCCATGTGCTCCTGTCACTATTGTGGCATGTTTATGATGTGAGCAAACATTATATAGAGCACATCTGATAATTCTATTTTTACAACACATGGTTAATGGACCTTGTAAACAAAGTAGCTAGCTACAGCCCTGCATTTTTGATACAGGGTGACAAGCCTTCAGCTTATCACAATACAAGATATGCTACGCGCTGCTGTTTAGAGGGAATGCATAATAGTATCCAAACTAAAAGGCATCGAGACACAAATGGAGAGTTTAAAACAAGCCAAGTCACAACTGGTAGCTGCTCTGGAGATGGAGAAGGCAAAAGCTGAAACAGTGCAAGAAGAACTTGACAGGTACAAAATGTACTTAAATGCACCTGCAGCTACATTCATTGTAATTGTATATAATTATGTGGTAGCTACTAATGTTCTCAGCATTGTAGCATGTAGGTAGCTACACATTGGTATTGTAGCTTCACTGTTGTTTAGGGAATGTACAAAGCACAACAGCCTTAAGAACTCGCACACTCACACATTAACTAAAGCCAGAAAGGAGTAGGTAATGCATACAAATCCACTGGCAGCAAGTAACTGAGCAAAGTTTTTATCAAATATATAATATACATACGTTACGTATGATACGTAGCTAATGAACTACAAGAACTTAATTTAAGTTGCAATGACCTACAACTACAAGTAGCTAGCAGGCATTTAGACAGTCTTAAGTGAAATTAAAATTTCAAATTAGACTATATATACGTAGCTATATTAAACATCAATGTGAATTTATCTGAAACTGCTAATTTGCTACCACAGGAGTGGATCCAGGATTTTCTGAGAGGGGGGTCTGAATATAGAGGTGTACATGTATCTCTTATGCAGGGGATCTGGGAGGCATGACACCAAAATCATACCTTATGCAAGATTTAGAGCATATATAATTATTTACCAAATAGCTATGGAATAGGGATGTGGTGAGTGCAACCCTGTGGAAGATATACGGTACAGCTCAGTTTAAACTTGACATTTGCACGCGTGTGCTAGTAGAGTCACTCGAGAGATTTGGCGTGAAACTCGCGAGTTGCGCGCGAGTGCACAATTCAAGTAATGAGATTCGATCCTCCAGACGAGTGATACGCTCGTGACGTGCTACTTTACTCGCGAGCTATGTATGCATGTATCACGTTACGTGCTCTATAGCATGCGAGCGAACACGCGTGCAGTTTATCCTCTCGTGCCTCATCACTACTGAATCCAGCTCATACGCTGTTTTAGCGCACATTACACGAAGTATAAGCATCCAAACTGTTTAACTACAGCTGGTCATTATGGACTATGTAGCTACCTATTTAATACAGACACAGTACCACGTATGGGGTCCCAGCGATGGTGCTTATTATAAGTGCTAGCACGTGCTCAGAATAGTTTCTATTATTTTCGGACAGTAGTAACACGTGCAACATTTGTTAGCTAGCAGTTGCAGCGTTTTTGGAGTCAAGGATAATGCCTACAGTTGATTGAATAAGAGGTAAGACAGTAATATCAAGAGTTAATAATAAGAGAGAGGGAGAATATCTAACGCTCTATATGCCTGTGTAAAATGAACGCGTAGAGTGGCTAGACGTGTTAATCGCCACAAAGGATGGGCAAGCAATTGAAGTTTGGTATCGATACTCTCGTGATCCAGAAAATGACGCAAGGCGTGAAATGAATTCCAGGAAAAGAAGCCAAGGTGGAGATGGAGAACAGCCACAACCAACCAAGAAAAAGCGCGCTGCGAGAAAACTATGAATAAAAGAACAGCAAAGACACTTGAACTATTATTGGCTACGAGACCCTCATGTTTCTTCCGCTATTGTCGAGACGGGTGGTTTCCTGGAGCAGTTGCAGTGAAGACGATTCTCCTCTATCCATTCCGCATCTTGTTTCATGCTGAGGCGTCGCCATTACAATTTATTACACGGTTATCGTGAACGGACGTATACAGTATAAAATATCGATTGCATCAGACAGAAAAAAACCATTCAATCACATTATTAACACATTTCGAAATTACGAGTAAGTACAATAATGTCTGGGATTACTCTACGCGCTCATTTTACACGGGCCTATGGAGCGTTAGATACTCTCCCTCTCTCTTATTATTAACTCTTGGTAATATTGTGATGGGCGATGATTCGCCAGCTATCTAGACTCCATACTTAGCCTTGCCATGCTTAGCCTCGCCATGTTGGAAATGTCCCTTACTAGAAGCGTAAGGCATGTATATTAAGAAGTTTGTGTGCATTGCGAATAACTTACAAGTAAGATTTGTGTTGAGAGACGTCTCGAGGCTCTTGCTTATGCTCGTGACGAGGTTCGCATTTACCAAATTTGCTCGTGAATAAGTTGGATTATTCTCGTGCGCTCGCGTGTGATTTCATTCACACGTCATTTCGTTCGCGAGCAACTCACGAGTTATACGCAAAAATCAACGGTAAACACGCGAGTATGGTACATGCGAGTGTCAAGTTTAAACTGAGCTGTACCGTAGGTTATTAATTTAAAATGCTGAAATGACACTTGTTTCAAGAAATAATACATTTTAGTGTGTGTTTATACCGATACATCATTCTTTTGGCTTCTTTGAAATATTTGAGTAGGGGGAGTCTCAGGACCACAAAGACTCCCCTGGATCCACCCCTGTACCAACTTAACAGAACTTGACTTGAGCAATAGCAAGTTAAACAATGCAGGAGATGCTACGTACATGGTTTTTAAATACGTATGTTGAAAAGTATTTTTATTGAACTTTGGTTATCTTGTATTTGTCAGGAAATTAATAATGAAGCTCAAAACAATAGATTAAATGAACTGGATTTAAGTGATATTTAGATGAATGTATATATTTATGTAATGAGTCATGGAGAGCATAAATATAAATAAGTAGTTTATCTCTAAATTAAAGGAAAAGGTCACACAAAATTAAAGCGCCTTGGGTGTAAAAGGTGCAAGTGGCCAATTTAAACTTTCCTTACTACGTAGCTACATAGCCAGGTATACAGTCGACTAGTTGCTATTCAACAGGAGTACTGACTGCAAATGTTCATGTGAGCTTGGTAGTCAATAGTTATATCTGCATGGATAGTAACTCACATATACCATGGTATGAATTCTGAGTGCAATGTGTGCAGTGGACTTGGCTGCCATAACAATAAGTAATAGTCCCCTCCTTGAATCCATATAATTACCAGTATAATATGAACAAATTTATCAGCCCATGATCACCAGTCTTGTCCATGGAATCTTAAGAAAAACCATGGCCCTATCCTCCCCACATGGCCCACAAATTTCAGAAATAGAACAACAACATGTGCATGTATAGCAGCAGCAGCAACAACAACAACAACAACAACAACAAAACATTTATCTGCTTGCAATTGTGTACCCCCGGTATGTATGCTAATTTCATTAGGTAATCTATATAGCTACATGTTCATAATCCCAGCCAGCAGTAAAAATAACCACTGATGTAGCTAGCAACCACTTCATTCTGCTGCCATTTCAGATCATGCACATGTACACATACCTCTGTATTGTCACGTTGTCACCACCATAATTTGCATGCCAGATTTATGCAGCTTCGCTGTGTCACAGTTGCCACCACAATGTTACACTGATGCAGCCTTGCTGTATCACTGTGGCCACAACTGTGTGCGTGTCACAGTTGCTGCTACAGTAACTGTGTTAGAATGATGCAGCTCTTCTCAGTCTGCTGTGTCACAACTGCTTAATTAAACATAAATTTCCATTCCTGCTTGCTAAGTACATGCAGGGTCTCATCTACGTATATACGTAACCCTTAAGGTTTAGAAAAAACCTTATGGGTGATTTGATCCCTGAAAGCTTTTCCCACACTCATGATTTGTTGAATAAGTTTGACTTGGTATTTTGGCCCCAATAATAGAAATATTTGATTTTGAGAAAGATGCAGGTTGAGAGGAATTTATCCCTTGCAGTTGAAATCCCTGTAGCTAGCTACACTTACCAAAGCCCACCACAACCTGGTTGATGGTGATTTTAAGTGTTGCTTATTGCAACAAACAATATAGCTACAGTGATGTGTTAGTAGAAGGGGTAAGCAAAGCATATACATACAATTATAACAAAGGCTGATACCAGAATGTGGCCAAAGCCTAAAATTTTCACAGGTATTTAGCTATACGGTACATAGCCATAGATGCTAAATGAAAATTTTTCCAACTTATCAGTCAACAAGTAGCTATATATATAATATATACATATCTAATAGCAAGTAATGGCAAGGTGAATTTAGCAGGTTCGTGGATAAAATTTTTGTGGATTGCAGAAGTACTGCATTGAATTATACTAGCTATATAAAATTTTCAAGGCTAATGTTTTCATGGGTACTCCAAAAGCCATGAATTGCTCTATTATAGCTACGTATATGGTATGGTATTACTGATGAAAGCTACGTAGCACTTACCTATACTCATTATAGGCATGCATCTTTACTAGTCTCGCGTGGCCATACCACTATTTCCACGCAGGGCATTTATCGCTTGCAGTATAAGCACCCGCACAGCGATAAACGCCCTACACGGAAATAGTGGTCTGGCTGTTGTGTACCGCACGAGTATTTTATACCATACGCGTATGGTACATACCGTACGAGTATACGCATACGGTATGACCGTACGCATATGGTATGGCTATTTGTACCATATGCGTATAGCTACTATACTACTATTGCTGTTCACAAGCAGCACAAGTATATACGTAGCTATAACTAACACAGTATTGTTATTTGTCTTAGATCATGAATTATACCCACGATGCAGCTTCCTGCAGTGATGTTTTTGTGCGGACTCTAATAAGTTCGTCATTGCCGGATGGACAATTCAGATTTGGCCTGCTCCGAAAGTCACTTTGAACTTCCGGAAAGAATAATAGGAAATTTTAAAAGCATATAAAATTAATGTACGCATGCCTAATGATAAATAGCTAGACAGGGATCTACAGATAGGAGCTCACAGATCACAGCTACGATAACACAACAATACAAGTAGCTAAAATTAGTTACTATAGAAATCTAATCAAATGCGTGGGCATCGATTTGCTATACTCATACCTAGCAAAGAAGTCTCTTGAAGCTTTCGAATTTATCACTTTCTCTTTCTGGCTCATTCACATCGAATTAGTTGTACGTCTTCATCCATAGTTATTTTAAAACGGATGATCGTGGCAATTAAGTAAATCATGAGTTATATTGTAGTCCTATTAATATAATTATAAAGCGCTATAATGAATTCGAACGTTTTTGATAGCCTTGTGAAGAGTAATAAGCCTTTTGTGTAGAGCCTCCAGTCCCTGTAGAAAGTTTTATACTGTGCGAAACATATATATGCGTACGGTACAACCATATGCGTAGCAGTGCTAAATTATAGTATAACTGTAATACTCCGTAATATTATAATCACTAGTAATCTGTATGATGTAATGATATGCTATGTAATCATGGTGTAATATGTTAGGAATGTAGCTATTGTAAACAAGTATAAATAGGCTGTATGATTGTATCAATGACAGAGTTCTGAGTGATTAACAATAGTGTCACAGCGATATACTACATGGTATCAGAAGTATAGATGGCAAGCCTAAATCTTCGTGCTCTAGCAGCTTTCAACTTCAGCAAACCTGAAGAATGGAGGAAATGTAAAACTCGATTTGAACAGTTCTAATTAGCCACTAGACTCTCTGCTGAATCAGAAGAGCAACAGGTGAGCAGCTTAATGTACTGCATGGTGGAAGATGCTGAAGAGATACTAGCAACAACGAACATAACAGTCGAACAGAAGAAAGAATACCGCCAGGTTGTGCAGAAATTTGATGAGTACTTTCAAGTGAGAAAGAACCTAGTATACGAATGTGCAAGCTTTAATTTAGCATATCAGCTCGCAGACGAGTCAGCTGAACAATTTATCACAATGCTTCATCAATTAGCTGTGAATTGTGAATTCGGAGATCTCAAAAATGAGATGATTCGTGACAGATTAATTATTGGCATCCGTGATGGGCAGCTTTCTGAACGACTTCAGATGGAGTCTGATCTAACCCTGCAAAAAGCAGAGAAGCTAGTCTGACAAAGAGCAGCAGTGTCACAGCAGCAAAAGGCACTGAAAACTCCAGTGGAAAACAAGCCACAGCTGGAAGCCATTAAACAGCAAAGACGAGCTATCAGAACTCCACAACATAGACTACCTCCACAGAGAACTACTTCCACTCAGTCAAGAGCACAGCCACAGATACCAAAATGTAGGAGATGTGGAAAAACCTCTCATCCACGTCAGCAATGTCCTGCTTGTGACGCCACATGCCATCGATGCAAAAGACAAGGACATTATGCTACCCAGTGTCTCTCAAAAACAGTTGCACAAGTCACTTCTGAGATGCAGGAACTAATGACCACTGATCGAACACAGTTGGAGATGACACAACATCTCAAAAGAATGCAACAACCACATGGAATGTGCAGGTGACAATAAAAAAATGGTGTTGCTGTTCAAGGTAGACACAGGTGCAGAAGTTACTGCAACTAAACAAAAACACCTTGGGTATAAAAAAAGTGCGAGGCCAATCAGAAGCAGCATTGCAAACAGGTGCGACCAAAAACTTTGATATCAGTTGAGGCCAAGAAGTTACTTATCAAAATCTTTTTCACTACTTGAATGACATACAATAGTTTATAGCATATTTTCACAACTATGATTGGCTTTGTCACTTGGCCACCTTTTTCACACCATCATTATTAATAAAGGTGGCCAAGTGACAAAGCCAATCATAGTTGCGAAAATATGCTATAAACTATTGTATGTCATTCAAGTAGTGAAAAAGATTTTGATAAGTAACTTCTTGGCCTCAACTGATATCAAAGTTTTTGGTCGCACCTGTTTGCAATGCTGCTTCTGATTGGCCTCGCACTTTTTTTATACCCAAGGTGTTTTTGTTTAGCATATCACTACTTTTTTGGAAACAGATGTTAGCTATGTATTACTAGCAAGCAGCAGAGAAGTACTGCATGGCAGAGGCGTAGCTAGGGGTGGGCATGGTGGGGCATTTGCCCGACCGTCACTGATACAGCATTAGATACTTCTGTTAAAATACACTGAGAGGAGTGGTATCAGCAGTGTTGTTGCGCTGGTGACAAGTCGCGTGACAAAAGTAATATTATTTACAAGGGTCATATAGAAGAATTACTGATGAAGCCTCCAGCCTTCAACATGCATGCAGACTGGAGCTTTGAGACAGCTGGATATCAAGGTTAAGCAATGCATGTATAAACGTGTGCCAGGTTATAAAATTAAGCACTTGTGTGAAAAACAGGGTGCCTCCTTACTGTTGGCATTGTGTATACATGCGATCTTTGTGTGGTTGCAAAAATTATTATTATTTCAAACATTATAATAACTAATATATATTTTCAATGTCTAGTAGATGCCCATTCAAGTAATCCAGAGGCACGTGAGCTCGTATAGTCTTGATCATCGCTGGATAGTTTCCTGGATCTTTTGATCGAGTACCTATAGCTTCATGCAGCAGCATTTATTATACATTACATCATAGCTAGGATAGTGTGCATACACTTTTCAAAAGAAGTAAATGCTCACATGAAAGTGGGCATATGTATGCATTAATATATAACAATATACTTAGTTGCATGCTTGAACCGTTGCCCGACCATCAAGAAATGGCTGGCTATGCCCCTGCTGCATGGGCATAACTTGTACTTGCTTAGCATACAATATTGTAAATTTAACTTTAAAGCTGAATTTTGAAAAACTAGCCTACAATTTTTTTTAACTTTCACTACAGAGTGATACATCAATATAGATTGTGTATCTGAAAGTTTATGCAAATCATTTCAAGGGGGTCCAAGTTATGGCAACTATCAACCTGCAGTGTAATAGCTTTTCTCAAATACATTCAAGTATTTACTTCAGGCTGAAAGTAGTAAGACAGGTAGAGCATACATAGGAAAAGTGCTGATACAAATTTGGCTGAAATCCATGAAGAAATGAGTGAGTTATTAGACAAACAAGTGAATGTACAAAAAGAGAGTTTGAAAAAAACTTCTGGGATTCACGCAAGCTCCCGCAAGCCCACGAAAAATGTGTGCGATGAAAATGAAAGAAAGAAAGAAAGAAGTATTAGAAGAAAAAAAAAACGACGGCCGCATCAAAAAAATTTTTGTGGAAGGAAAGATTTTATAAGGCCGTATCTGAAGACTGGCTGAACCGATTTCGACGAGCTTCAGGTTATTGATTCTTCAAACAATGAAGGTACTAATTCTCGAGTAACGGGCAAATCAGGCGGGAAGGGATGGTTCGTCATACGTGGGCGCATGAACGGCGTCATAAAACTCGCAATGGCTGGTACTTAGGAATGGTGGCGCCGACTTCCTCCATTCTCGGTTTATTGATTCTATATAGTAAGAACGTTGTGGGTCTGTGATAACTAAGCGATAGCTTTCATGGCGGCTTAGCTAGAGCGTTTGCGAGTTTGAGGGCGGTGCTACATGTAAATAACTCACTCAGTGGTCGCGTATGCTGCTTCTTCTTGGCCTCGCGACTCACTATCGTGAGTCTTGATGTCTGAGTTAGCATGGAAACAACTAAATTCCATCAAGAAATTCCAACTAACTTCAACTAAACAACAACTTTGTGGCCCAGACCGAAAATCACTAGATGTTCTAGGAACGGTTACCCTAACTATCATGGTAAATGGCAAATCCTGTACCCAAAGAGTCTTTGTTGTTCGCAACCTGCAAAATAATTTACTGGGCTTACCAGCAATCAAGCTTTTACAGATGTTACCACAGATTGACACAATTCAAAAAGGTATTCCAGATTAATTCCCAGACCTATTCACAGGCTTGGGCACAATGAAAGAGATGTACACTATAAGATGAAATCAAATGCCAAACCCTATGCTTTGTACACACCCATAAATGTATCCCTACCACTAAGAGCTAAGGTACAAACTGAGCTAAAACGAATGGAGAATATGGGAGTAATCTCAAAAGTAGAAAGCCCGACCTCATGGTGTGCAGGCATGGTAGTAGTGCCAAAGCAATCTGGAGAAGTACGTATCTGTGTGGACTTAAAGCCTCTAAATGAAAGTGTACTAAGAGAAGTTCATCCTCTTCCAAAGGTAGAAACTACCTTGTCACAACTGTCAGGTGCAAAAATTTTTTCCAAAATTGATACAAACAGTGGATTTTGGCAAATTCCTTTGGATCCGGAATCTCGGCTTTTGACAACATTCCTAACTCCATTCGGGAGATTTTGTTTCAACAAACTTCCCTTTGGGATCTCTAGTGCGCCAGAACATTTTCAAAGGCATATGAACAACATCCTAGCTGGTATTCCAGGCATCGTTTGTCATGTAGATGATGTCCTGATATTTGGGGAAAACCAGAAAGAGCATGATGAAAGACTCACAACAGCTCTACAAGCCATTCAGAGGGCTGGACTCACATTGAATCGTGAGAAATGTCAAATTTAATAAATCTTGTATTTCCTTTTTAGGTCACATCATTGACAGCCATGGAATCTCTCAGGATCCACAGAATAACAAAGCCATAACAGACATGAGTCCACCGACCACTGTTACGCAACTGAGAAGGTTCCTGGGAATGGTTAATCAGATGAACAGATTTTCTCCGCACCTTGCACAACTGTCACAGCCACTAAGAGAGCTTTTAAGCAGTAAGAAAACATGGATTTGGGGACCAGCCCAACAAGAAGCATTTGAGAAACTGAAATCTGAAATTGCTAACCCAAGAGTACTACATAGCACACTATGATGTCACAGCTGATACCAAAATCAGTGCTGATGCATCATCATATGGGCTGGGAGCTGTACTGCTACAATCTCAGAGTGATACCTGGAAACCTGTGGCATTCGCATCACGCTCATTAACCGACACTGAGCGTGGATATGCTCAGATTGAAAAAGAGACCCTTGCCTTAACATGGGCCTGCGAAAGATTCTCAGAATATGTGCTTGGAAAACAGATCCAGTTAGAAACAGATCACAAGCCATTAGTTCCAATACTTGGTAACAAAAGCTTAGACATGCTACCTCCACGAGTACTTCGTTCCGGCTCCGACTGATGAAATTTCAGTACACGATTATACATGTTCCAGGGAAAGAATTATATACCCCCGACACACTGTCGAGAGTCCCACTATCCAGTCAACTGGACAATTTCGAAGTGATGTCAGCAGAAGACATTGAGTTCTTTATCCATACACTCACAGATTCACTACCAGCAGACAAAGATCGTCTAAATATCTATCGTCAAGCACAGGCAAGTGATGAGATTTGTTCTAACCTAATTGCCTATTGTATATCAGGGTGGCCTTCACATAAACCAAAAGGAGAGTTGAGAAAGTACTGGAATTTTCAAGGAGAAATGTCTTTAAGTGATAATCTCCTATTGTATGGTGCAAGAATTGTTGTTCCCAAGAGTATGAGAGAGGAGACTCTTCAGAAAATACACCAGGGTCATCAAGGGATCCAGCAATGTCACTTTCGAGTCAAAAACTCGGTGTGGTGGCTAGGAGTATCGAAAGACATAGAAGCTTTAGTCAAATCCTGCCCAGAATGCCAAAAATCAGCAACTCTTTCAAAGGAGCCATTGATAAAGCCTCCACTCCCAAGCTATCCATGGGAGAAAGTAGCATCGGATTTATTTGAGTTGAACAAGACAACCTATCTCCTAGTAGTTGACTACTTTTCACGATTTTTGGAAATACAAAAACTCACTTCTACCACTTCCGCAAATGTCATCACAGTGCTAAAGTCCATATTTGCTCGACATGGAATTCCTGCTACCCTTGTCACTGACAATGGACCACAATTTATTTCCAATGAAATGAATCAGTTTTCATCCACCTACAGATTCCGCCATGTCACCAGTTCTCCTCATTACCATCAGTCAAATGGGCAAGCTGAACGTGCTGTTAAAACTGTCAAAGCATTACTCACAAAATCTACAGATCTTTATTTAGCCTTGCTAAGTTATAGGGCAACACCACTACCATGGTGTGGGCTAAGCCCAGCACAACTTTTGATGGGACGTATCATAAGAACTGATGTTCCTCAACACCCGACAATGCATGTTCCAACCAGAATGGTCGTACTTAAAAGATTTCCGGGAAGGGGAGGAGAAATATAGAAGTAATCAGAAAAGAGATTATGATGAATGCCACAGAACAAGACATCTACCAGATCTTTCTGATAACTCTCCAGTGTGGGTCGATATGCCACCCAATGGCCAAATTCCAGGAAATGTAGTGACAGCAGCTCCAGAACCCAGATCATATATTGTCAGTGTTTCATCTGGGCAAGTTAGAAGGAATAGATCCCAGTTACGTGAACGAAACTGTAAGTTACCCAGGGAGAGTCAACTGGTATTCAGACCCGTTTAAAGACTGGAACTGAGATACACCCTCCGCAACGTTATCAAAGCTGAGATTCAGCTTGGAGGGAGATGTAGTATAACTGTAATACTCTGTAATATTATAATCACTAGTAATCTGTATGATGTAATGATATGCTATGTAATCATGGTGTAATATGCTAGGAATGTAGGCTATTGTAAGCAAGTATAAATAGGCTGTATGATTGTACCAATGACAGAGTTCTGAGTGATTAACAATAGTGTCACAGCGATATACTACAAAATCACACACATTTGAGTGCAATTCGAGAATAATTGTACAAGTAACAGTCAAGTAATTGAACAACGCAATAAATGTGTTATAACTTACGAAGTGAACGATGTATGAACTCGATGGAGCTCTACTTCGGGTCCCATGGAATACGCAAGCCCCGGTAAACAAATCAGCCTTGGCCGGTTAGCCTCAATTGTGGGTACCATCTAAAAGTAGCTAACGAACCGTTACCTCTATGGTTATGCTCCGGATACTGGCCTTGATGCTTTATGAATATTTGCTCATAATAAGACACATTTCAGCACGAACATTTGTTCATAATAGTTAAGATACGCTAAGTTGGCGTGCGTGTGTTTATTTATAATAGTGCCATATTCAGCTTCACACTCCTTGTTTTCACTGACTAGGTAGCTAGACTAGCTACATTTTAATAAATTTGTAAGTCGTCAACTTTTAAAAATATTTTTAGCGCCATGACGTTAGTAAACTGTGCCGTGTTGTGCCGTAACAGCAATCGCTCCATCCTTTCTTGGAAAAATTATGCCCATTGGACCTCCTGGTATTGCAATTCAGTTTATAAGAATTTGTTTGCTGAATTCCCGCCCGCGGCCCGCATCAAAATTAAAAATGTAGCTACAGGACCAGAAACATAATTACAAGTTGGAGTGGCCTAAGCCTTTCTTTTCTCATGCCTGGTAGCTAACATAGATATAGCTATAGAATAAATTAAACAGCTAGGAAGTTTGGGTCACTTTGGGAAGGAATATGTAGCTACGTACTGTAGCTACGTAATATTAGTAATAGCTAGGTAAGCACAAATTTTAAAAATATTTTATACTTGTAATGAAACCACACACAATTTTATATTATAAATACCCCTAGCACTGATGGCGCTTATAAATTCCCTTCAGAGGCGCTTATAATTAAATATGCGCCACCATAGATAATACACAGCCCTATGGATGTGAAACTAGTAAGCGCCACCTGTTCTGGGCTGGTTTCGCGCCCCCTGGTGATAAACTGTGAAGCCAGGATATATTAAGAGATATTTACGGATATTTATGATTCTGAAGAAATGAAAATAGAGTCTGAGCGATGTAAAGCGCTTAAAAGCACTATAGAAACACTATGCACAGGAGAGAACACGGCTTTTTACTCGGTATTTAAAAAAGTGAGTATTAGTACACTCGAACATGCTGCGGCAATGATTTTAGTTTTATTACACACAGTAACTGGTATAAGGATTAAATGGTAAAAAATTCAAAGCTCAGGGTAGAACACGTAGAGTAAAGCATCGGTATTCGGCCACCATCTATATTCGGACGCAATTGCTCGTAACTTATGAGGAGTATTTAAATACCTGGCATGTCCTTGGACACTTCAGGGTTGTGCAAGCTTGTACACAAAAAATCAGACTTCTATGAGTCTTCATCTAGGAGCAACGAGCCTATAAGTGAGCCGTCCGAAAACATCTTTGATCGGAAAAATAAATCAACTTCCGGACAGCTCTTGCCACTTGTCTGTCTTCAAGCCAACCAATTCTTCGTTGCGTTCGTATGAAAGGGCAACTCTTCTACTTTCTAAATATATATAGTTTATTTAATTTAAATCCTTCTGATTATGAATTACAAACAAAAGAAACCGGAGTGTCAGCGGATCAGTAATCGGACACACGTGATTCCCTAAAAATATTGAAAAATCAGCCATTTGAATTCACGCTGAGCGTTTTTGCGTAATAAAAGTTGTTCTATCTTGTAGAAAAACTCTCCTGCTATCTACTGATATATAGTTTTCTTTATTTACGCTAATGTTGCTGAAGTTACCTGCCAACTATTAATTAATACCACACGTTTCCACAACTCTACAGGCCCACGTGATTAGGGCCTTTTGAGTGATTGCTTAATTCGTGGGGGAGTTTTTGGGTTTTATTATTAAATCAGTGCAATTTTTGTTAATGTATAAAGCAACAGTTGAAAACTATATATCAGTAGATAGCAAGAGAGTTTTTCTACAAGATAGAACAACTTTTATTACGCAAAAACTCCCAGCGTGAATTCAAATGGCTGATTTTTCAATATTTTTAGGGAATCACGTGCGTCCGATTACTGATCCGTTGACACTCCGGTTTCTTTTGTTTGTAATTCATAATCAGAAGGATTTAAATTAAATAAACTATATATATTTAGAAAGTAGAAGAGTTGCCCTTTCATACGAACGCAACGAAGAATTGGTTAGCTTGAAGACAGACAAGTGGCAAGAGCTGTCCGGAAGTTGATTTATTTTTCCGATTAAAGATGTTTTCGGACGGCTCACTTATAGGCTCGTTGCTCCTAGATGAAGATTCATAGAAGTCTGATTTTTTGTGTACAAGCTTGCACAACCCTGAAGTGTCCAAGGACATGTCAGGTATTTAAATACTCCTCATAAGTTACGAGCAATTGCGTCCGAATATAGATGGTGGCCGAATACCGATGCTTTACTCTACCGAGAAAATACGTTTACAAAAATAAGTGCGCCAAGGCTAAATTACCTTTTAAAACTGGCATAAATCTTTTAAAACCTAGTTTATTACACACAACTCTATAAAGGAACACGATGCATCACATCATAGCTGTAGCGCAAAGCCACTAATCGTTGGGCTGAAAATATGGTCACAAAATTACAACTGACCAAAAACAAACATAATAACCAACCTGTTATTTGTGGTTTCAGGTTGCGAATAATTCACCAAAATGCTTCTGATAATGAACAGCAAGACCTATAAGTCTTCACTGGCTTTCACAACCTCAAACCACCTGTCGCCTTTTTAGGCGCGCGAAACTAGGATGGAGCTTTTGTATTCTGTAGAAAACTATGCGCGCACGTGATTAGTTTCACATCCATAGGGGTGTGTATTATCTATGGCGCCACCCCACCCGCATGAGTTACAAAATTATGCATATAGGTAAGACCATGATTCTGTACTAGTCTATATAGCTATCCGTGAAAGCATTATAGCTATTATGCATTATAGTCTCGCGTGGCCATTAATATGGCGCAAGACTAATGAATATGCAAAAGGAGACAATAACCTACCTGCTCACGTGGTGCGAACACTATATGATAGTCACGAGTCTTAACTTTTCTCAGTTGTAGACCTAAAATTTGTGATTGGTGAGGAGTGTACGTGTGTAATTCTCCGAGTCGTGATGGCTAATTCTGATGCTAAAGGAGATACGTTAGAAAAGTTTAGAAGAGATTCTATCCGTAAGTTACACCTACATGTACGTGTAGAGCTGTACGGAGCTAGTCTGCTAGTGCACGCATAGTTACATTATCTATAGCTAACAGCCAATACTGGCATTACAGCTTGATCCTAATTATAAATTTAGGGAGCGACATCACGGTGTTCGGTTTTAAATTAGCTTCGTACATATATCTCAGTCAGGCTTGCATTCTGCTATCGATCTACCTGGCTATATAGCTATATTCATGATAAATTTAGCTACCCTCACTTACGGTTTCCTAGCAACGATTTATTATTATCCAGACTTTATGGCTACACTTTTGCGGAGGTATATAATACAGTAGATATAAACGAAATATTTGGGATAACTATGTCATCAACCATCAAGGCATTGTAAAAAATTGTACAATTTTACTAGATACACTGAATAGCTATTTACATATATTATATGTAGTTTGTAGCTAGCTATATGTATCTGTGTCTGTTTGCAATGACATGTGTTTTTAAGTTAAACTATATAGCTATGTATATGTACGCATTCAGTCTTGTCTATACTTAAGAAGACTATATACGTATATATATATATATACACATGCAAAGTAAATATTGTTATAATTATTGGAGAACTTTCAAGTGACGTAGCTATAGCTATATGCATAGTCCAGACCACTATACTTACCATGCATGCATGTGCAAAATCTACGTATTATATACTTGATTTGTAAATCATAAGTAATACGTGAAAATCCCATTTTGAAGGTTTCTTAGAAGTTTAATCCCACAAAAATCTTAATTCAAATCCTGCGTGTATAGCAATGATATGACTAAGTGATATTTTCATACCGAGTGAGATTTTCATCTGCCGTGCACATGCCATGCTATGGTGAACAATTTTATCATTAATAGTTTCCAAATGTTTCTTTGGTTTCTGCCAAGATTATATGCTGAGCTAGCATGCAGCATTAATAATTATGTCACTTCCAGCCTTTTGAGTTGACAAGTGTACCTCCTAGTTATACGTATAGTCTGGAAGGGTGTAAACAAGAATGAAGCTATTTGATGTTGGGATAAAATGCCAAATAAGTCAAAAAATTGCATGTAAAATATAAGTTGAATTTTGCATGTCACTAAAAAGCTAAAATCAAGTCTTATAGTATAGTAGTGAGGTACAATCCAAGGCAAGAAAATGAAAACAGCATACTGGCCATATGCATGCCTACATACATAACCAATTTAAGACTATGCATATAATATCTGTACTTTAATGTTTTTGAATCTAAAATACACAAGCAAGCTAAAGTCATTTAAACTGTTTAACTACACTGTAAAAAATGAAGTGTGCATACCACACTAAATGGTGTGATAAATGACTGTGTAGGATGATAACCACCTTATTAATATAGTGATTAGAACCCCCTCACAGTCATTTATCACACCATTTAGTGTGGTATGCACACTTCATTTTTACAGTGTACTCAGCCATGACACATGTACATGTGGTGTTTCATTGGCTAAAATGGTAATTTAGCCATCAAAGTCTGAATCACTAGATTGTATGCTTTTATAAGTTTGCCATCCAATGGCTGAAGATAATACGAGATATAATGGATATGAATACAATTTTTATATGAAATAGATGCTAGTGAACCATAGCCTAAATAATTACTGTATTGATCACTGTTTGAATTGTTTGGTTCTATGGTGCATGATTAATTAATGTTCCTCAGGTCTCTGAAGCAACGTAAAACCTCGGATTCGAACAATAGCCTGTGTATACATTTACATTTACTTTGCAGACATAGTTAGCAAAGCTAGTCTGTGGAATGTCTTTATGGAATCCATAGAATGTGTTATTGGGATGTAGGGTAACTGCTGTATATTTATAGTTGCATAGCTGAAATTACTCTACCAACCAAATCCCTAAGTACATACGTACATAAATGTATATGTATGTTGAATCCCAGGCAGTACGAGTAGGATATCTCATCCATGTATGTATAGCATATGGTTACAATCAACATATGCATGTAATCCTGTGTATAGTGGTCAAGTGGTCATGGAGTTTATACATGATGCACATGCTAATCTTCTTAACTGTGCGGCTCACTTCATGGCCACATTAACATAATTATATAGTTTGTGCTTCACATTGTGTTTGGGTTTCTACTATACAACTACTGTAGCTATACAACTACACAACATGGACCAAACTATTTGATCTTAGAAGCCCTCTAAGACTGTGTGGGTATACTGCATGATTTGCATTCCATTTTAAGCCTGAGTGTGTGTAGGATCAGCTTTAGTGGTAATAATAAATATATTCATGAAAGTAGGTACATTTAACAACTGCCACTTCCTGCCTTCATAAACAATTTTATAAACACACAAGTTTGTGATGTATTTACCATAGTATTACACGCAAGTTGTTATAGTGAAGCATACATACATACTACAACGATGCCATGAGGAAGAAGGACTAATCAGTGACTAAGAAATGCATATGCATGCATGTGGTTTAAACCAAGTTAAGATTTGTAGACACAGTAATTATAATTCTCTAGTAGTCTTACTCAGCAACTATGTATTGACAATTAATGATCAATAAGGAATCAACAGCAATACACATAATTATATTATAACTATAACTATATGGAAGGTCTTATCACTGGTACAAATACCACTGCAGCCTAACAACTACTACAACTGACTGAACTAAGACTACAACACATTCTAAATATTACAATACGTACAAACAAGCATGACATAATTATGTAGTCATATAATCATACATAATCAATATATCACATCTCCTCCCTTCTAAGTCTTAAGTAGTCCAGGAATTACTGCAAAGCGTATAAGAGGTTCTCTAGTCTGTTAGAGTGACGAAACTCAACATTGGATGAATGTACATGTTCCGGCAAATGGTTTGGAACAGAAGATTCACCAAAGAATACCTCATCATATTAGGACTGTCTTGCAGAGAGTCCACCTCACAAAAGTTAAGTCAACGAGCATGATCTACGTATGTGTCGTCTCACAACTCTACTATCCTCCAGTAATACATAGTATATATGTAATTTTACCTTCACTCTTTGCAATGGTTCCGGGAAGCCATGTTTTGCCTTCAGAAAATTCTTTTACAAACACCTTTTCCTCTTTATTAAGATCACGTGGCTTTAAGTGTTGGTTGTGGTGGTCTTTCTGTTGTTCGCGCTTTTGCTTAACTTCAGCTGGGATATTCGGATGAAGAAGATCCATGCAAGACACTACGTATATAATTAGCTGCTAACTAGATTTGCTATTGCTTTCAGCCAGTACATATAAGGGTGAATGAGTGAAAAATAAGGATTCTCTTGAGTATTATAATCATCAGTAACCTTGCAATTGTATGCATTAATTTTTGCTGATCAAGTTGATTACATCAGTTGTTTCTTTAAGCCACTACTTCTTTTTTAAGGATTAGCATTTTGTGCTCAGCAAGTTAACAAAGAAATTCATGAATTTTACATCTTTTGAAATTTTTCATGCATACCCGCTTACCCTATGTCAATCCCTAGTTATAATAGTAGTATTGTATGCTGAACAAAAACACCCTGGGTGTAAAAAAGCGCGAGGCCAATCAGAAGTAGCATTGCAAATAGGTATGTACGACCAAAAACTTTGATATCAGTTGAGGCCAAGAAGTTACTTATCAAAAATCTTTTTAACTACTTGAATGACATATAACAGTTTATAACATATTTTCACAACTATGATTGGCTTTGTCACTTGGCCACCTTTAATAATAATGATGGTGTGAAAAGGTGGCTAAGTGACAAAGCCAATCATAGTTGTGAAAATATGCTATAAACTTTATGTCATTCAAGTAGTTTAAAAAGATTTTTGATAAGTAACTTCTTGGCCTCAACTGATATCAAAGCTTTTGGTCGTACATACCTATTTGCAATGCTGCTTCTGATTGGCCTCGCACATTTTTTACACCCAGGGTGCTTTTGTTTAGCATATCACTACTTTTTTGGAAGTATAAACAGATGTTATTACTAGCAAGCAGCAGAGAAGTACTGCATGGGCATAACTTGTACTTGCCTAGCACACAATATTGCAAATTAAACTTTGAAGCTTAATTTTGAAAAACTCAGGCCCAAGATTTTTTTTTAACTTACACTACCTAGTGATACGTACATCAATATAGATTGTGTATATGAAGGTTATGCAAATCATTTGAAGGGGGTCCAAGTTATGACAACTATCAACCTGCAGTGTAATAGCCCTTCTCAAATACATTCATTGACAAGTGGTTACTTCAGACTGATAATAGTATGACAAGTAGAGCATACATATGTAGGAGAAGTGCTGATACAAATTTGGCTGAAATCCATGAAGAAATGAGTGAGTTATTAGACAAACAAGTGAATGTATAAAAAGAGAGTTTGAAAAAAACTTCCGGCGTTCACGGAAGCTCCCGCAAGCCCATGAAAAAGTGTGCGATGAAAATAAAAGAAAGAAAGAGGAAAAAACAATTGCCGTGTAAAAATTTTTGTGGTGACAGGAAGGCATTTATAAGGCTGTATCAGAAGAATGGCTGAATAGATTTCTATAACTTTGGGATATTGATTCTTCAAACAATAAAGGTACTAATTCTCCAGTAAACGGGCGAATTGGGCGGGAAAGGATGGTTCGTCATGCATAGTCGCACAACGGGCGCCATAAAACTTGTAATGGCTGGTACTTACAGTAGGAATGGTGGTGCCTATTTCCTCCATTCTCGGTTTGTTGATTCTACATATATAGTAAGAACGTTGTTGATCAGTAATAACTAAGCGATAGCTTTAATAGTGGCTTAGCTAGAGTGTTTGCGAGTTTGAGGGCGGTGCTACGTGTAAATAACTCACTCAGTGGTCGCGTTGCTGTGGTTCTTCTTGGCCTCGCGACTCACTATTGTGAGTCTTGATACGTAGTAGTAACAGATTTAAAATTTTAGGAGTTGGTTTCACATAACACAAGTTAAGTTTGCTCTAGGGAGACATGCCATCCCAAATACTTTTGAATTATTGTAACTATGAGTTGAAATACTACTCTAGCATTATTAAAAAGTGACTGTTCTCTTAGAGTATATCCATCTAGCTAGCCTGAGCTGTGTCATTTGAAAACGGTTTCCATGTAACTGTTAGATCTGCCACTTCCACTGATATACGTAATATAATTATTACCTAACAATAGCAAATTCATCATTTATGTTTTGTTTTTAGGGAATAGCAGACCAGAGTTAAAAGCATTGAGAATTATGCGGTGATAAAATGTGCTACAAATTGGAAACAGTTAGGCAAAAATCTGGTGATAAATTTTTAACAACTTCACCATTTGCGGTCGCTGTAGAGACTAAAAGGACTGATATTGGAATGTGCCTAATCACAATACACCAATAGACCCAGGATATAGTAGTGAAGCCAATCTTCTAGAACTTTTTTCAAGAGAAGTTTATGAATTGAATTTGATGAGCAGGAATTAACAAATCTCGCAACAAGTTGATGTACGTACGTATTACCATCTAAAAACCAGGCGTTGTGTAAGTTAAACCACTGTTAATCAACTGCTATTCAATGTAATGTAATAATAAGTAATGATGTCACGGACAAGTCACATGAGTATAGACTCATCACTAAGGAACACATAGCAATGCACACAAAATTAATTCTTTTGTTTAAACCAGCTTTATACTCCAGTACTTTAGTGATAAAGCTTTTTAAAAGTATAGTATAAGGTTGTTTTAAGCCAAAATTCTTATTGTAACAATATAGGCTAGTCTTCTTTTATAAGCTCCAAAACACTCATGGCATGCCCACTTTTAAAACTAAAGCACTCCGTCTTGTTAGTAATGTACGGCAGCTTTTACTGTAAAATGAAAGGCTAACACAACATTACCTTTGCTCTTCTTTAGCAGTAACTCAGGACGTGCTTCGTTACTAAGGCCCTGCCCATCATTAATATCGACGGCAAGTGCCATAACAAAGAAACTGAAAAGCAGTAGGACTTGTTTGATTGGTTATTTAGGCTTCTTTTCACATGAATGGTTTTTAATAGCCTAGGGGGCAGACACACACACATACCAACGTCCGCATGAAAACAATTTCAAGAAACCAGGCGGCACCTGGTTTAAAAATGATTATTTGGTCACTTGGCCATCTTTTTAAGACATTTGGAATTGTAAAACATAAAGGCGGCCAAGTGACAAGCTATTACTTTTGTGAGATTTGTTAACAAATTCAATTCATAATCTTCTAATATGTCTTGAAGAAAGTTCTATTTTCTGATTTTCCTCACTATTTCATCCTGGGTGTGTTATGATTGCATAAACTTTGGCCACATTCCAATATTAATCCTTTTAGTTGCTGTGGCAGTTTTTCTTGGCCATGGCATTATTTTATACCTATTGTGTTTTGTTACCATATATATACGTAATACCATATAGTGGGAAAGTTTGGCGGTGATAAAGTTTGGTGAATTTACTCTTACAAAGTTTAAAGTTTGGCAAATCAATAGATCAAGCCAAAAAATTAATTCCGAGGTGCATGTAACGGTGCATTGCTTCGTTTTATGCGCCAGGATAAAATTAAAAATCTTAGTGCGCTTTTGTGTTTTTATGTGGCACAGTAATAGGTGATGGTGAGTTCAGCCAGCAGTAATATTTGGCAAGCTTTGTAGCAGATTTAGGAATTCATGGTGTGACGTTTAGTGGCACAAAAGACTGATATTAAATCACAGAAATAAATCACGCAACATACACTTACAGGCATGGAGGAAACTCTCCATGCATACAAGTCACGTTTTAGTCTAGGCATGCATACAATGTTACAACACATTAATTTACAATCCATTATACCTCCACCCTATCTATTACATAATGATGACAATACATACATACATTTTACAACTTAACTAGTGTATCTAGCTGGCGGTCTATGGTTCAATCTCCTGGGATAACATCTCTCAGTCTCTGGTCGATCTGTTTTTTGTTCGACAACTGGTGAATGTTCGGAATTTTCAATCTGGTGATAGAGGTGCATTATTTGAAGTTGTGCTCGGCTCTAAAGGCTTATCATGAGCTGGACATAAATGATCTTTGTGACGTCGCCGGCATTAACAAACTAAGTAAATCAATGGCCCAAGTCTTTTGACAATTACACCTGGTGCCCAGCGTGGTCCTGCATGAAATTGTGTGCTTGAACATTCTGACCAACAAAGTATTCATGGCTCTGACATCGATGATCATGATTATTCTTCTGCTTAGCTTGTTCTACACTCACTGATTTGTTTGTTCAAGCAAATCGAATTTTGTTCTTAACTTCCTCTATAGAAACAGTTCACTAGGTATTTCATGCAAAGTTGTGTGTGGAGTACTTCTGTAAGATAGAAGGAAACTGGCTAATCATTGGGAATGTGTTCTATCATCATGTTCACTAGCCTTCATTGTCTTTTTGAAGGTCTGAACTAGTCTTTCTACTGCTCTGTTCGTAGAAGGATGATATGGTGCACTTTTGATGTGCTTGACACCATTAAACTTGGTAAACACTGCTAATTCTTCTGACACAAATTGTGGACCGTTTTCTGTCACTATCTGCTCAGGCAATCCATAAGAGGAGAATCAACTTGCACAGTTCCTCTACTGTTCTTC
Organism: Spongia lamella; assembly: GCA_963930835.1. NCBI lineage: Eukaryota > Metazoa > Porifera > Demospongiae > Dictyoceratida > Spongiidae > Spongia > Spongia lamella. The sequence goes on along the minus strand of OZ005748.1, from coordinate 4,467,213 downwards.
CAGCTGTAGTACTTCTCATTTCGATGATCTCTGGCCACTTTGAATGTGCCTCAGTAACCAACATGTTCTTCCTTGGAATGGACCAGCAAAATGAAGATGCTGCCAAGGCTTACTTGGCCACAGCCAAGGGTGAAGTGGAGTCATGGGTGGTGCATTCTTAACTGATTGACATGCCTGACACCTAGCACGGTTGTAAACACGAGTATTTCTCTGCATTTGTTGTATGAGGATGGGGGGAAGCGTACGGTAAAATCACTAGATAAAGTATCTAAGATGGCTACAGAAAATACATTGGAAATGCTGAGAAAATATTTTAGTGGTAAGGAGAAAATATTTTGCATGCCATTTCATGTATCACAGGTAAATCAGGTGGTCCAGAACTCTGTCCACACACAGTGACCAACAAACTTGGATACTTTGTTGGGTAAACCAAATATTCAAGCCTCTTAACAATTTTGCAGAGAAATTTGGCAGGTCCAAACAACATTTGGCCCTGCTGAGGGTATCACCATAAAGGGACAATGTGAACATGTATTTAATCCATTGGGATCCATATACAGTCTCAAAATGGTGCAAAACATTGTATGTTGGAAGTAGTCTCACATGACCAGACCACTTATTCAGCAGTGTTGTCTTCTATTCATACCTATCTGTCTGGTATCCATCAACTGCAAATTGTTAGTAGTCACTCTGATCCTCATATCGATCACATGCTCAGGCTTCAACAGATTTTGAAAGGAATGAAAGTCCAGGCTGCTCAATCAAGAAAGACTACCCACTCTCAACTCCAAATCACTCCCTCCATTCTTCAAAAGCTGAAGTCTATTTGGATGGATTGTAATCCTTCCTGTGATGATTTAATGCTCTGGGCAGCTTCAGTTACAACATTTTTCACTTTTTACAGATCCGGGGAAATAACAGTCGAAAAGGAAGCAGTTAGGATCCCCAAATCCACCTTTATTACTCAGATGTCAGTAGCAGTTGAAAATTCGATATCCCTAAGGTCATCTCACTCAACATCAAGCACTCTAAAACAGCTAGATCAATTCAGTATAGGTGTTAAGGTAGTGCAGACTGATTATGAACTACGTATGCCTGGTTACGACCTTGCTGACTTACTTATCTCATCGGGGCACCTCCCTGGGTCCTCTTTTTTGATGGCACAACAACACTCCCCTTTCAAAGACTAAGTTTGTGAACCATTTGAGACTAGCCTTGCTGAGAGCCAATCTCCCAGCAGATAAATACGCTGGCCACAGTTTTTGCATTGGGGCAGCCACAATCACAGCTTCATCTGGAATAGAAGACTCCACCATTCAAACATTAGGTCTGCCAAAGTTCTTCCTACTTGTTATATGTTAGACTGGATCCTCGTCACATGGCATCACTCTCATCCACGCTAGCAAAGTCCTCAATATGAATTCATTCCTACTGGGAATAGTAATCTTGTTTATGTACGTCTACTTATGTTAGCATATTACATACAGTATTTGTGTATCCATTATGTTATGGTTCCGCTGTTTTTACATTATCTTAATTAGTAACCATTTAATTATTACCTTCACATTTCAGCAAGCCCTCCATCTGTTAACTCATCTAAAATGCAATTTCTTGCTTATGTGGGTGATGGCATAACGGTTTATCTACTATTAACTCTACAAATCAAAATGCTGGTACTATACCAACTTATTTGGAATGTCATTCATCGTTCACCAGTCTTCAAGGTCACATGCTCTTATCCTATCTAATGCACTGTGGAGGCCCAGCACACGTGAGAGTATTATATGACCTTGAGATACGCCATACAGCATTGATAACCCATTATTCCATCACTCTGTCAAGCTTATTATATATCTCGCTTCGGGTTGCTGTTTTATATACTAACCGATATCTAGTTAATATACATTTAGCCAAAGGTTAAATGGTGTTAACTAGTACAGTATGTAGCTTACCTTCAGGGGCGATGATTATACGTAATTGTGACTACGTAATACCGTATAGCCTAAAATTTTCAAGGGTTAAAATTTTCATGGAATGGCGAAGTTAGCCATTTCGTGTATTGCAGATTCTGAAGTATTGCATTGAATTATACTGTGGAACAAAATTTTCAAGGCTAAAATTTTCGTGGGTACTCCGAAATCCATGAAGTTTTTCATACTCAAAAATTTTAGGCTATACAGTATTAATGTCACGATACAGTATCTAGATAGACGCATGCGCATGACCTTAATTTGAATATTATGCGCACACTCTCCTTAGTTACGAGCTGTCCTCATGGTAGTAGTGTTCGTTTTGTTATTTTCCCAGATACCACCTCCCTAATAGACAGATACTCCATTAACCAATCTCACAGGTTTAAGGTTTAATGACTTAAGTCATAGTTTACTGCTCATGCTACTTTCTTTCAAGTGGATTGGCTAATGTGACAATTAGTGTTGTACCGATTGCCAGATGTTAGGAGTATACCGATATCCGATTATTTTACATTCCAGACAGCCGATATTTCAATCCGATACCGATTATTACAAACATAAAATGAAACTTACAAAAGTGTAAGATTCTGTCAAAATCAGCAAATCTACTGGTTCAGTTACAAGCACAAGGCTCTTGAATTATTTGATTTTAATAAACCGATATTGTAACCTTAAAATCTACCGATACCGATTGTCACAAAATTCCCCAATAATCTGCTGTTTCCAATTGTGATCCGATTAATCAGTACAACAGTAGTGACAATGGGTAGATTATGCCACATATAAGGTTTCTCCTTATTTTTTATGGTTTGGAAGGTCATTTGTTGCTCACCGATCTTCAAGGTCATATGCTCTTATCCTATCTAACGCACTGTGGAAGCCCAGCGCACGTGAGACTATTATATGACCTTGAGATACCCCATGTAGCATTGATAACCTGTTATTCCATCACTCTGTCAAGCTTATATCATTCGATATATCTCGCTTTGGATTACTGTTTCGTATATAGTAACCGATACCTAGTTAACTGTATTTAAGCTGTAATATACGTACTTGTACTTTCTGATCTTGATATAATTGAAAATCGTGATGTTTTGATGACAATAATCTAGATGTTAAAGTTCACACAATTTCTGAGGCCTAATCAGCACATGCTAGCAGCAGCCTACACAAAGAGGCTGCATAAGGCAAATTGCATAGCATACGTACATATCAACACGAACATGGTAGCAGAAAAGGCAACATGGCAGTATAAGGAAAGTAGTACCAAAAGCTGCATAAGCAACATGTGTACCAGGATAAGCCATGCATGCAGCAGCAGAAGCAAGGTAAAAATAAAAACAGCTTTATCCACCAAATTACGTATGGCAGTAGTGGAAACAAAGCAGTAGCATCGACCCAGCAGTATTGGCAGCATCACTTGTTTTAGCCATTCAGTCAGCTACATTCTGAGTAATGTTATCTATTCATACATTGCGTTCCTTTATCTAAGCCTGGCTTGTTAGTTTTTATACAAGTGAATAGGGTTGATGCCGCCACAATAGTTAACTTTAGCTTTACAATAACAACTAACTGAACAGCAAATGCAGGCTGGGGAAAGGGCCACCAAGTACAAAAAGCACATTATGTGTAAAGTAGGCTTATCATGAGACAAGGAAGTGCTGTACATGTGGTAGTTGTCTTGTTACTTGCAGCACATGGGGCCTGTATCGCCTATCTGTACTACCTCACATCATTAGAATAAATTTACAGATTGAGGCAGCAGAATTATTTTGCTGCCCTGCCAGTGTCCGATGGTTTTAGCTACGGTACTGCTCAAAGGTAACGTCGCACTCGCTCGCCATTTCTATGCTCGAGCCTCGAATGCTCGCCGCTCTTGTCTCGCCATATTGGCATACGTTACTTGTATAAAATCTGCGAGTGTCGAGTAATATATCACTCACTCGATTGATTTATTAGTTCGAGTGAAATTGGCTCGCCACTGTTATGCTCGAGCCCTCGCTCGAGTCTCAAATGCTCGCCATACTGGCATGCGTTAGCTACTTGTATAAAATCTGCGAGTACCAAGTAATATATCACTCGCTCAATTGATTTACTTGTTCCAGTGAAGTTGGCTTGCTGGAGTGATTTCATTCATTCGAGTCTAGTTGGCGGATCAACGATAAAATACGATCACAATCCGTTTGTGATCGCTTACTACCTCGCGTTGAAGGCTTCGTAAAGAAACTTCAACACCTTCCTCTTATACTAGTCTACACTGAATATCCCTAACAGAAAATCCCTGGCGTTGAAGAATAATAACTCTTTTTCGAGTTGCAACTAACAGACGTGGCATTGTACCTCCAAATAATGCACCACACCACACAAACAATTTATGCACATGATGCAAATAATTTCATCACCATCCGGCCCAAAGTTAACAGCACGCGAGCCATACGGACGTATTGTCTTCTTTGCTCAGTAAATTGATGGCTTAATTGTACACCGTATGTTAGTCTATGGCTAACCAGGTAATGATTGATATGGATCTTAGACACCTCGAACTCGATCGAGCATTTCAACAGCGTGGAGTATCAAGTTCTTTCGAGTCCTCGCAGCAAGCAGAGTTAAAACTCGCCGATTCTAGAGTATCGAGTCGAGTAATGATGGATATGGATCTTAGACACCTCGAACTCGATCGAGCATTTCAACAGTGTGGAGTATCAAGTTCTTTCGAGTCCTCGCAGCGAGCAGAGTTAAAACTCGCCAATTCTAGAGTATCGAGTCGAGTGTTAGCTTGGCTCGCTACTCGCCCCATAGTCTGGTGTTGCCAGACCCTTGGATTAGATCACGCGCGCCGAAGGCGCGCGCTGATCAAGGGTCTGGTGACCCTAGCATACAGTAGTTGTGCGTCTACCAACATTGTGGTAGAGCCAATCAGATTTAAGCATTGTTTAAATTGCGTATTTGATAACGTAGTGCGCGAATACCCTCAGAATTATTTGAAAGACACATGGCGAAACACGTGCAGTTTCTGTTCGCAGTCGAGAAAGTGGCAAAATTGTTGGTACCAAGCTTTTAATTACGAACAGAAGGTTATTCTCAGAACCATTTCTCTCTAACTCACAGGTAATTACGGACATCAACAATGTAAAAACACGCTCAGCATTAACTTTTCTCATTCCTTCACGCGCTCAGTGTCACCACATCCTACACAAAGAAACGAACAATCCGTATACGCCATTTTTACTTTTACGTCACGCGCAATTCCTACACTAATTGCATTCCATTTGCACAACTACTGTATGCTAGGGTCACCAGACCCTTGATCAGCGGCGCGATCTAATCCAAGGGTCTGGCAACGCCAGACTACTCGCCCCACTCTTTGCTCTATCGAGTGATTCCGTCTACTCGAAAGAAAATTGCGAGCGAGTGCAACGTTACCTTTGAGCAGTACCGTATGTGCATTAGTTGTAGATTCAAAGGCTGCTTGGATTTTGAGGCTGAATTCTTATAGTCGATTCAGCTCATTATTTGGTCATATCCTCTCTGTATTGACTATAATATACAGTAGGTAAAATACATAGCTAGCTATTACGTATATACAAAATACCGTATGAGCAGAAAATTTGGCTAGGATTTTGATTTGGCGGATTTTTCCAGAGACCGCCAAATTTAAATCCCACCATAATTTATTCGCTTACACTATGCTTCAAATGTTGTAATCAAGTCAATTGCACGTGGCAAACAATGCTATGGTATTAGCTACAGGCTTTTCTTGTGTTTATACATACGCACTTTAAGTTTTCACCTTTATATGTGTTTGTAAGCATTTGGTAATACCACTTACGGTAGTGTCTTGGTGTTGCACACAACAAATATATATAAATAAATATAAATATAAATAAAATATAAATACATATTATATATTATATATACCCACTAGTACTTTATTCTAGTCTCTCATAGTCTCATGTAGTCTCTGGTAGTCTCTCATAGTCTCTGGTAGTCTCTCATAGTCTCTGGTAGTCTCTCACAGTCTCTGGTAGTCTCTCACAGTCTCTGGTAGTCTCTCATGGTCTCTGGTAGTCTCTCACAGTCTCTAGTGGTCTCTCATAGTCTCTGGTGGTCTCTCATGGTCTCTGGTAGTCATTTGTAGTCTCTGGTAGTCTCTCATGGTCTCTGGTAGTCTCTCATGGTCTCTGGTAGTCTCTTGTAGTCTCTGGTAGTCTCTCATAGTCTCTGGTAGTCTCTGGTAGTCTCATAGTCTCTGGTAGTCTCTTGTAGTCTCTTGTAGTCTCTGGTAGTCTCTCATAGTCTCTCATAGTCTCTCATAGTCTCATAGTCTCTGGTAGTCTCTCATGGTCTCTGGTAGTCTCTTGTAGTCTCTGGTAGTCTCTCATAGTCTCTCATAGTCTCTGGTAGTCTCTGGTAGTCTGTCATAGTCTCTGGTAGTCTCTCACAGTCACTGATAGTCTCTCATAGTCTCTGGTAGTCTCTCATAGTCTCCCACAGCCTCTAGTGGTCTCTCATAGTCTCATGTAGTCTCTCATGTACGCTGCAATGAGAATAGCTAGCTAGTTTATCATTGAGCTAAATCATAGCTATAGATTGATCATCATGTCTGCAGGGTAGCTATATAACTAGGTAGCTAGCTATAGATACGTACGTATAACTATAGTTATACTAGAAACATTTGGTAATACATAGCTGAATTTATCATGCAATTGATGTGAGAGACTATACTACCAGAGACCACTACCAGAGACTATAGCTAGCTATGTATATGAGACTGAAACCACTAATGATACTACCAGAGCCAATGAGAGACTATCAGAGACTGTGAGAGACTATGAGAGACTACCAGAGACTATGACAGACTATAAGAGACTATGAGAGACTACCAGAGACTACCAGAGACTATGAGAGACTACCAGAGACTACAAGAGACTACCAGAGACCATGAGAGACTACCAGAGACTATGAGAGACTACAAGAGACTACCAGAGACTACCAGAGACTATGAGAGACTACCAGAGACTACCAGAGACTATGAGAGACTACCAGAGACTATGAGAGACTATGAGAGACTACCAGAGACTACAAGTGACTACCAGAGACCATGAGAGACCACCAGAGACTATGAGAGACCACTAGAGACTGTGAGAAACTATGAGAGACTACCAGAGACTATGAGAGACTACCAGTGACTGTGAGAGACTATGAGAGACTACCAGAGACTATGAGAGACTACCAGAGACTATGAGAGACTACCAGAGACTACATGAGACTATGAGAGACTAGAATAAAGTACTAGTGGGTATATATAATATATAATATGTATTTATATTTTATTTATATTTATTTATATATAATTGGTGTGTGCAACACCAAGACACTACCAAACTTACACCAAACACGATTGATCGATCGCTAAATGGGTGTGTCCCTACAGCAATCATGCATAGCTAAACGCTGACCAAAATCTAAAATGGCGTTATCTATCGATTTATAAGGCGTTTTAAGGCTTTTACTATAGTGGCTATGCAAATTTTAATGGTTTAAAGGTGGGCGTGGCATGCATGCATGCATGGATCGATCGATCGCGCAACTTACTCATAATTTAGATGTTGTAAGTGTATTACGAAGATACAAAGGGTAATTTTACCCTTCGAAGTTTTCTTAACCTTCGAAGGCTTTACAGCACTACGGCTAACTATAATCTATGCTATAAGCAGCGAAAATGGCCATAAGAAGGATTAAACTGCAACAAAGTTTATAATCACGTGATTATAAGGCATTTTCAATATAAATGATAAAATTGGCTGCATCTATTTCGCCAAAATAAAATACCGCCAAATGCAGTTTCTAGAGGAATCGCCAAATATTAGTCCCGCCAAAATTTCTACTTATACGGTACCTAGCTAGCGTATAATTATACACAAAGCTAAGCAAGATGCATGCTAGCTAAGCATGCTACACAAATGTACAAAAGTACGTACGTGTAGCTTGACTATACATATTCACGTGACTTCCCCACAACGTCATTGCATATTCTTAACAATAGCAATAGGTTAACAGTATAATTATATGTCCTAAAGTAGGTAGATATATCAGTAAATGATTACCAAATTTATGTATGTATATTTTTTTAGGAAATGAAAGACCACAGGTAAAAGATATTGACAATTATGTGGTGATAAAATGTGCTGCAAATTGGAAGCAGTTAGGTAAAAATCTGAATATTAATGAGGATTTGTTAAACATTATTGAAGAAGATTACCTTCTATCTGAAAGCCGTTGCAGTGAGATGTTAAAAGAGTGGCTAGATTCAACCCCTGATGCATCATGGGAAATTTTACTTGATGCAGTAGACAAAACAAAAAACACATCATACAAGGCACCTGATACAGTTGAAAAACTAGGCGCTGTAGCAGATAAGCTGATTGATACAGTTGAAAAGCTAGGCACTGCAGCAGTTAAGCTACCTGATGCAGCTGAAAAGCTAGACAATGCAGCAAATAAACTACCGGATACTGCTAAAAAGCTAGGTATTGCAGTAGATAAACTTCCTGATACAGTTGAAAAGCTAAGTACTGCAGCAGATAAAATAGACTATGCAGCGGATAAACTTCCTAGTGCAGTTGAAAAGTTGGATAGTGCAGCAGATAAATTACCAAAAGCAGTGGACCAGCTTTATGAAGCTATAGATAAATTACCAAAAGTAGTAGGTAAGGAAGAAAACGCAGATTTGGATGATTTTGAAGGTACATATTTATTATGATACATACATGTAACTGATACTGTAGGTAATGCAGATAAAGCTGAGGTAGGAATTGATCTTTCAGTGCTAGCTACAAAAAGTAAGGAAAAAGGATTTGGCATGAGAGAACACTAAAGATTCTATCATGAGATAATTTATAAAAGTTTAATCCCTACTTTTGGCTCATTTAAGTTGGTTAATAAAAAGTAGGGATTAAAAACTTTTTAGATTCTTTAGTGTTCTCTCATGCCAAATTCGTTTTCCTTGTTTCCTTACATTTTGTAGCTAGCATTGAAAGATCCATCCTTACCACACCTTTTTAAAACTTTAATTTAAAATATTCTTTAATTACGTATTCAATCTAGTTTGTTTGGTTTTTATACCATACTTGCGAGAGTACATAGTTTGTATAATTATTTGATCCTGTCCTTGCCTTCCAGGTGCCTAAAATATGACAGCTGCCTACTTAATTGTTTGTTTACAGGTGCTTGTTAATAACAGCATTAACTAGTCTGGCATAGCCAGACCTCGCGAGATGCATAGGGTCTGGTCTATTTTGCACACAGTACTGGTGTGACTGGAATGTAATTAGTTTGCTTACATATGTTACCGGATTTGCGAAAAGGGGTCTTATACATGCATCCGATTTTGCAACTTTGAAGAGGCATAACTTCATTTGTGAATGAGCTATTAAGCTGAAAATTTCTCTCGTATAACCGCAATGATAGGAAAGGCCATGTACCAAATTTCAATGTTGTAGGTCAAACGTGAGCTGAGTTACACATCCTTAAAGTTGCAAAATTGGATGCGTGTATAAGACCCCTTTTTGCAAATCCGGTCACATATTTAAAACATGTAGTAATTTGATAAACTATTATGTCGTTTGTCGTAAGTTGTTCTTTCTTAAGTGCTTGATATCCTAGCTTCTGAACTGCCCTGATTATTAAAATAAAAGCCTTGCTATAGAAGCCAAGTTACGTTGAATCAGAAGCGAGATTGGAAACAAAGCCATGTGGTATAGCCATAATCTGTATGTGTCACGTGCCAAAAGTGAGGTCTATATATCCATACAAAATTTGATGGCTGTGGATGCATGACTAGTTTTGATTTTAGAAGAACTATGCAAGGATATATATGTACTCAAACCAGCAAACCACAGAATTTATGATGTAATTAGCACCTAATGTGTGTATACAGTCATGTGGATCATCTGAAGCCCATACATATACAGCACTGTGAGAAGCCTTTTATGAACTGTACTGTGTCTCCTTAACACAAAAATGATGTCGATAGATTGTTGCGCCTTCTGCTTATTATGTCACAAACAACAGTTCCTTGTACACGTGTGGCATAATTGGTGTAACATAATAAATATCCTGAACTTCATAATAGTGCAATCATACATATATTTAGACTATTGGATAATTTTCAAATATATTTTGCTACTGTATGTATTGTATAGCAGGTGTTTATCATGAATAATAAATGCCAAGTAATAAAGCGAAACAAAAATTGCACCTTACCACTTTTGCTAAAGTGAAATCCACAATTAATTATTTTCCTCATAGTATATCTATAGTTTTCCTTGAGGCAAGCCAACAGTACTAGAGAACCTGGAGAAGCTATGGAATTATGGAGACTCCTGTATGCATCTTTACAACAAAATACTGACAGCAAATTTGGTGATACAGTGAGAGAATCACGCAATGCGCCATCAAACAAGAGGTCGAGTGTTAATGTAGTCAATCTGACTCGAGCCAATAGTTACGGTACCATTCAATTATAACTTGATTTTTACACGCGTATGGTACCACGAGAAATCTACATTGCCTTCTGGGCATGTGTTTGTGTGGACCATGTTTCCTCATAGTGTGTAATATACACGTCTCGTGTAATTTATCGTGGAAACATGCGTGGAACACATTTCACATGCATAGAACAAAACACGCGTGGATTCACACATGCAGTTTTACACGTGTGTTGTTTTAAATCACGGAGCATTGACTTCAATAAGTATTAACACAGCTGTAGGCAACAAGTACAGTCCATTGGCAGTACTGATGCTGAAGAACTGCTAGTACGTACGTAGATCTTAAATCTAAAAGATCATTAAATATAAACAATAGGCTAAACATTCTTCTAATTTCCTTACTTCTTAAATACATCTCTTGTGATGCTCTTTTTGTCTATCCTGTGCAACAATAAGCGCCACTTAAATTATTCATTAAGATTTAATATGTGCGCTATTAAAACGTTGCTTACATGATGGTCTCAGTGCTTGAAATAAGGATTACAAATTGGTCGGCCATTTATTGAAAGTAGGAACATATCATTAGATTCCTCATTGGAAATGTACAGCAAATGTGTCCTAGCATATCAGCTTTGGTCGGCCAAATCCTGAAATTGGTCGGAAAATGGCGGATGGCCAACTACTATTTCAAGCTTTGGTATAGTGCTACTGCCATGCATGAAGAATCCTAAAGCTGTAAATGATGAATTTAGAAATACTGTTTAGTTATTTTCATACGGTACAGCTCAATTTAAGCTTGACACTTGCGTGTACCAAACTGGTATGCGTTCTATAGATTTTTTGGAGTAGCTTCTTGAAACTTGTGAGTGCTAGCGTGTTAATATATCTACACAAGAACGCACAAGAATAATACACCAGCTCTCGAGCTCATTCACGAGCAAATTTAGTACTTCCCATCACATACGTACGAGTCTCCCGACAAGCATAAACTAGAGCCTCGTCACGAGTATAAAGGAGAACCTTGTACAGCTCATCACAAGGATCAAATGCATGCCATGGATCATGCGCTCATGAGAAACTTGCAAGTTCCCTTACAAATTTCTTGAGCGACTGTACTAGGACACGTGTGCGAATGTCAAGAACTGTACCGTATATACTACTACTTAATCACGTTTGTGTTTATGAGTGATTTTATGTTAAAACCAATGTGTCGTGTGTTGAGGCTAACTATTTTAATAGTCTGGAGCTGGCATACGAGACAAACCACAAGAACTGTTGGGAGGATGCTGGGTGAGACAAGCTCTGTAGATCAGTAACTTTACCTAGCCTCAATCGATAGCCGAGGCATGCCTGAATCTATATATTAATTCTTCATTAATGCCCTTCACAGACAAGATCTCAGCTTTTTCTGTATTTTCTTGTCGATTCAGTGCCTTGCTCGGTGTGGTCATTGATTTCATTGTCTATGCAGCTCGTGTATTTCTATGATGTAAGTGCAGCCTTTGTGTTGTTACTGGATAACACCAGGTTAAGTTATAGGTAGTGAAATTATTATTCACTAACGGCGACTAATGGTGATCTACGTATGGCTATAAACATTATATACAAATCTTTGTTTTAAAAGTTAGACATATATTATCTACAGTTAGACTACATGCTAAACAAAAACACCTTGGGTGTAAAAAAAGTGCGAGGCCAATCAGAAGCAGCATTGCAAACAGGTGCGACCAAAAACTTTGATATCAGTTGAGGTCAAGAAGTTACTTATCAAAATCTTTTTCACTACTTGAATGACATACAATAGTTTATAGCATATTTTCACAACTATGATTGGCTTTGTCACTTGGCCACCTTTATTAATAATGATGGTGTGAAAAAGGTGGCCAAGTGACAAAGCCAATCATAGTTGTGTAAATATGCTATAAACTATTGTATGTCATTCAAGTAGTGAAAAAGATTTTGATAAGTAACTTCTTGGCCTCAACTGATATCAAAGTTTTTGGTCACACCTGTTTGCAATGCTGCTTCTGATTGGCCTCGCACTTTTTTTACACCCAAGGCGTTTTTGTTTAGCATATCACTACTTTTTTGGAAACAGATGTTAGCTATTACTAGCAAGCAGCAGAGAAGTACTGCATGGCAGAGGCGTAGCTAGGGTGAGCATGGTGGGGCATTTGCCCAATCGTCACTGATCTTTGCCCCACCATCAAGATTTATTTATTTAAAATATATAATGTAGCTATTGTAAAAACAACGTTAGATACTTTTGTTAAAATGCACTGAGATGAGTGGTATCAGCAGTGTTGTTACGCTGGTGACAAATCGCGTGACAAAAGTAATATCATTTACAAGGGTCATATAGAAGAATTACTGATGAAGCCTCCAGACTTCAACATGCATGCGGACTGGAGCTTTGAGACAGCTGGATATCAAGGTTATATAATGCATGTATAAACGTGTGCCAGGTTATAAAATTAAGCACTTGTGTGAAAAACAGGGTGCCTCTTACTATTGGCCTTGTGTATACATGCGATCTTGTGTGGTTGCAAAAATTATTATTATTTCAAACATTATATTACTGATATATATTTCCAATGTCTAGTAGATGCCCATTCAAGTAATCCAGAGGCACATGCAGGGGCGGATCCAGGGGGGGTCTTTGGGGTCTCGAGACCCCCCCCCCCCCTCCAGAAATATATCAAAGAAGCCAAAAGAGTGATGTATTGGTATAAAAACACACTAAAATGCATTATTTCTTGATAAGTGTCATTTCAGCACATTATATAATAAAACAACCTATATCTTCCAAGGGGTTGCACCCACCACACCCCCTACTCCATATTTGGTTAAATATTTCCTTGTATTTACTTAAATATGCTCTATATCTTACAATAAACATGATTTTGGTGTTGTAATAACAAAAAACCCTATAGCTTCTGGGGGGCACAGCCCCCCAGACCCCCTGCTTCAGAGATACACCTTTGTGTTCAGACTCCCCTCTCAGAAAATCCTGGATCCGCCCCTGACATGAGCTCGTATAGTCATGATCATTGCTGGATAGTTTCCTGGATCTTTTGATCAAGTACCTATAGCTTCATGCAGCAGTATTTGTTATACATTACATCATAGCTAGGATAGTGTGCATACACTTTTCAAAAGAAGTAAATGCTCACATGAAAGTGAGCATATGTATGCATTAATATATAACAATATACTTAGTTTCATGCTTGAACCGTTGCCCGACCATCAAGAAATGGCTGGCTATGCCCCTGCTGCATGGGCATAACTTGTACTTGCTTAGCATACAATATTGTAAATTTAACTTTGAAGCTGAATTTTGAAAAACTCAAGCCTACAATTTTTTTAAACTTTCACTACAGAGTGATACATCAATATAGATTGTGTATCTGAAAGTTTATGCAAATCATTTCAAGGGGGTCCAAGTTATGGCAACTATCAACCTGCAGTGTAATAGCCTTTCTCAAATACACTTAAGTGTTTACTTCAGGCTGAAAGTAGTATGACAGGTAGAGCATACATGGGAGTAGTGCTGATACAAATTTGGTTGAAATCTATGAAGAAATGAGTGAGTTATTAGACAAACAATTGAATGTACAAAAAGAGAGTTTGAAAAAAACTTCCGGGGTTCGCACAAACTCCCGCAAGCCCACAAAAAAAGTGTGCGATGAAAATGAATGAAAGAAAGAATAAAAAAAACCAACTGCCGCATCAAAAAAATGTTTGTGGAAGGAAGGACTTTATAAGGCTGTATCAGAAGACTGGCTGAACCGATTTCGACAAACTTCAGGTTATTGATTCTTCAAACAATGAAGGTACTAATTCTCGAGTAACGGGCGAATCAGGTAGGAAGGATGGTTCGTCAGACGTGGGTGCACAAACGGCGCCATAAAACTCGCAATAGCTGGTACTTAGGAATGGTGGTGCCGACTTCCTCCATTCTCGGTTTATTGATTCTATATAGTAAGAACGTTGTGGGTCTGTGATAACTAAGCGATAGCTTTCATGGCGGCTTAGCTAGAGCGTTTGCGAGTTTGAGGGCGGTGCTACGTGTAAATAACTCACTCAGTGGTCGCGTATGCTGCTTCTTCTTGGCCTCGTGACTCACTATTGTGAATCTTGATACATAGCTAAATTGTTACAGCAGTGCAGAACTCAAGATTGACACCAAATCAGCTCTGGCTTAACACATGTACCTTTCTATTTGCTGTCAGGGGTCGCTATACCTGCAATAGACTATACACAAACTAAAATACAGTGTATAGCTTTACCTGTGCATCTGTATCATTGCGTGGCTTGTTCAACGATTCTCCTGGATTGCTTCGTACGTACATAGACGCCAAGGCCACATGTCATGTGAATGACACGTGTCTCATGTAGTAACACATGTCGTGTTGTGGCAACTCCCATTTTGTGTAAATTTACACGTCCTCGTATTGTTAAATAATGATTTACATGAGAAATGTTGGCATTTCACATGCGAAAAACTGTGTGCAACCACGCGTGAAATGGAAGGCATGTGTGAAGTTATAATTGAACTATACTGTATCTGTAGCAGGGAAGGAATGTTGTCTCCAACAGAGTACACAGGTTTCCCCGTTTGCACCTTTATTTAGGTGAGTAATCTCTGCATTTTACTCCTTTTCTGCTTCGTAACTTGCAAACAATATACTACTGCTGAGAATTTACCCTCGAAATTTGCTGAAGTAATTGTGGAAGATGGAATAACTCTCCCTTGCTTAGATATAAGGATAGAAGCATCCTGTGCAAATGCCATTTATTGTCACCACATACTTTTTATTGTCACTCTATATTTTCCGTAGCTCAACTATCAGTACCTTGGTTATACTCAGCTCTATGGACTCCGTTAAATGACAATGATTACTAACCAACTTTCTGTCTGAACATCCACCTACGGTACAGTTGACACCCGCATGCAGGTTGTGGGTTGAAAAATTCTGGGTGACCCAGCAAAATTCATAACAAACGGGCGCAGGTGCCTGTAAAGATTCTTACCTGTGTCAGGCAACCTGGATCACTTGTCGGGCCTCTGCAACCAATAATTCATACTATTTGGTTTGATATTAGTTTTAAAAAGGAATTGCTGCTTACCATTATACAGTACAGCTACTGACTCTTGGTATTTATTCCTCGCTCTACAACAGTGAATCCTCGAGTGAATCCGACTATTATTGATTGCAAAGAAGCCTTCTGGCTGATCCAGGGCCAATAGAGCCAGTCCGGCCAGTTAGGCCATAGCCTGAACCACATTTTATAGCATTTAAATCATGTGATTTATAAAATTGGTGTCATCGTCCATGGACGTTTCAAGCGAGAACATCAAGGAGAGTATAATATTACCGTACGATACAAAATTTTGGAGGGAAAATTTTTTGATGAATTTAGTGAATTGTCTTGTCCCATTGAAATTTGTCCTTACCATTCCAAACAAAATTGGTTAATTTCAATATAAAGTATGTAGCTTGTATAGCTAGTTATGCATGTGGGGACTGATGGTGTGATAGCTATGGTGTTGTTGAAGTTTGAAGTTTCAGTTAAAGTCTATCTTAAAAACAAACCTTATATCTGGAGCAAACTATAAGATTTCTTCTTCCGTGATTTCTTCAGCCGGTCAGCGTGTTGTAGCTACGTAAATACTGCCGATATGTCATAGTGATAATCCCGGCGATAATGGAGAGCACTCAGCTGAGCGTAACTTCATAGATCCTTCCTAGCACCAGCTCAGAATACAAAACAGGGAAGAACCACTGAAATACTGTAGGCATCAATAAAAAGGTAACGTAGCATAGTAGTAATTATGATCGTATTACGATTGTTATACAGCTGTATTACACCTTGTAATTACAGGCGTATTACGTATGTATTACAAGCGCAAATATTTGCTACTAACTAGAATAGCCTTTGGTGTCTCATATTACACTGTATGTACCTATTGTATCATGTACATCACATTAATTTCATGGCAATACTATACATACGTATATAAAATAAAATGATTACGGATTCACTACAGTTAACGTGTTTTCAGTGAAGCAACTTGCAGGATATGCATAATAACGTTGCATGCATATTACACATAATCACATTACGTATTGTGCATGATGGTATCATTAAAGAATAGTTATAGCTCTTGCATATTACGCATCATATTAATATAAAGAGTTTTTATGATTCCTACCATACATGGTTGATTTTCACAGCCTCAGGCAAATTTGTCTAAGTGCATTACTGCACATAATTTAAAGTTGTAATGAAGCACATGCAAAAACATTGCACCTGTTGATAATATTGACAGGTGGGCACATTACTAATTATGTCATGTAGCTATGCAAGTGGCGGTGATGACATAATAAGGAGAGAATTTATTGACACCTTCTTTTGTGATTTTCTCATCTTGTAATGTAAAATGGAAGGGAAAAGGGATACCATGGTACAGTGGATGAGTTTACATCGGAACAACAGTTTTGTAAATCGGATGTGATCATCTTTGTTGTGAAGATATAGAGTCATGCTCCTAACACGTGGTCTTACGACAAGCAGGCAGTCTGACAAAAGACTAGTAGATTCAAAAAAATAAATATTGTCTACAGATTGATCTTTTTGTTAGGATTTTTCACAGAGTTATACGTACACAAGTAAAAAATGTATTGTGTTTTGGAGGCGCTAGACACCATGTTTTCTCATGTCGATCCCTACTATTAAATAGTACTGATTAAGTGTGTATGCTTAATGATCATATTGTTTGATTTCTTGAGTGCATTCTGACTCAGCCACTGTTGTTAGCAATGTAGTCACATTCATGTAGATTATATACATACGTATGTAGTTTGTGTTTGTGCCATTTTATAGTCAGTTTGCTTTTAAATAAGTAGCCAATATTTATTATTATTACATAGGTGCATTTATTAAACCATCTGCTAATCACTTACGAGAAAGCTACACCAAGAGCAGGTTTTATTACTCACCAAATGAATGGCCACCATATCACCCTAAGCATTATACAACATTAGCACTCATTCATCATAAAGGAAAACGTGTCAATACTGAAGTTATTTCTGTAGCAGAAGGGCTAGTTTCTGAAGGAAATTTCAGCAAAACTCAGCCATCAGGTAAAATTAGTTACCATAGCAAGGATATTTCAGAGTTATTTCCAACCAATTTGGTATCTTCTTATTTTCTTCTTATTGAAGGCGCACCAGGAATTGGTAAAACAATTTTGTCTAAAGAAATTGCTTGCCAATGGGCAGAGAATAAGTTGTTGAGAGCTAAAAAGCTTGTATTCTTATTGTTCTTACGGGATCCTAACATAAAGAATTTGCTATCATTAGAAAGCTTAATTCAGTACTTGTTTAAGAGTACTGAAATAGTATCTAGCTTGTCAAACTATTTATTTCAAACTAAAGGTAAAGGCCTTGTTATCATATTTGATGGTTATGATGAAATGTCTGAAGAAGACAGAAATAATTCTTTAGTAGCTAAAATAATCAGTCGTGATGTGTTACCAAAATGTGATCTGGTTATTACTTCTCGTCCATCTGCTTCTCTATACCTTCGTGACATGGTAGACTGTAGAGTAGAGGTGTTAGGATTTACTGAAGAAGATCGGCTAGATTACATTCAACATGCTCTAGGAGGATCAGATGATAAAATTAAAGCTCTTCAGCACTATTTAAAATCAAACTGTACCATTAATGCACTTTGCTATGTTCCTTTAAATATGACCATACTGCTATGTCTGTTTGAAGAGGTAGACTGTTTATCACGGGACTTAGACAACAAAGAAGATAATGGATTACCAAACACACAAACAGAAATGTATGAAAAGTTTATTTTGATGACAATCACTCGTTTTATAAAGAAAAGTAATAAAAGTTTTCAGGCAAATGCTTAAACTTTACTGACTTGCCAGAGCTATACAATAAAGCTTTTAATGAAATATTATATTTAGCATTTAATGCTTTAACAAAAGATCAAATAGTGTTCAATTTAAATGATGAAATTGTAGAAAGTTGTCCAATTTTAAAATCTGGCAACTGTGAGGGTCTTGGTTTATTAAAGGTTACTGAATATGTAAACAACGTTTCATTTCATTTTCTTCATTTTTCTATTCAAGAGTCCCTAGCAGCTTATTATATTGCTTCACAGTCAACTAGCTTTCAGGTTCAATTGTTGAGGGATACATTTTGGAACATTCATTATTTTAACACTTGGATAATGTATGTAGGTATGACAAGAGGAAAAAAAGAAGCATGGAGGCATTTTGTTTCAGGAAATCGGTTTATGTTATTTACGAAGGTGTTTAATAAGTCATCTAAAATATCTAAAAAGTATTTGAATGATAAAATTAAGTCTCTTCATTTGTTTCAGTGCTTTGCAGAAATTGGAAATAAAGAGTTAGTAGGGAAAGTTTTTAAAGACAAAATAATTGACCTTAGCAACCAAACTCTGTTACCCAGAGACATCAATACAATTTGCTTTTTTCTTTCAAGGTCTGTTAACAAGCACTGGATAAAACTTGACTTATCTAGCTGTAATATTGGAGATACTGGAAGTGAGATTTTGTGTAAGAAGTTTTTGGATAAAAGCAGAGATATAGTAAGTATTGATAAAGTTAATCTTTCTCATAATCAGTTACAGACTCATTCATTATTGGGACTTTTAGATGTATTTAAGGTTTGGCATGCATCAGAAGTAGTAATATATGGAAGCCATGACATTGGCAGCAGTCTGTTTGAATTATGTTTAAACAAGTTTTCATTGTACAATGATGAAGACTTCACGCAAGCAGTACTTATTGGTCCTTTCATATTTGCCCATAATGTTGATATACATAACCAAATTATAAATTCAACAAACGTTACTAATGGTTTATACTTGAGCCACCACAATTATCCATCCACCAATTTTAAGTATGAAGAGCTAAGGGGTAAACTAAACCTTTCAAAACTTCATATTATAGGTGAAAATATCAATTGTTACTTTATAGTTATTCTTGTTCAAACATTAAGAGAAGTTGATAGTGTGTATATTTATGACCACACTCTGACTGATAATGATGTGAAATATATTTCTTTTATGCTATCCAAGAAAATTTCAAATAACTTGGGAGTGTGGGTGGTGATTGGCAGAACCAGGATACTAGGAAGTATACCTGACATACTCACATTAAATAAACAATTCTCGTCTGTGGAAATATTTAATTTAATTGAGAGCAGTAAAAGATTGCGTTCTAGCTCTACAACGAAGTTTAACAAATACATTCGTTTTGAAAGCAAATCTGTATTTGAAGATTTCTATTACTTGATGCATGATAAAAGTGAAATTGAGTTTTGTCTGTTAGAAAATAATATTCTGATTGCTAATGGAGTGAAGTATGGTAAAATCAGTAAGGTGTTGTCTTCTAACCATAATTTAATTTCCATTTTTATTGCAAAGTGTAATTTAACTGCAGCAGAATTGACTAATTTAATTGGTAACCAAAAGTTACTAGAAAAGTTGTATATTTTTGATAGCTCATTGGACATCCACAGTTTTAAGTATGAAAACCTACTGAATGAAACCTTAATAGAGTTGTTCATACATAACACTGACACATCTTGTACTTCAACTTTTGACTTACTAGAGGTAAAAATATGTTACCCAAATATTTCAGTTTTACTAATTACAAACAATACATTGATTGCACATAATCCAACCTGGGAACAGATTTTACTATCTTTAAAATTGAAAGCAAACTTGACAGTTTGGAGAATCTGTAACTTTCCTATCAATGTTGAACTGTTTCAAAAAATTGCCGATACTTTATCAAATGTCATGGAGTTAGATATTACAGGTTATGAACATGGGTTTCAGAAAAATCAATCTAATGATGAACAAAACAGCTATTACGGAACTGGCAAGCAAAATAAAGATGATATTGGCAAAGTTCTTTCGTATTTTACTAAATTAAAAACATTAAATTTATGTCACAACAACTTATTACAAGAAACTGGTGCAGGCAAGATGTTTAAATATCTAAGCATTCCCAACTTAACCAAGTTAAATATCAGTCACAATGAAATTGATGAACAGGCAGTTGATGACATAGCCAAATTTCTCTCTCAGATCTTTAAATTAGAAGAACTAGATTTAAGCTGTAATAACTTACAAGTGACTGAGGTTGCTACACTCTTGAGTGAAGTACAAAATATATCAAGTTGTACAAAGCTAAATGTCAGTCACAATAACATAAATGATAAAGCAGCACATAATATAGCAACTTTTCTTTCCCATAACACACAATTTAGGGAACTGGATTTGAGTCACTGTGATTTGCAAACAATAGATGCTATAACAGTTAGTAAAGGAATGATCAGTTTAATACATTTGACTAAACTAAATGTTAGTAATAATAATATCAGTGGTGAAGCAGCAGGTGACCTAGCAGTTGTTTTGTCTCAAAATGTTTTGCTGGAAGAACTTGACTTGAGTTATAACAATTTAGGAGCATTTGGTTCATTACACATATTTCGTAAAATGAAAAAGCTTTCAACTTTGATCAAGTTAAATGTATGTAACATTGGATTAACTGAAATTGCAGCAGATGATATAGTGACTGTTCTCAATAACAATTTTAAAATACAAGAACTTGATCTAAGCCACAATAATATTCAAGCAACAGGAGCTACTACAATTTTCAAGATGGCCTCAACTGCAAACTTACATAAATTCATTATCAGTCACAATAATATCAATGACAACGTAGAGTTTCTGGAAAGTTTTCTTTCTAGAAATACTAATTTAGAAGAACTTGATTTTAGTCATAATAATATACAAGCTGTTGGTGCTATCAAAGTTTGTAGGGCAAATCTTTCCAAATTGATTAAATTTAATATAAGCCATAATGGTATTACAATTGATGCAGTAGATGATATAGGAATCTTACTTTCCCACAACACTAAATTACAAAAACTTGATTTAAGTGGTAATGATTTGCATGACATAAGTGATAATTTCAAGAGTTTTCAAGTTGTATCCAATTTAAAATATTTACAAGTACTTGAGTTGAATCACAATAATTTGTCAATATCAGATACTGTAAAAATTTTCAGTGAAATGAAGAATATTTCAAGCTTGGTAACAATTACTACTAGTCACAACATAATCACTGATGAAGCAGCAGATGAATTAGCTGCTGTTTTATCTCATAACATCAAAATAAAAGAAATTAATTTCAGTTTTAATGACTTATCAACATCAGCTATTATGATTATTTTCAAAGGAATGAAGAACATTTCAAATTTGGAAAAAATTGATATTAGTCACAACATGATCACTGATGAAGCATCAGAAATTATAGCAACTGTTTTATCTTGTAACAAGAAACTCCAGTCGCTTGATTTGTCTTACAACTACTTTACATCTGAAGGTTTGGTTTACATTTTTGAATGTTTAAAAAGTATTGTTTATTTAAGGAAACTCAATGTTAGCTCCAATGAAATCACCGTTAAAGCTGCACACAGTATTACTACTGTTCTTTCCCTCAACTCAAAATTAGAAGAACTTGACTTGAGTCGCAACAACCTGCTATCTGCTGGTGCTATAAAAGTTTGTAGAACAAATCTGTCAAAATTGACTGCTTTTAATATAAGTCACAATGGTATTACAACTAAAGCAGCAAAGGATATAGCAACCTTTCTGTCTAGAAATAAAAGATTAGAACAGCTTGACTTAAGTCACAACAGCCTACTATCAGCTGGTGTTACAAATATTTGTAATACAAATCTTTCATATTTGACGACTCTTAATATAAGTCACAACGGTATTACAGTTGAAGCAGCAGATGATGTGTCAGCTTTTCTGTCTCACAATTCTAAACTGCAAGTCCTGGATTTAAGTTGCAGTGATTTACAAGAATCAGGTTGTATGAATGTCTTTAAAGTATTGCAAAACAAATCTGTTTTAACTTCATTGAAACTTAGTAACTGTAATGTCATCAATGAAGCAGCAGATAAATTAGCAACAGTTTTACTTAATAACATCTCATTACAAGAACTTGATTTGAGTTACAATAATTTATCAAAATCAGATTCTGCCACTATTTTAAAAGGAATGAAGAATATTTCAAATTTGGTAACAATCAATATTGGTCACAATATGATCACAGATGCAGCTGTTGATGATTTAGTATGTTTTTTATTCTGTAATGCTTCATTAAAAGAGATTGATTTGTGTTCTAATTGTATATCAGCATCAAGTGCTATAAAGATTTTCAAAGGAATGGAGAAAATTTCTAATTTGGAAACAATCAACATTAGTCACAACATGATCACTGATGAAGCAGCTGAAAATATAGCAACTTTTTTGTCTCATAACAGTAAACTTCAAACACTTAATATGTCTTTCAACTATTTGGGATCTAAGGGATGTATTAAGATTTTTAATGGAATGAAAAATTTAAGCAACCTTAATATTAGTCACAACAACATTACTGCTGAAGCTACGGTTAATATAGCAGCTGTTCTGTCTCATAATACAAAACTAAAACAGCTTGACATTAGTTATAATGATCTACAAACACCAGGTGCTATTGAGATATTTCAGGGTATTAAACACACTTCAACCTTGACTAAACTTAATATTGCTCACAACATGATTACTGAAGAAGCAACAGAGTACGTTATTAATATCCTGCATAACAATACTAGATTGAAGGAATTAAATTTAAGTGACAATAGCCTACTAGAAAAAGATGTGATTATGAAGATAATGCTTTCAAGTGTGCACAAATTCAATAATTCAGTTGACCAAACAGCTAACAAACTACTAAAAATTATTACTTTACAGGAGCTGGATTTGAGTAATATTAGTAGTTTACAAACAGCAGGTATTATTAAAGTTTTCAAAGAGTTAATCCATAATTCTGCATTCACAAAAGTTAATATCAGTAGACATCCTATATGTCAATCTGCAGCATATAAGTTAGCAAATATTTTATCAAAAAATAATGATCTACAAGAACTTGTTATGAGTTATAACAATCTACAAGCACAGAGTATTAATAGAATTTTAGGTGCTGTGAAGTCTTCCAATTTGACTAAATTAAATATCAGTGGTAATGATGCAAACTTAATTACTACAGCAAATGTTTTGTCACAGCATACCAACTTAGTAGAGCTTGATTTGAGTTATAACAAGTTAAATAATGCAGCAGATGTTACATGGTTTATTACTGTATCCAGAAAAATTTTCGTTAATTTAATCAAGCTCAATATATCTGGAATTTTCCATGAGATTAGTAATGAAGCTGCAGCAGATTTAGCATACATTTTTTCTCAAAACAATATGTTAAATGAACTGGATTTAAGCAATAACAATTTATACCCTGAAGTAGCAAGCATAATACTCAATGGCTTAAATGCTTCAGCCTTAATCAAATTTAGGATTAGTCATAATAATATCTCTGATAGAGCAGCAAGTGATATAGCAACTTTTCTGTGTAAATGTATCAACTTAGAAGAGCTTGATTTAAGTTATAATAGTCTACAAAATACTGGTGCAACTGAAATTTGCATAGCAAATATTTCAAGTTTGACTTCATTTAATATTAGCCACAATAATATTACTATAAAAGCAACAGATGATGTAGCAAATTTTCTGTCACGTAATTCACTGATGCAGACATTTGACTTAAGTAACAATGGTATGCTAAAGGTGGGTGTCAGAAATATTTTGAAAGGCATGCAAGTCGTGCAAAGTATCTTCAATTTGCCTGTGTTGAATATAGGTAATAGCAGTGTCGTTGATGAAACAATGAGTTTTAACAGTTTATACGTATCAGATGCTGTAAACATTTTGCAAGGAATGAAGAACGTTCCTAATTTGGTAACCATCAATCTTAGTCACATCAACATTACTGATGAAGCAGCAGATGAATTAGCAACTGTTTTACTTCATAACACTTCACTGCAAAATGCTGATTTGAGTTACAGCAATTTATCAACATCAGATGCTATAAAGATTTTTAAAGGAATGAAGAATATTTCCAAGTTAGAAACAGTCAATATTAGTCACAACATGATCACTAATGAAGCAGCAGACGAATTAGCAACTGTTTTGTCTCATAATAATAGTATACAAATCTTTGACATGTCTTCTAATTATTTCAGTTCTGAAGGCTGTATAAAAATTATAAATGGCATGAGTAATATTTTGTATTTGAAAAAAATTGATATAAGCTGTAATCAAATTACTTATACAGCAGCAGACAGTATTGCAACTTTTCTGTCTCATAACTCTGAACTGGAAGAATTTATATTAAGCTGTAATGATTTTCAAAAATCTTGCCTGTTGAAACAGATGAAAAGTGTCAAATTAACTAAATTGGGTATTAGTTTTACTCTACTTGAAGTAGACGACATAGCAACTGTTTTAATGCATAATATTAAACTGGAAGATATTAATTTGAGTAATAATGAGTTACTGTCAGATGATATTATAAAAGTATGTCTTAAAATGAAGAACATTTTGAATTTGAAGAGATTTAATATTAGCTATAATTGGATAACTTGTGAAGCAGCAGATGATATAGCAAATGTTTTATCCCACAATACTAATTTGCAAGAACTATATTTGAGTAATAACTACTTACAATCAGACGGAATTGTCACATTGTTCAACAGAATGAGTAATATTTCAAAGTTAACTCACCTTGACATAAGTTCCAATAAAATTACTGATGAAGCAGCAGGTGATATTACAGTCTTTCTACTTCAAAACAATAATCTAAAAGTATTAGACTTAAGCAATAATCTCATACAAGAAACAGGTGCTAGAACAATTTTTGGAAAAACAAACACCAATTTTGGTTTGAAAATTTTAAATATCTCTGGAAATGCACTTGATGATGAAGCAGCAAGCATCATAGCAACATTTCTTTCACAAAACCGTTCATTAGAAGAAATTGATTTAAGTAAAAACTATTTAGAAGCAGTGGGTGCAATGAAAATATTTAAAGCAATCCAAAATTGTCCAAATATATTGAAAGTTAGTATGAGTAACAATAGGATCACTGATGATGCAGGAGTTGGCATAGCAGTTGTTCTATCAACAGACATTAAATTACGAGAGGTTGATTTAGACTGCAACTTGCTTAGTGCTGAGATGTCAGATTATATTAAAAGAGCATTTATCAAATTACAGTATTATGAACTCTAGATTAGCTAGCTATATCATAGATACACTAAATACATACATTGCATTATTAAAATGTATCTGATTTTCCTTAGCTTGTTGTTACAAATGTATACTTAATAAATTTAATTCTAATAACTACATGCAAAGCATATTTGATATTATTATATACATTAATATATTTTGTACCTGATTATTGATATTATTTATATATACGTATGTACGTATATGAGTCACAAAAAGTTGTGCAGTTTGTGTATTAGCCTTAAGCTTATTGTGTATATGTAAGTTACCTACATAGCTATATAGCTACATGTTGCAGGTGAATGATGGATAATGAATAGATATTGCATAGCCTAAAATTTGAGGGTAAAAATTTTTGTGGATTTTGAAGTACCCACAAAATGTTAGCCTTGAAATTTTTCAGTATAATTCAATGCAGTACTTCTGCAATCCACTCCACAAAATTGCTAAATTCACCATTCCACAAAAATTTTAACCTTCAAAATTTTTATGCTATACTAGCTACATTATGGTCATTTACTCATGGTAACTCACCTAGAAAACTGCTAGCTAGCTGGTGATCCTCAGAGGCAGTACACTTGCATCTTTACTACATAATTTAACTATCCAGGGTATCAAAGATGGTAAAGTTATCCATTTTGGACCTAATGAGTGTAGTATGGTGGCTTTGATCTTTAACTTCTTACTGTTAACACTCTGATTCAACACACAGGTTACAAGCATCTTTATGGGAACAGATACAACAGTACAATACAAGATCAGATTAACAATAGATAGACAGCTACAAATTAAAGGGTACTATAAAAATCAAGGTTAACTAATAAAACTAGTGTTTAAGCTGCAGCATATTTAATACGAAACTAACACCCAGCTATAAGTCTATGTACTAAAAATAACTACTAGCTACCTTACAAGGAAATAAATATTAACTATAGCTTAACCAGTCACTACACTTCCTCCCTCTCTAGAAGGTCAGTCGTAAGGTGAGGATATTCCATAACAGTCAGGAGGTCGATGTCTTACAGGATATCTGTCAGCAAAGGTTGAGTGCATGGGATGGGAAGCTGAAGCTGGAACTAAGATATCTGGGTAATACTATTGGTGGCAGATCAATCAGGCTTTCAGTATAATTAGAGTTATTAGACAATGGCATGTCGAGAATGCTTTGATATTTGAGAGGTATTTAGGTGTTCAATACCAGTAAGACACCCAAGCCATTGTCTAAACAACTAAGACGTGCATTGCTTGGATGTTTATCCACTGAAGAATCCTAGCACTGCATGTCTTACCTATACTTAGAAATTCCAGGTGATGCTACACGTAACTGGTCTACATGACGTCTCCGCTCTCTAGATAAGACCTGAGTCTGTTTTAACCTGATAAGTGAGAGGGCACATCTTTTAAGGACTATGCCAGTAATTATAAACCACTTTGGCTTCCCTCCGGCGGCAGTTCCTGATTGTAACAGACTCACTCTCCCGCCTCAAAGTCAATGTGGTCTGGCTCTTTTGTCATGTAGCTGCTGGTTGGCTTGCTGGTGTAAGACATATTTATTACAGCTTGGTCAGATCAAGTCAATATGTGTTCGAACTGGCCGATATAGAAAGAGTGATCTGTTGGTAGTTGCATGTGGAGTAGTTCTGTGGCTTAGTAAAAAGTTCTGTATAATACGTATGTAGTCTATGCAACAGTGGTAATCCATCAGCTTCTCTAGCCTTTGATCATATATACGTAGCTAGCTTGAATTCAAAGATTCTAACAAATCGCTCCACCAGCTCTATTGGAAGATGGTAGGGTGAGCATCGAATGTGCTATACTCCGTTTTACTTTCAGGAAGTGTTGAAACTCAACTGCAGTAAATTTGGGGCTATTATCAGATACTGTAACTAGTTGTAGTAACATAATTATAGTAAATAATTGTCATAAAGCAAATTATTGTAACTTTGTTCTGCTGATGTGGATGTCATCTGAATTACTTCTGACCACTTAGAATGTGCATCGACTATAATTTAAAAATATTTTATTCTGAAATACCAGAAATGGCCCAGCAAAATCCACATGTATCCTTGGCCAGATCTATGGGTGAAGGGATGCAACAGAAGTACGTACGTATATAGCATTTTTTCACAGGCTGACAAGATAGATCTCGATGTACAGGATTTGACCATGTCTTCAAGATGTTTATCAAGCTTAGGGAACCATACATAATTATAACTTCAAGCCATGGTTGTCCTATGGGTAATTCCAGATGGTTTAGGATGGTTTTGATGTAGCCCATTAATGCAAGATGTAAACCTTGAAGCTTTTCTGGAATGATCACACGAATTCTCCACAGCAAACAGTCACCTTCAGTAGTTATCTCATTTGCTCTCTGCTTGTAGGGTTTCAATTCTTCAGGTACATACTGTAAGGATCAGTCTTGGTCAATTTACTGTGCAGTAACTAGCAAAAAATTTACCTAGTAACATTAGATAGGCTAGACTGGTCTTGAGTTGTGATGTCAGAGATTGGAATCTGCATTCGCATGGGCTGACCTTGAATGTTCATAATTGTATGCTGATAGTAGCGTTGGACTGAAGTCTAGCAGCAGCCAGGAGAGGCCTAGGGATACCTTTCTTAGGTCCAAGGATAGCTAGCAATGAATGGATTGTGATCTTATGTTCATAGAGATTTTGACAAAAAATTTATACCAAAACACTAATGACAAGGCCTCCTCCAATTGACAGTAATTCTTCTCAATAGACAAGAGAGTTTGGGATGGAAGCAAAAGCAATGGGCCTGGCCTTTCACTGCCATTAGGCAGAAACATCCCCAAATAATTACGTACCTTTGGTTGGAAATTACAGGGCCACAAATTAGATATTCTAATTATTTCAATTGTGTGTAGATGGTAGGTTTTCCAAAATTCGATCGGTCACCTATTATTATGAATTCTAGTTAGCTAGCTATGTAGCTACGTAGCTATAGCTATATCATAGAGCTACGTATACGTAGCCACTAAAAATGCATGCATGCACACAGGGGCAGACAGAGCCAGTTGCACAGTGCAGCAGTGCTTACCAGCTGGAGGATGCAGGATGTTTCTTTACTGCAGCTAGCTGACAACCGATACCAGACAACAGTATGAAAAGCCATACGTATGTTCATAATTATGTATTTGATGATAATGAGAATTTACCAGGACAACCAGATAGCCTCTACCAGGTGGTCATAATACCAGATGGGTTGCCCTCCAAGTACGTATACTATGGTAAATTCTTCTACCAGGGTGGTCACCAGCCTGGCGCTGAGATGTTTGTCAGCCAGAGTACTGGGATGTGTGTATACTATATAACATTTGTAATAGCACTATATGCAACTTGGGATCTTTCAACAGGTGGGCATTTATCCAAACAGCAACGACAGAGTAACAACATTATCAAGAAACTGAAGGTAAAAGATAAAGAATCTGAAAACCTCATATATAGTAAAGTTTAAATGCTTCAAAGCACATGCATTTAATCATACATGTACAGCTGCGCACTCTCTCTAAATTATACAGTTTGAAGCTATTCATCTCTTTACTAGATAAAAAGGGACCGGAGTGCTGAAGCCTGTTTATTAGCAAAATTAAATTGGATGATTAAATGCATACCGTATATAGCTCAAAGTTTGACAAGGAAAAACTTTGACGAATGAGGCATGCATGAAACTTTGATGAGCAAAACTTTGACCAATGGATTATAGGTTTCATAGGAGAAACATTAAGAGGAAAAGGTTAGCAGAAAAAAGTTTGATGAGTTGCTAGCCGTTTGTCAAATTTGTCAAACTTTTGCCTCAGAGAAGTTAAGTTATTTATCTTTTGCTTTCAGGAAAATATGGTGGTAATATAGCTATAAAGTTTGGTGAATTTATTCTTACAAAGTTTTTTTGGCGAAGAGAAATCTCAGTAAATGTGACTGCATATCATTGAGTTTTTGTGTTCAAAATTTATACAAAACATACCTTTGAGCTCTGATCATAAGGTATGGCAACCTCTAACCTGCAGCTGTTTCAAGTACGTACACTAAAATTGTTGACTTATAGAGCATAGCCACATATTGTATAATTAGCTAGAGCGCTGGGGTGTCTACCAGCCAGAGAGTTGGGGTTAGATGTATATATTTTCTAATTGCAGAATATCTATATGCAGACAGTAAATTTACTAGCTTTATAGCTATCCATTGTCAGCAAATCCAGAGATTGCTAGCTACTACGTAGCAACGTAGCCACATTTTAATTTGCCAAATACACGCTGTATCAGGGCAAATTTTAATGCATTAGCTAATTTTGTAGCCATGATAGCTAGCTAGCTAGCTATATAATATATTTAACCAAATCAGTTTCAGTTTGCCAATTTGCACATATAGCTAGCTATATATAGTAGTATAATAGTTACATAGCATTATTAATTTACTTTAAAAATTGGATAGCAGTAATGTGTGTGATGTCAGTATACTATACATATACGTACATTTGAACATTGAAATACAAAAGATTCTACTGTCCATTGATAGTAATATCAGTTGTAGTGGAATGTTATTAGCTTCATCATCTCTGTTTGTCCAATAGCTCTTCAATCTGTAAAAATAAATACAATCTAACGCTACTGTACAATTTCTAGTATCTATATATATATATATATGCTAAACAAAAACACCTTGGGTGTAAAAAAAAGTGTGAGGCCAATTAGAAGCAGCATTGCAAACAGGTATGACCAACAACTTTGATATCAGTTGAGGCCAAGAAGTTACTTATCAAAAATCTATTTAACTACTTGAATGACATACAATAGTTTATAGCATATTTTCACAACTATGATTGGCTTTGTCACTTGGCCACCTTTATTAATAATGATGGTGTGAAAAAGGTGGCCAAGTGACAAAGCCAATCATAGTTGTGAAAATATGCTATAAACTACTGTATGTCATTCAAATAGTTAAAAAGATTTTTGATAAGTAACTTCTTGGCCTCAACTGATATCAAAGTTTTGGTCGCACATACATACCTATTTGCAATGCTGCTTCTAATTGGCCTCGCACTTTTTTTACACCCAAGATTGTTTTTGTTTAGCATATCACCACTTTTTGGAAACAGATGTTATTACTAGCAAGCAGCAGAGAAGTACTGCATGGACATAACTTGTACTTGCTTAGCATACAATATTGTAAATTGAACTTTGAAGCTGAATTTTGAAAAACTCAGGCCTACAACTTTTTTAAACTTTCACTACAGAGTGATACATCAATATAGACTGTGTATCTGAAAGTTTATACAAATCATTTGAAGGGGGTCCAAGTTATGGCAACTATCAACCTGCAGTGTAATAGCCTTTCTCAAATACATTCAAGAGTTTACTTCAGGCTGAAAGTAGTATGACAGGTAGAGCATACATGGGAGAAGTGCTGATACAAATTTGGCTGAAATCCATGAAGAAATGAGTGAGTTATTAGATAAACAAGTGAATGTATAAAAAGAGAGTTTGAAAATAACTTCCGGGGTTCACGAAAGCTCCCGCAAGCCCCCGAAAAAGGTGTGCGATGAAAATAAAAGAAACAAAGAAGAAAAAAACGACTGCCGCATAAAAATTTTTGTGGCCGGTGTATGCATTTGGCATGAGATAATTTATAAAAGTTTAATCCCTACTTTTGGCTCACTTATTATTATTATTGATTTAGTCAGAATGGCTGTATCTACCAGAAGGTAGGTATACAGGTCCTCAATGACAAACAATATACAACTGATAAACTACAACAACTGAACAAAACTAACACTTCAGTATAGGTTTGCCAAAAGTAGGGATTAAACTTTTATAAATTATCTCATGCCAGAATGTTCTCTCGTCCCAAAATCTTATTCCTTGTTTCCTTACTTTTTGTAGCACTATTGAATTCAATCCCTACTTACCTTTTAAATTTTTAATTTTTTATCATTCTAGTTTGTTTGCTTTTTATACATGCTAAGCATTCATAATAATCTTTCAGCAGGCGCACAAATGTTACAGGCGCTTACGTAATAATTATGCTTGTTTACAGGCGCTTGTTAACAACGCGCTTACATGGCAAAGCAGCTGTGTGATAGCAAATAACACTCGAAAAACAGCAAAAGCTATTTGTCCAAGGCTATAATCTCGAAGTTCACGATGTAATAAAGTACACGCGAAAACATCGTGCCATGGTGCCACTGTAACTAATTATATCACGTGCGAGTCGGGTTTTAGCGTGACGTAATAAGCAGAAGCCGTAACAGGCTATCGTCACCTTCCAAGGTGAGATTCACACCTTGCTAGGAATATAGAAGAACAAGGAAGGGAATGAAGGATAAAAGGAATCGCCATGGCGCAGTGGGTAAATCGTCTTCGGAACAACATTTTCGTAAATCCGCCCGGCGCCATTACCTTTATTGTGTGAAAGTTCTGGAGCCCTACACCTAGCGCAACCGGGTCTTACGGCAGGCAGGCTGTCAGGCAGGCTGGCTGTCAGACGAAATACAGGTGAATTTCGAAATTTTCAAAGTTGGCTGTAGGTCGAAATATTCGACTTGTCGCTTCCTTTAACCAAGGTACAGCATCATTACAGCCTTATCAATGCATTCCAGTCGGTTTTTTCGGGTAAAGCCTATTGGAAGGTTGTTTTATGAAGTGCGAAAAATCGGGAAACCATACAATTTCTTACCAATCCCTACTATTAAGTACTACCGTACTTAATGATTAAGTACGGTAGTACTTAATAGTAGGGATTGGTAAGAAATTGTATGGTTTCCCGATTTTTCGCACTTCATAAAACAACCTTCCAATAGGCTTTACCCGAAAAAACCGACTGGAATGCATTGATAAGGCTGTAATGATGCTGTACCTTGGTTAAAGGAAGCGACAAGTCGAATATTTCGACCTACAGCCAACTTTGAAAATTTCGAAATTCACCTGTATTTCGTCTGCCTGCCAGCCAGCCAGCCTGCCGTAAGACCCGGTTACGCTAGGTGTACAGCTCCAGAAACTTCACACAATAAAGGTAATGCTGCCGGATTTACGAAAATGTTGTTCTGAAGACGATTTGCCCACTGCGTCATGGCGATTCCTTTTATATCCTTCATTCCCTTCCTTGTTCTTCTATATTCCTTTAGCAAGGTGTGAATCTCACCTAAGGTGACGATAGTCTGTTACGGCTTCTGCTTATTACGTCACGCAAAAACCTGGCTTGCACGTGATATAATTAGTTACAGTGGCACCATGGCACGATGTTTTCGCGTGTACTGTATTACATCGTGAACTTCGAGATTATACAAGGGTATAAATAGCTTTTGCTGTTTTTCGAGCGTTATTTGCTATCACACAGCTGCTTTGCCATGTAAGCGCGTTGTTAACAAGCGCCTGAAAACAAGCATAATTATTACGTAAGCGCCTGTAACATTTGTGCGCCTGCTGAAAGACTATGAATGCTTAGCATGTATAAAAAGAAAACAAACTAGAATGATAAAAAATTTAAATAGTAAGTAGGGATTGAATTCAATAGTGCTACAAAAAATAAGGAAACAAGGAACAAGATTTTGGGACGAGAGAACATTCTGGCATGAGATAGCTAACAGTTTATAAAAGTTTAGTCCCTACTTTTGGCTCACTTCAGTAGGTTTGCCAAAAGTAGGGATTAAACTTTTATAAACTATCTCATGCCAGAATGTTCTCTCGTTCCAAAATCTTATTCCTTGTTTCCTTACTTTTTGTAGCACTATTGAATTCAATCCTTAGCTACTTACCTTTTGAATTTTTAATTTTTTTATCATTCTAGTATATATATGTAGCTATATCCAGTTGTTGTACTATTATTATTATTATTATATTATTATTATTATTATTAGGTCAATAAGGCAACACTAAAATGGATTTCATTTTGATATTTATTACCTTAGGCCGAGTTATTTTAACGATACACTAATTTTAGCGATTTTTGTAAGCATGGATTTAGCGCATATCAACTTTAGCGATTTCACAAAAAATTATTCACTATTTAAACAATAGCTAGCTAATTATAATTAATTTTTATATTTTAACGCGTATAAAATTTAGCGTTTGTGAGGGCACTCGCTAAAATCGCTAAAATTAGTGTATCGTTAAAATAACTCGGCCTAAGGTACATAATAATTATAGTTATATACAATGCACAGTTTGTGAATTAAGGAACTGATTGAAGATATATATATATATATGTGTGTGTACATATGTAGCTAGCTAGTAAAATTTTGTAAGCAGCTGGAGTGCTGGAGTGCTCGCCACCCAGCAGAGTCCTGGGGTGTTTACCAGCCAAAGGGCTGGGGTGTTTACTGTGTTTATCAGCTGAAGTTCTGGGGTTTATCAGCCAGAGTGCTGGGGTGGATATATACCAGACAGAGCCAGTTGCACACTTAATGCACAGTGCAGCAGTGTTTACCAGCTGGAGGATGCAGGATGTTTCTTTACTGCAGCTAGCTGGCAACCAATACCAGACAACAGTATGAAAAGCCATACGTATGTTCATATGTATTTGATGGTAGTGAGAATTTACCAGGACAACCAGAGAGCCTCTACCAGGTGGTCAGAATACCAGATGGGTTGCCCTTCAAGTATGTATACTATAGTAAATTCTTCTGCCAGGGTGGTCACCAGCCTGGCGCTGAGATGTTTGTCAGCCAGAGTGCTGGGATGTGTGTATAATTATTATGTGACATTTGTAATAGCACTTGGGATCTTTCAACAGGTGAGCATTTATCCAAACAGCAACGACAGAGTAACAACATTATCAAGAAACTGAAGGTAAAAGATAAAGAATCTGAAAACCTCATATATAGTAAAGTTTAAATGCTTCAAAGCACATGCATTTAATCATACATGTACAGCTGCGCACTCTCTCTAAATTATACAGTTTGAAGCTATTCATCTCTTTACTAGATAAAAAGGGACCGGAGTGCTGAAGCCTGTTTATTAGCAAAATTAAATTGGATGATTAAATGCATACCGTATATAGCTCAAAGTTTGACAAGGAAAAACTTTGACGAATGAGGCATGCATGAAACTTTGATGAGCAAAACTTTGACCAATGGATTATAGGTTTCATAGGAGAAACATTAAGAGGAAAAGGTTAGCAGAAAAAAGTTTGATGAATTGCTAGCCGTTTGTCAAATTTGTCAAACTTTTGCCTCAGAGAAGTTAAGTTATTTATCTTTTGCTTTCAGGAAAATATGGTGGTAATATAGCTATAAAGTTTGGTGAATTTATTCTTACAAAGTTTTTTTGGCGAAGAGAAATCTCAGTAAATGTGACTGCATATCATTGAGTTTTTGTGTTCAAAATTTATACAAAACATACCTTTGAGCTCTGATCATAAGGTATGGCAACCTCTAACCTGCAGCTGTTTCAAGTACGTACACTAAAATTGTTGACTTATAGAGCATAGCCACATATTGTATAATTAGCTAGAGCGCTGGGGTGTCTACCAGCCAGAGAGTTGGGGTTAGATGTATATATTTTCTAATTGCAGAATATCTATATGCAGACAGTAAATTTACTAGCTTTATAGCTATCCATTGTCAGCAAATCCAGAGATTGCTAGCTACTACGTAGCAACGTAGCCACATTTTAATTTGCCAAATACACGCTGTATCAGGGCAAATTTTAATGCATTAGCTAATTTTGTAGCCATGATAGCTAGCTAGCTAGCTATATAATATATTTAACCAAATCAGTTTCAGTTTGCCAATTTGCACATATAGCTAGCTATATATAGTAGTATAATAGTTACATAGCATTATTAATTTACTTTAAAAATTGGATAGCAGTAATGTGTGTGATGTCAGTATACTATACATACATTTGAACATTGAAATACAAAAGATTCTACTGTCCATTGATAGTAATATCAGTTGTAGTGGAATGTTATTAGCTTCATCATCTCTGTTTGTTCAATAGCTCTTCAATCTGTAAAAATAAATACAATCTAATAGCACTACTGTACAATTCCAATAGTATCTACGTATATTAGTTATCATAATAGCTTTTCCCAAATGATGATCAATCTACTAACTATGATATAGCTAGCTATTATTAGAATTTATGGTCACTTAAACTGAAAGTCTCATATTTATCCTGTGGGGAGGTCCGGCCACACAATACTATGGAGACATAATTCATTACAGCATTTAGCTATAGCTATTCAACCAGGAAACTCCTTTGTATACAGATAATGTTATAAAGTATACGTAGCTAGCTACTCAATGTATTACACACACTGAGTGCTTATCATTCATGTGACCAGAGTTTCTCTGTGCAGGTGCTTATCATTCAGCATGAAAATTATTTCATTGCATACGTAATTGGGTGTTTAGTAGCTAATTTGAATAACTGGAATAACTGAAAATTTCAAGGTTTCAGATGATCTGTGAAATATTTGTGGAAACAATTGCAAAATTGGTGCATGGATTTTAGGCATTCACCAAATTAATTGTTTAGTAACTTCATGAATACTCTTTCACACAAAAATCCTCATTGAGTCAGAAGGACAAGGGAGCATGTAACTCTGTTAACAGCAAAATTCAAACATGGCGCCGTAGAGTATAAAAAGTAACTTATCCACTACCTTATTAGGATATTATTAATGCACATGCTTCAGTACATTTTTAATGTGCAATACAGATGTTATAATTCAGTATACAATCTACTATCAACAGACTTACACAATGTGAAAAGAAGGCAAAAGTGTAACAATCGTCTTTTAACAATTCAATGGTATAAGCAAGTTATTGTCTTGTATATCGATATTATTATTAGCGCACATGAGCATCGGAATTAATGTGATGATGCAACCGTGTATGTAACATACGTAGCAACAATGATGCAACACGTGACACTTTACAGAATTACTCTTTATAAGGAAAATACTATTCATAATGAATTTCGTCATTTATATGGCTAGTAATGGGAGTTACATGCTCCCTTGTCCTTCGAACTCGATGGGCTCCTGTTAATAGCTAGCTAGATAATATATACGTAGCACATGCTTAGATAACACGTAGCATAGCTAAACCTAGCTATACCTATGGGTCACACTGTGACTCAAATTTTATTTTGCACTAACAGTCTGACACTTGCCCCTACTAGCCACTTTTGGTTATACGTAGTTGAAGACTTGCATAGTCAATAAGTGACAACAATACAGAATTAATGTACGTAGTTGGGTTCCAAGTATAAATGCTAGCTGTTAAGTAAATCCATTACCTGTGTTCTGTACATGGCCTTGACATCTAACAAATCTAACTTAAGCTCTTCTGCTTCCTCAGCTTTCTCCCCATACATTTGTAATAATGCATCATAGTTCTTTTGTAGCTTCTACAACAAAAGAAGCACATAATAAAATATCTGCGGGCATAGCTAACTCCTAACTATATACTTTACACAAGGTTCAGTTATGGCTACAGTGTCTCATAGCTAGCTATATACCTGTTGAAACTGGGTCACAATCATGGTGATCTGGTGACCCGCTGACCCATTGGCTTAGACCCAGTGACTCGCACAGCATAAACCGCTACAAATACGTTCAGTATGGTGGTATCTCAATATCATTTATTGTTCAAACCTGAATAGCACATGGACTTTCAAAGCTACAGACTTGAAACCATAGCTGCTGATGTTATGAGGAATACAATGGTGCTAAGTGTTATCGATAAATCTAGGGTACTTAAGTATAATGCTCTGGTTTGTACCATTCAATTCGTCACGCAACGGCGATTCAATTTATATATAGAGGGTCACGTGATATGAAACAAAGGCAAGATGGCAACAACGGAGCCGTTTATACCATAATGGGGCCAATGCCCACTACAGTTTATGCAGGAGTATATACAGACATTATTACGAAGACATTTACAACGCATTGGTAGTTTATGCTGTGCCGGATTAAATTATTTCACAACTACAGATATTATGAAGTACTGTAATTCTAATAAGAGATCAGCACCAGCATAAATAAATCGATCAATACTCTCTAATAGAACAGTCACTAGTATTATTTGTGATTGCTATATTAGAGAGTATTACAAACCTGGGTAAATTCAGGTTTTTTAGCTTGATACCTGGTAAGTGACTTAATTTTCTAACCCAGATATGCGGATTGACCAAACCTGATTTCAACCCTGATCTATTACTTACTTGAAGATTATTCCTCACAACTGGCAGTATATTGAGCTCCTCTTGTAGTGACTGTACTTGTGCTGAGGTACTAGCAAGATCATTAGCGAGTGACTCTCGAGATCTTTCTAATGATGTCACTAACTCCTATAAATAATAACAATTAAATTGTGTAAAAGCTCGCCACACATTAACAATACAAAATGTAGCTATATAGACTATTAACTATAACCTTGCATGCTATTTACATACCTGTACATTATGGAGTTCTCCTTCCTTCTGTTTTAATGTTGACTGTAGTCGATCTACAGCAGAAGCTGATGCCACTGATCCTAGTCCAGTGGAGTATCCATCCAATGACATTGAACGATCATAAGCATTTCCCTAAATACACAACACCACAATTAGCTAAACCTATAATCATTAGTACACAGCTACACATGTGTGACTTAGTGTAGACTTGTAGGTGCATACGTTCAGTTATACGTACTACTTTGAACATATCTTGTATTGTGAATGAGGTAGAATAAGCTGAAGGCTTCAAAATCACCCTGTGACAAAAACACAGGGCTCTATCTAGCTACTGTGTTTACATCCATTAACCATGTGTTCTAAGAATAACCAGATGTGCAAATCTTTTCTCACCACAATAGTGATTGGTTGCGTCTGTATGCATCAATAAAATAACTGATACTTAGTTAAATCTCAGGAGTCTAAGTAAGTGCTTTAGTGATTTAGGTGGCTACATTTTAAACAAAGACCTGGCGACTAAAGAGTCAGAGAAGGAATTATAGTAGCTGTCACAGATGAACTCTTACTTGACTGTGGTTGCTTCCTCCACTTGAAGTTCTTAAATGATTAGTACTGGAAAGCTTCTCTTTTTCCTAATGAAACAATAACATTAATGTGTGAGAGGAAAGAAGGAAACGTTACCTTTTCTTGTGCCTCCTGAACTAACTTCTTAATTTCATTTTCAGCCTTAATTCTTTCATACTCCATTTCTCTCTGAAGTGCCTCCTAACAAATTGAATTGATAATACCATAAAAGTACATACGTACTCACAGTGTAAAGAGCAGCTACCAAAATTAGCTAGCTTATAATTATGATCTCTTATTTGTTAGGCTTCTCTATTCCACACATGCTTGAACCAACTGATATATATTCTCATTATAATACTATTCTCATTATAATACACTAGGGGTTGGTATACACAGTTTGTGCACACATGCAGTTGAAGGTTTTTGAAACCATGACCAAGTGTCTGGTTATTCAATGTCCACATTCAGTGTAGTTCCAATGCGCCTGTTGGGGTACCACACACATCAAGGAAACAATGTTATTTTTCATTAAAAGTCAAGGAAACAATTCAGCAATTCTTTACTGCAATTTCCTATGCAGACTAATAAATCAGAAGAAATATGCATTACCTTCTCCTTTCTGGCTTCAGTTAGTGTGTGAGTGTAGGAGTTCTTAAGGCTGTTGTGCTTTGCACGTTCCCTAAACAACAGTGAAACATACTGTAACTATGAGACACCAACAAATGTAGTTACATACTACATCAACAATGTACATATATACTGAGAATATTAGTACCATATTAACACCAATATATACAATTACAATGTATGTACGTATGTATGTATGTAGCTGCAGGTGTGTTTAAGCACATTTTTGTACCTATCAAGTTCTTCTTGTACTGCTTCAACTTTTGCCTTCTCCATCTCCAGAGCAGCTACCAGTTGTGACTTGGCTTGTTTTAAGCCCTCCATTTGTGTCTCGATGGCTTTTAGTTTGGACTCAATTGTGCGTTCCCTTTCAACAGCAGAGTGTTCCCTGGCAATCGCCATGTTCAACTGCGACTGTAAGTCAACTACATAAATATAGGAAATGTACAGGTAACAAAGTGCATGTGATTAAGTAACAATGCAATGACATTACAGTGGAACCTCTAAATATCGGACACTTTGGGACCAGCTATTGGTATAATTTACTGTTATAAAGAGGTTGCCTCCTTTAAGAGGTGAAACCATGGTCCTGTAAGGACCACAGAATTTTTCTTTTATAGGGAGGTTAAATGTATTGTGTCCTTTATCTGGCGTGTCCTTTAAGAGAGGTTCTACTGTATAGCTACATAGTACATGATGATTTTAAGGTTTATTATACCTAGTTTTTCACTCAAACTTTCTTCAACACGTTCCCAATTGATGGTCTGTGCATTATGTACCGACTGAAGATTCTCAATCTGACGAAGGAGTGGTCTTGTGGCTAATAGCATGAGATACAGATCATAAACACGGAACAGAACATCAAAGCAGCCATACTAACCTTGTGATACACTCTGAGTCAGTTCTTGATTCCTGGACTCAGCTTCTTGCAATCTCTGAATAATAAAATTGCATAACAAGATTGCATACTTAGCCACATAATGTCTGCAATAGCTTACAGTAGTACACAATACAATTGTATGCATTAACACATACCATGTAAACATACTTACAAGCATGAAGCAGATGAGCTTACCTGCTGGAGATCAGCAATCTCTTGTTTGTAATGCTCTTCTTTCCAGTTTATTTGGTGCTCATTCCTCTTGAGGCTCATCTGCAGATCGGCCAGCTGTATGGAGACCATTTCTGACTCTCTATGAACTAACAAACACTCTATGAACTAGTTAGCATAACTGTAAGGTACACAGGTGTAAGTTGAACTTATATTAAAGCTCTGACGCCATTGGCGGCTTCTTGACAACATACTTGCATTGATAGTGTCTCCTGCTCTCGTCTGGCTTCCATTTTATGCTGTTCCAGTACCATCTTGAGCTGCTCCTTGGCTGCAATCTCTGCACTCAGTGTAGCCTCCTATAAAACACACTAGCCATTCCATTCAGTCACAGGTAGTATGCACAAGTAATTGTACATAGTTTACGTTCACAGTAACAGTGAACGTATTACATTGGTATAAGCTTTGATGTACTTTATATGCACACTCATCCTCATAAATGAGGTTTGTGCATAATTTAATAATGATAATACATACATACATACATACATACGTAGGTACAAGCAACAGAATGTATTACATACATATATAAATGCAACACTATTACAAAATCAGGTAAGCTACTGAAAATGATTAGCAGCTCCTAAATTAGTTCGGCGTGGGTAGACTAATTGTTAACTGGAGCTGAAACAAAATAAATAGTTTGGATCTTTGCTCGGGTGCATTGGCAGTGTTTTAATTTCACCACATTTTGCTACTTTCCAAACTATAATTAAACTATAGAACTCAGGTATTTTCATAGTAATATGACATGGTTTATTGCACTGTTTGGATCTTGTTCTATACTATTCAAGCTATGCATTTCCACATTAATTTTAAGCCCTACTATCACCAGTAGATCCCTATCCATGGATCAGTGGTATCTAATAATGGAAGACATTCCATGGCATACTGTAATGTATGAACCATACTTGTTTAAACTGAAGCTGTAAGCATCTTACAAAAAGAACTATTAAATTAGTTGTGCATTGTGTCATGTAAAACAATTAATATACCAGTAATCAAATTTTTGACTTTCAAAACTGATTAGGATAAAATTTCATATAATGTTACAAATTAGTCTACAGTGGGCATAACTCTTTGTAAGGTGGTGACTTCAGATAAGCACAAAATTTGATTATCAACCAAAATGCATTATCAGTTAATGTGACTTCCCACAACGCAACATCTTATCATAAACAGTATGACAAGCCTTAGTTACAAAGTTTAGTTGCCTTTCCAGCAATTCGCTACAGATGTTGACATAAGAAAATTTTGAACATACGTACGTAAAACCATCAGTCCAATGATCCTGAATTTTACAAAATGGTAGAAGAGATATTTTGGTGTCCATAAATTCCCCAACAATTTCCTATCCAAGAATCATTAATGCATTGAAACAAACTGGAAATGCATGATAAATTAATTCACTATGGCCCTCACAACAAATGGAATAATTTTTATCTTGCACTATAGCTGACTAGCTATAGTTCTACATTATCATACACTCACACACATATAGTATATTATTACAGTGTACTACATCACACATGCACATGGTGAAGCATCTGTTATTGGGTTTACACGTCAAGTGTCACTGTTTCCATGAAATAACGTCGTTCATTGTGTGCATAATTGGGTAAGCTATACAAATTTGACACAAGCGTAGGGACTATTGCTAGATGATGCAAAGGTTGGATTGTTAGCTTCTTCACAAGGAAGTTATGCTTCACTGAATGTGTGTAATTGGATACGTATGTTGTTATTGGATACGTATGTTGTTATTTCAGACTCAGTCATAAGTAGAACGCACACAGCCACACAACATGTTGAATACTAATTTAGTGCTTGAAATGACATTACATTGCCTGGACATGGTCTAACAAATTTGGACAAACTCAAGTTTTCTCTTCTTCGTACATACGTACATAGCTCAAAAATTACCATACATACAGTACCCACAACTAACGGTTAGCTCAACATTATGTATTGTGTGTGCATCCACTGCAGCTATCCTATATGCAGTTACCATAGCTGATACAGGAGTTCAAGATAGCAGCCAGCCTTAGCTACCAGTCATCTCTAAAACATGTGTGAAGTATTGAGCACTTGTTTAGATCACTCAACACTGCTCGAGTGTTTATTCTATGTATAGCGTGTATATGTACTTCCATATTTTTTTGAACAATTCTGATGAGCCAAATTTTTGATGAATTGTCAAATTTTTACATTTGATGAAAAATATTGACAAAAGTTATTTCGAGCCTCGATTTTCATTCAACGTGCAATGCAAAAGTACCAGTACAGCAGCGCCATGTTCTTAATTATAAAAAATTGATGG
This sequence comes from Spongia lamella, assembly GCA_963930835.1. Classification (NCBI taxonomy): domain Eukaryota; kingdom Metazoa; phylum Porifera; class Demospongiae; order Dictyoceratida; family Spongiidae; genus Spongia; species Spongia lamella. Next base: position 4,424,468 of record OZ005748.1, on the reverse strand, counting down.
AATTTTTTGACGAATGAACAAATTTTCATCAAATTCATCCGTCAAATTTTTTACGCCATATATACAGTAATACGTAGTATAGGGTGTGGTGACTTTGACTAATTCAGTGATCCTAGCTGTTTTCAGATGAGTGATGATACATACGTACCTTGGCTTGGATATTACTACTGTAGCTAGTAATAAATATCCAGCCCCAAGTACGTACATACATACAAGGATATGCATTTGTATTACTACACAGTGTCAATAACCTGAGCTGCATTTTGTGATAATGCATTGGTCTTGTGTAACTCTGCCATCTCCCTATATGGAAAATCCCATAATTATTATGATAGTAAGTGTATAAAGGATCGGCGAAATAATTTTTACTTGTAAGCATTGTCCAAGTTTGTCTGTAGGCCCCTGGCCTTGTCTGTTAATGTCTCATACTCAGCCTAGAGAATTGTAATAGCAGTAAATAAATACATTTGTGTGTGCACGTGTGTGTGTGTGTGTGTGTGTGTGTGTGTGTGTGTGTGTGTGTGTGTGTGTGTGTGTGTGTGTGTGTGTGTGTGTGTGTGTGTGTGTGTGTGTGTGTGTGTGTGTCTGTGTCTGTGTCTGTGTCTGTGGTCTGCATGTCTGTGTGTCTGTGGTCTGCATGTCTGTGTGTCTGTGTCCATGTGTCTGTGTGTGTTGATACACATTATTACACATTACCACTATAGTGTAGTGATATCATATTAAGAACTATAAAAAGGTTTTACAGAATTTATCAAGTGCTATTAATCAACAGGTAATCTAATATGAAGCATGTGATTAATCATACTTCTAACCTTCAGTGTAGTCAGCTCTTTAGCTTGTTGCTCTGCAATGGTGTTCAACTGTGCAACCGACTCTACAGGAAAAGCATTCTCATCTTACAACCATGCATATATAATATCACACCTTGGTATTTCTTCTCCTTTTCATCCTTCTTTTTTAAAGCTTCTGACAATTTCTCTATCTCACCTTCATTTTCTGACACCTGCTGCCTAAATGACACAGCAACACATCATATCACCATGGTAACTATACATACAAGAAATAAACAGGTAAAGAATCAGGGCTAAATCTAGAAAATGTAGCTGGGGGGCAAATTGAAGCTTTTCAAAATGTAGGGGGGCTTATCTTGTAATTACTAATGCTCATGTTTGCCATAAACATATATATGGCTATGTAACACTTTGCGTGGGCGACATCAAAGCCTCGAGCTGTGGTACATAACTAATATACCACAGTTTGCCATGGTATATCAGAATATACCACAGTTGCAAGGTTATATACCACAGTTACCTTATACGGCCTGTCTGGCTCTAATGAGATTACGAAGTGTATAATAAACCCGTTACGTGACTTACACATTTGCTTGTGGGTTTCGTTTTTAGGCCTGAAGTTTAATAAGTTTTAGGTGATTATCTTCGAGATGGCAGTTTAATAATGTTGAGAAACTAAGTATTAATGGAATCTTGGCTGATATCGTGCCGGAGAGTGTCTAATGAAGCAACTCACAATGGTTGCCATTCTACCAGAGGCGCCTTCGACTTTTCGCCAGGTAGGCCTAAGCAAAGTCTAACATAAATGTTATAACACAGCTTTGCTCAGGATTTGACTGATATATACACACTCGTGCGTATTATATCAGTCAAACCCCTCGCGGCTGTGTTATAATATATTAATGTATAGAATTTAAATTGTCTTCCAAAACCCAGGGAGCGCAAAAATTAACCTAGGGTTGCGAATGTCCCACCCCACCCCCTTAAATGCGACCCTGATTTAAACATATAGGATTAATGATGCCATACTATGCAAGTATGTATCATATAATGGGAAAGTTTCACAAGGATAAGTTTCATGAATCATGAGTGATTTGTCGAAACAAAATATTAGCTACTTATAATTATTTCTTGAAGCCTTATCCTTGTCAAAACTTAAATTTGCTACTATACAATGTTAACATGCATAATGCATTAAATCTATTCACTTTTACTAGATAAACAAGCTTCAACAGACACTTAAAACCTTAGAGGAAAATTAAGGCATACTTTAGTGAAGTGATAAGTTTTTCAGATTCTTTGTCTTTTGCCTTCAGTTTCTTGATGATGTTGTTACTCTGTAGCTGCTGTTTGGACAGACGCTCACCTGTTGAAAGACCCAATCAAAGTTAATGCTACGTAATATAGATAGAGATGTCACACGCATGCATGCACACACACGCACACGCACACGCACACGCACACACACACACACACACACACACACACACACACACACACACACACACACATACACACTATAGGAGGGGCAAATTAAAACTTTGAGTACATTGAACTATATAGAGCAAGCATTAAAGTAGATTACATTGACTTCCCAAAACTTTAGTGTTACAAATCCACTCCTGTGCCCCCTATACTGAACGCAGCCCTGGCAAGTATACACACATGTACACACACAGACAAAATAAAAATTACAGTGAAGAAACCAGTTAGTAAGAAATATTACAACAGTACAAGATGAAACATATACCTTCCTCCATCAAGCCAGTCACTTGTTCCTTAGCTAATGCCAACTCTTCAGCTAACTGCTTCTCAGCAGATGTCTTCCTGTAAGAAGTCCATGTGCACTTCATATTATGGATAACTAATAACATAATACATATGTATATCACTATATCAGTAGTATTATAGCGTTACTCACTCAAACACATCACACACACACACATGCACCCACACACACTAATATACAGCTAATTTTATACAGAATATTATGATTTTTGTCAAGATAGCATGATACTTACTGATCCTTTTGTAGCATTTGAACTTGATTCTTTAGACTGTCCCTTTCCTATACATAATTGATGTACACATGGACCACATATTGAATAAGAGTACAAAACACACACAGAGAAAATGTCTATATGGTTTCCATAGTATATATACATGTACATGTACGTATACATACATACCTCGGTATATATAAGCACATACATACATACGTACGTACGTACATACACACATACATACATACATACGTACGTACGTACGTACGTACGTACGTACGTACGTACGTACGTACGTACACGTACACGTACACGTACACGTACACGTACACGTACACGTACACGTACACGTACACGTACACGTACACGTACACGTACACGTACACGTACACGTACACGTACACGTACACGTACACGTACACGTACACGTACACGTACACGTACACGTACACGTACACGTACACGTACACGTACACGTACACGTACACGTACACGTACACGTACACGTACACGTACACGTACACGTACACGTACACGTACACGTACACGTACACGTACACGTACACGTACACGTACACGTACACGTACACGTACACGTACACGTACACGTACACGTACACGTACACGTACACGTACACGTACACGTACACGTACACGTACACGTACACGTACACGTACACGTACACGTACACGTACACGTACACGTACACGTACACGTACACGTACACGTACACGTATGTATGTATGTATGTATGTATGTATGTATGTATGTATGTATGTATGTATGTATGTATGTATGTATGTATGTATGTATGTATGTATGTATGTATGTATGTATGTATGTATGTATGTATGTATGTATACATACCTTGATTACTGCTTGGAGCTTCTTTTCTGAAGTAGAAATTCTTTTTGTAAATTCCTCTTTTAATTCTTCAATTCCAGTTTGATCAGCTTTCAAGTTATCCTCGGCTTGCTGGAGTTGGCTGCAGACATAAAGAAAAAGAAGAAGTCAAAATCATTCTTCATTTCACAGTGAATTCTTAGAAACACAGAACTAAAAAATGATATTTCCAATTGGCATGAATACATAAATGTAAAAGTTTACCTGAAATACAATATATAATGGAGTAATTGATATATTGATAGGCAATTTATTTATTTTAACAAAATAAGGAAAGATATACGTATCATCATGACAACCAATTTAATTACAAGTGCTAGAAATGTCTATAGGATATTATCATATGAGCATGTACCAAATTATTGGAATACAAACACATGCATATATAATACTGAAGATGAGAAATTCTATTTCAAGGATGCCTCTCATCATGTATTATGCTTGTTTACAGTAAGGCTGAAGTGAATACTAATAATAGTGAATACTTGATCGTTTTGTTGGTATTCGTTAATGTAATAAATGCTCGTTACATAATTCTCTGGAAAATTTCTGCATAGAAAATAAGTCAATTAAGGTGTTTAAGTGACAGAATAAATCTTAAAATTAGTAAAACTGCTGGTTAAGTGAAGGAAAATTTCATCAAAGTTTTTTTATACTTACAATAAATACAAAGTAATAACTGCTGTCCTGACATTTTAAATAAGTAAACAAACTATCGATCGTTAACTTTAAAGAATACTCGATATCATAAAAAGTGTAATCATTCCAGCCCTAGTTTACAGATGCTTGTTAACAAGAGCACTTACACGGCAAAGCAGAAATACATTCGAATACATTGTGTGTATGTATATATTGTGTACGTATGTAAGTGTATGTGGATGTGTGTTTGTATACGTACCCATGCATGTATGTAATGTATACGTACATGCACACACTTACACAGTTACGGTACATATACATACACTAGAGCTATGAAAGATAACCTAATAACCAGTTAACCAATCAGTTATTTTTAAAAATTCAGTTTTTTCCATAACTGGGTAACTGGTTTTTCATGCAAAAATGAATGGCACATGCTTCTATTTGTTGTGTTAACACACTAATATCAGGATATCACTGTAGATAAAGCAACAAGGTTAATATTGTTGCAAGTTTTTAACAATGGTTTCATACACTTACATATATGCGTAAGTATGTACTGTATGCATAAATTATGCATTAAGTAAGATGTGATTGCATGTTTTTCAGCATATTCATACTCCTCCAGTTAACCGGCAGTTATTTTTGCTCAGTAACCGGTTATGATATGCTGGCCAGTTTCACAGCTCTAACATACACACATACACATAAAGCACATACATACGTACGTACGTACGTACGTACGTACGTACGTACGTACGTACGTACGTACGTACGTACGTACGTACATACATACATACATACATACATACATACATACATACATACATACATACATACATACATACATACATACATACATACATACATACATACATACATACATACATACACAAGTACACATAATACTACATACACAGCATCACTCGATCAACATTAAGACTTCATTGACATAAAACTTCACATACAACTTCAGGACACAGATTAACAAGTATGATAGTATTACATAAAGCATTACAGATATGTGTCAGACTATAAATATTATTCCTACTATTACACTACCGGGATATTTTGCTGCTAGAACAAACAGAAATGAACACTACTAAGAGAGGAAGCCATAATATCATGACACAATGCATCTCTACATACATAATTCACTGTAATTCTCAGGAAACTATCATATAAAGGATTTCTTTACTTGTGTATGTGAAGGGCTGCTTTCCTGCCACCTGTAGCTGTAGGCAACATGATTCATTTCTAGAGGAACACTGCAAGTAGGGATTTAGGACATGCACAAGATACGCCAAGTTTTTCATTCACTGTCTCCCATTTCAACTGCACCAAAGGATAGGGTAAATTACTTTACAGGTATTGCTAATCCATATTACACTTTATGTTCTAAAACAACTAATGAGTACACTACAGTTTCTAATCTGCCAGCTGCCAAATTTATTTAATTTCATGCTATGGAGTAATTACTTCTTTAGATTACATTATTTGAAGTACGTACGTGACCGGATTTGTGAAAGGGATCTTACAATTTTACAACTTTGATGTGGTATAACTTTGTACGTAGCTAAGCTATTAAGTTGAAATTTTTCTGTCGAACTAGTTAAGTAACAGAAGTCTTTTCACAAAAGAGCTATACATTGACCACAACCTGAATTACACACACATGACACACACATGTATGTACACATGCACGCACACGCACACCTTTAAAGTGGATGTGTCTACACACTACTGGACAAAATAACCACGAAAATACTTTGAAAAAAATTTCAAACTCATGAATAGTAAAGTTTGGACTATTCATGGCTGACTGACAATGAAACATCCATAAGCATCCCATGAAAATATTATCATGAAATGTAGTTTTGTATTGCTAGAATGCCACTATGCTGCCTTTGTTTAGACCATATGACAATGTAAGCTAAATTATTCATCATTTTATTTTCATGGGATATTCAATCTTTCATACTCTATGAAAATAATTTTCATGGAATATTTACAGATCTTTCATTGTCAGTCAGCCATGAATAGTCCATGATACGACTTTCATTGGGTGGGTACCAATGAAACCTTACTATTCATGAGTTCGAAAAATTTCAAAGTGTTTTCATGGTCATTTTGTCCAGTAGTGACAAGACACCTTTTGCAAATTCAGTCACATATATATGGAGTGGAAATTTGTGCTGTTTGAAGAACTACTTAATTAATGCATACAGCATTTTGACATAGAAATCTAAACTACCTTAATAATACGCTCACCATACTGACTGCTCTATTAGAGTGACAATGTATCACACAAAATGTTAATGTTTGTATACACAAAATAAAACAGTGACACTAACTTTCTCAATATGGCTTCAGTTTCTCGCATGTTAACATTTTCCTTGCTCATCTCAACCAGCTTGGTCTCCCGAGCTGTCAACAACTCATTTAGCTGTACAACTTCCTACATTAAAGGCATATACAACAAATTTATATGTGATCGGAACGCTGTTCCAAATAATTAACACATGTAATTCAGTGTATTTCTTATGAAATTTCTATGTATGCATGTGTATTTCCAGAATTAGATAAGTTATGTAAAGCACTTTTAACACTAAGCCATCATACGTACGTATACAGATATACATACATATGTAATATAATGCTAAAAACTTACATTTTTCAACCGTTGAAGTTCCTCTTCGTAACTTTTATCGTGAGACTGTGTATTAGATGGATCACCTGATGTCTGGTTACCATCAGAAACAGTTGGAATTGCATCAGCTAAACTACTTTCATTATTGTCATCTTCAAGTTTTTGAATCTCAACATTGTCACTATTACCACCATCAGAAAGTTGCTCAGTTTGTTTCTCTTCATGTTTATCCTCCTCCTGTAACACGTCTTTTTGTTCAGCCATACTGTCGCTAGTGAAGGCTTTAGTAGTTTGTGATAACTCTATTGGCTCAGTTGGTTGTATGCTGTTGTCACTAACTGGGTCTGTTACAGGTTCACTCACTATGATTTCCTTGGAAACGATTACATACCCAGCTGTACTGGATATTTCATCAGAATGAAGAGAAGTAGTGATTTCTTCTGGAACTATCGGTACAGGAGACAATGACACGGGTTCTCTGCTCAAACTGCTTTCCCCTTTCACTTTATCAATTTCTGTGTCCTCTAACGGAACAGCAGACTGTACATCAACTGGTTCACTGGTTGTCGCCGCAAGAGTACTGTCAACCTCTTCAGTCATAAGTTGAACAGGAATGCTTGGAGTCTTGGGCTGGGTACCTGTATTGCTTGTCACTCTGTTCACGTCACTACTACTACTACTCAACAATACTTCATTGTTCTCTGTACTAGCCAGTAGTAGTAGTTCACTAGTGGTAACTGGTTGAAGTGCTTGGTCATCTTGAGATGTATGGATACATGTATCTTCTGATTTTTGTTGTTGTTCAACATTTTCATTAATATTTACACTAGAATTAGTTGCTATAAAACTATCACTAGAACTTGTTACTAATTCCTTAGTAACTTTTGTTGTGTTATCATCAGTTACAGTAGAAACAGTTGCTGTAAAGCTATCACTGGAACTGGTGGCTAATTCCTTAGTAACTTTGGTTGCATCATCAGGCTTAGTTTCCGGCTTTCCAAAATCGGCCTGTTTGGCTTTCGGGCGACTTTTATTTTTTGAAGAATTCAATTTGAGTGGTCCAGATTTTGAAGTTTTAATAGTCGGTGATGGTAAACTTTGTGTTACCTCGGAACTCTCTAATAATGCAGGAGAAGTATTATCATGCTTACTTAATGATTTTTCAAGTGAGTTGCTTCTCTTTGGAGTTGATCTGGCACTACTTGGCAAGCTTGTTGCTTGAGGTGGACTGAAGTAGCCTCCCCAGTGAGAATCTTCATCAAAGCTCAAAGAGTCAGTTGATGAAGGTTGACTGTGACCGACTTTTGGTGTAGAGTGGGTGCCCGGTTTGAGCGTGTTAAATGACGACCAAAGCGAACTCCCATCAGTATTATCTGATTTACCATGATCATCTGCAGTGGCTCCTGCACTTCTCGAAGTATTTGATCCTACAGGACACAATATAATTTGATCCACTCTCCTAAGACATGCGGTTGGATTATATATTGTATATACCTCTGAATAATGTACAAATCATAAAAGTGACAGAAATGACGGGAACACATGTACACCTTTATTGGATAGGTACTGAAAGGATCACACAGAAGTTTTCAACGGTTGTATCCCAAAGGATTCTATTTATGTTCATTTATCAAATCTATCGACTGAGTACACAAAGACCTTTAATAAGTCTGTACCAGGTACTTTCCCAACCCATGGCTGATAGGGAACCAAATAAACAGTGAAATACTTCGCTACTCATACTACTCTTACTTGGTGTAGGAACTTGGCTGCTTCCTCCTTGATTACTATCGTTACCCTCTTGTTCTATATCCAATACTTTGTCTATTGATCGCTGTGCTTGTGATAATGCGGTTTTAGCAATACTAAACCAGCTCATATTTTATGCGTTCTAATAAATGCACATTATTTAGGATCATTTTATTTAATGCACACGTGGTTTCAGGACAGCCTCTAAGCACCTCCTCTAGGAAGGTGTGTGATTTAATGATGATTTAGTGAAGTATATGGAACAATCTGTGCATCACAGCAAGGGTATGAATTTTGTACAAATTAATGCAATCTAAAACTCCTAAAACAGTAAGGTACCATCAGTAAAGAGTAATACTCTATTTAATGCCAATCACACTTAGGAGTTTATAAACACTTGTTCTGCGTGCAAAATATGAAACAGATTCATAATTATGAATTTTAACAGGCATAGTATGCACCTATCAATGTTAAGCCCTACCCCAAGTACGGGGAGGGTGGGGATTTGACATAACCAGTAATCAATCTCCCCACCCTGGGGCTGAAATGGGAGATACGTATCCCCACATGCTGAGGTGAGGGATTTGACTTTGTATATTGCCTATGAAAATACATGGAACTTAGTTCAAGTCAAATGCCCCACCCTCGGGATGATATTTTGCATCAAATCCCTTGGTAATGCCCCACCCATCCCTGTACTGGGCGGGGTGGGGCTTAACATTTACAGGTGCATTATGCCTTCTTATGGATCCCTAGTCAGATAGTATGCATACAAACACATTATTCGCAAGACGTTGAAGTTTTATTATTTTTAGGCATTCACAATTTTTACAATCATTTATATGCAACATTGATGATAAGATTGAAATAACCAAACAGCATCTAGGATAGTAGAAAATCCAAAGTCTGAGGCTAAGCAGCAAGAAGTTGTATGGCTAATTTCATTTCTTTGTTGGTAACAGCTTCAGATTCAAGTTGTGCAATTGGGTGTTCAGATTGATGAGAAAATGGCAAAATCAGAAGCTTCTTAAGCTTTGTCTTGCATATCACATTTGTTTGGTTCCTATTTTTTATACACAACATCTGTAGGGGACTATTCCAAATGTATGTTTTATTGGAGTGACTTACTGCTCCACATATAGATTATGTATCAGACCAAAAAATCACCAAAAACAGTACTGGTGATGAAACCTCAACCCAATCCATTACTGTCTGGGCTACTGGCATCTCACCTGGGGAAGTCAGAGCTGTTGAAGAATTTACACTAACACCGTTGCCCCAGAGAACCAATCCTAGGCAAAACAAGAGTAATCAAAGCTTCTCTCTTACTCATAACAATCCTCTTAACTCAGCCACCAGCCATCTAACATCAATCTTATCAATGACAATGGCATCTTATGAATTGTTCATACATGGAAAAATGCACTGTTTAATCCCTATCTATATCTATTAAGTGGCTTTCTGCATGCACTCTGAAAGTCGTGTATATAAAACATCTTGCTGTACATATATTGCTGTACTTTATAATTTCTCCATCAATTTGACAATTCCACAATATAAAATTAGGAACAAAATAACCATGTGAAATTCTCTTTGTTTAAAATTTTGCTGTGACCAGGATTCGAACCTGGGTTTTTGCGGCCACAACGCAAAGTACTTACCACTATACTATCACAGCTCTTCTGCATGATGTACATGTTTGGTATACTTTATTGCTACATAGGATGACTATCACAATAATTGTGTTATGCTGAACTCCCAACAACTGCCAGAGGAGGGCCGACACGATATAAGCGCTTCTAAATCTATTTACCTTAATTGCATATTTCTCTGCATATTTAGCGAGCAGGGAACCCTCTTTGGTTGGCACTAAGCTCCTAGAACGCTTGTAGAGCCAGCTAACAGGCATGCTAATTGGTGTAACCCCCCGGTGTAACTGTATTGTATCTTCACGGGTATCTTCCTCGCGGTGGACTTTCCGCTCAAGGTAGGCGCACGTGATTCAATTTCAAAGTGGGCATTAAAACAGTGGGGTTGGATGGGTTGATCGCGCTATTGATTTAAGCATGAAACAAACTTTCGAATGATATGTGTTTTACTCTTACAACTCTTTAAATAACCTTACCTGTACAAAACCTACGGCTCACGTGAACGTGTCGGCCCTCCTCTGAACTGCAGCAGTAGGCAGTCACCCAACCAAGAGCTGCTGCAAGCTTGTGGTTCATTCATAAGCCCTACAGCAGGTGACTGTACTATAAGAGTGTTTTGTGGATAATGCATAAGACTTATGCACTACTGAAACATATCCTAATTTTCATTGAACCCTTCAGGATAGCTAATTATTATCAGTGTTTAAGTTAACTTCAGTATTGTAAAATTATACTTAAGATACTTGAGCTTGTGGTTGTTAATTTGGATATATACCACTTTGCGTGGGAGGATCAAAGGGAACTGCAGGGCAATATAAGACATATTGCCCTTTGCACAGGGCAATATCCAGATACTGCCCGGGAAAGTGGTTTCCACTTATCCTTTCAATCCTTTGAACCACTCTCTGATACAAAGATTTAACACACGACAAGCTTCATTACTATAAGGCCATGCCCATCAGTAATATCGAAAGTAAGTGTCGTATAAAGAAACTGAAAAGCAGTAAGACTCGTTTCATTGGTTAGCCAGGCTTCATTTCACATTAATAGCCTGTTGGACGGGCACACAGTCACATACACACTCACACACGCATACTGACTTCCCAGAAAAGCAAAACATAGAGTAAACGTTATATGTCAAACCCACGTACAATCGAATGTAGCAAGTCCTACTATAAATACAATGAAGTTTAAAGCCTTGGGCTGCTTAGAATTTACCCATGCACAGGAAGTAGTATATCAGTCATACCATGGGCACTCGTGGCTTGCCTGATATATACACCCCCCGCCGTGGCCCTCGGGCATTGGGCGCACATCAGGCACACCACCCGCGCCCATGGCATAACCATCACATGTCCCAATGCAAGCTTGATGATGTCAAGCTATACTACAATTATCAAGCCATATTATACAGTGTATTATGTAACCATAAATAAATGCATACATTTATTCCTGTGATTATAATTTGTCTGCCATTTTGTAATTGATTTTCTATCCAATATTAAACCTTCTTGTTACCATATGATAGTGAATCCTTTCCTAATCCATAATACAGTAGTGTACCATATACTTGGATGTGTTTGTACATGCGTAATACTATTTGTTAGTATTCATTTATTGTATTTCTGTAATTCAGGAAGTTGTTGAATGGAAGACTAAAGTTTTTCTAGATGCTGTACTGCTGGGAAGTGATTCTTCAGATCCTGTGATTTTCGGATATATATCAAACACTAATACTGCTTTCATTAACTTGTTGGAAGTTCACTACCCAGTACCTCTTTTGGTGGAGCCACTGAAGTAATGTAGAGGAGCACAAGAAGAAAACTGGAAACTTTGTTTTTGTATAGATCATTAATTTTTGCATGTAAATCTAATTAATGCGCAACTTTCTGTGCACGTGACATGTAGCGGAAAAGTCGAGAAGGCCTGGAGACTGTGAAAAGAAGTGGAAGGAGTTGGCTAAGATGACCGCCCAAGATCAGATGAGAAAGATGCTCGACCAACTGATGGGCCAGGACCGAGACGGTAAGACACGCGGCTAACGATTTTTAGCGCGCTTTTTGTTAGTAACGCATTTAGGAGTAAACCTTTACCAGAAAGCGTAATTATTTGTAGGTGTTCATCGCCTGTTGTGTATGTGACAATGTAGTTACTCATTTTGTACTTTTTATGGTGATTGTAGATGTGGATATTGCATGGGTTGTCACTGATAAACATAGTACAATATTTATGCTGTGTACGTAAGTTATTGTTTGCGAGGGAACGCGTGAGTTCTAACAGCAAAGAGCTAGCTTTGTGCATATGTAAATAGTTTATTGTTATACTACCCTGTTTTGGTTAAGGACTTGTGGACAAAACGTTTAGTCTTGTAAAAGACTGATGTGTGTTGATAGGTAGATGTGTTACCTTAAAGTGAGTTTTTAAGTAGTGAAGAACTGTGCATGCTGGCTTTAAGATCATGAACAAGGAACTTTTAAATGTTGTTTTCTATTTAGTGCTCACTTAGTCCTTGTTATTTTTATGCTTGAAACAGGAGGCAACCAACATGCCAATTTGAGGTTCACTGACAAAGAAGTATGTAGGCCATTCTTGCTGGACATCTGTATCAATGAGTTGTTCACAAACACAGTGAGTTGTTTTGGTAAAATTATTGCTCTCTATTTAATGCCATTTAATTAGCGTGCAGATTTGGGGGACTGCAACAAGATTCATTCTCTTGCTCTGCGTGCGGAATATGAAAAGGCTTCGAACAATCGTGATTATGAATTTGAAGAAGAGGTAAGTTGTATGATACTATTGTGATAAATGTTCCCTTATAAGAAACTTAAAGGATCAGAGTATTTAAAAGTTGTTCTTTATGCATAGGTGTTGCAATACTTGCAGTCGTTTATAAAAGATAATGAAAGAAAAATTGAATTGGCCAAAAAGCGTCTCGAAATGCAGGAGAAAAATCCTGAATTAGAAGCAAAGGTTCGATTGATCTATGATTATCCTAGCTATCATGCAGTTCAAGTTGATTTTGTTAATAAATTTATCATACCAGTTATGCATCATCAGTTTTGATCTCTGTACATTTTTCTTGAATATTTTACCCCATCACTGTGTATTCTAATTGTTTCATCATGCAGGCTCAAGTTGTACATGAGTTAGGAATTCAAATTGGAGAAAAAGTGACAAAATCAGAAGCACTAGGTAAGAGTACTCTTAGACGTGCCTGTAAACATTACCACTAATTCATGGCTTGAAATAGTAGACAAACATTTCTTAAAAATTATTTCTACGGATATTTTTGGTCACATAATTATGACCAGAAGATATTTTGTTACTGGCTACAATCTTTCTCATAAACCATTTTATACTGGTGGGCTTTAATTAGTAATTGTATGTTAAATATTACCTTTAAATTTACCTTTTGTCGTAAAACTGAGTGGCTGAACTGCTATGACGGGGGGGGGGGTGCACTGACGGATGCACTTTATCGAGAACTTGATAGGAAGATGTTGACAGACAGTAGCAGCTACCATTTCATTGATTATTCCCACAATGACTATTGAAATGGAAAATTTGACAGATTACTGGTTTAGTGCCAAATCTATCAATACTTCCCACATCAAAAACAGTAATAAAAGTCCAATACCTTCAGTGATATGTTGATAATAATTGTGTTAGCTTAGTGGGTTTCAGTGCTTTGTACTTTCACTGAATAGCTGATTAATTGATCAGTTATTTCCAAAATTCCAATAACTGATATAAAATGTTAAATAACCGAATATTGTTTCACTTTCATACAATTGATATTTGAATAACATGCACAAAATCGACTGATCTCTACAGCTTTTATTCAAATTTGAGTGAATCTTGTCTCCAGTATGTATATTTATTTATTGACAGTACACATACATACAGTGATAGCTAACACTCAAAATCTGGATGAAGTTTACCTCGTTTTCCTTGTAACTTGTAAGAATAATTTTTCTTGTGCTAATTAAGCGATTATTACAATTAACCAGTGGTGAGGTTTTTGTAGTTGCACAGCGCTAGTGGGATTGCTTTTATATTATGATAATTTTTCAACTGATTTGTGTGTAGGCGCTGAGGGTAAAGTGGATGAGTCACTGGCTGTTCTCGCTGAGGTTGAGACTCTCAAGACAAAGAAGAAAGAAGCTGAGGTAATGCAATGCATGTAACTGATGCCAAAAAACACAAGAAATGTGGTTTTAATATTTCTGTAGTACCTTAGTTGTTAACATGATCTGTCGCTGCATGTTTCAATAGTTGAAATACATTTGCTTTGTTTGATAGGACAGCTTAAATTTCATGTAACCACATGTCCAATTTCCTGCTCACTATTTAGATAGGGTGCTAAGTACTGTTTTTAAAGTAGGGTTGCTGCTACAAATATTGACTTAATTTGAGGAAATTACGCTGTTAATAGTGATGTACAATAATTTGTAGTCAAGCTACACAATACAAATGGCTATTCATTGCATCCCATCAATGGTACATTGTGTGATCAAGTCTCATTTTGGTGTATCAATTTTGCTTTATAGATACACTTTATTGTTTTATTGTGTATACAAGAGGATTCGCAAGCTCCCCCATCTGCTGTGATTGGTGCTGGATATTAAATGTTATAAGTGTAGATACTTAGTGTATGCATAACTTAATGTGCTGTGATGTAGTAGCCAAGGGTTAACATATAAAATTTTAACTCTTGGTTTATGCATTGATGCATCAACGTTTATGCTGTCACTGCTAGGTGGGTTTGTTGATTCTTCAGGCCTTGTTTACTGCAGTCTCTCGTATATTTGTCTTTCCTAGGATGACTATCGTAATAGTGTTCCATTTAATGCCCAGCAGCAACAGCAGCTGCGAGCTTGTGAAGTCTGCGGTGCATTCCTTAGTCTGTATGACAATGATAGGCGGTGAGTGTAGTATAAGGGTTGTCTCTTTTGGTTTGTAGGATGCATACTTTGAGAGCTTGCCCCGTAACATTATGGGCATGAGGGAGCAAATATTGCGACCCTGTGATGTTTGTGGGGCAATGCTGGGTCTGTATGAGAAGGATAGTGTGTAAGTTATTGTGATCGTGATTGTCTGATAACCTTGGTAATGATTATATATGAGATTTAGTAATTGGTAACTTTAACTGTCTTATTTAGTGATACTAAAATTTGTGTGTCCATATGCGAGCATGTGTGTGCCCATATGTGTACTATGTTTGTATGCACACCGTACATGTATGTGTTTGCAAAAATTGTCTTGGTTACAGTATAAATACATGTAGACATTTATGATAAAACTGCTTTTGTTACTATTAAAAGTAGATCCATTGCAATTACCTTACACCCCATTCACATTATCCTGGGTCATTCACAATGGATAGTAACCCAGGTTGTCGAACTCAAGTCGGCTCTTGTTCACACTACACTGAAAACGCGGGTCCAACTCGAGCTCGAGATTGTGCGCACCGAATAATAATATACAAAAACAAGCACGCAATGTATAATAAGTAATTTTTATTCGGCACCTATCGGAACAGTGATGGAAGTTTGAAGCGACTGAAGGCAGCGGGGCAACGAACAAGACAAAGGAAGCTGTACAATGGTATATCGCTGGTGGTTGGCAAGGAATTGTCAATGCACCAATAGAGCGAACCAGCTGGAGTCTACCAAAGAACGTATTTTATTGAATATACTTCTCTGCTGCAATGGTATCCCTCTAACTATTCTTATATGTTATCTCTCCTATATTTCTATCAGTTTGAGGGCTTCGCTTCCTCCATACGGATGCCATCGTTACACACTCGACAAAAATAAACTAATTATATTTTATAGGCATTTATTATCATTAACTTAACCCAGGTTGACATGCCTGGAAGGCATTCACACTGTATCCCAGTATGAATCAACCCAAGCCACCTGTTGTTGCGGTGCTGGGCTGGGCCTGACTCAGCACAGTTTGATCAGTTCACACTGCAGTCTATTCTGAGCCATCCCGCGCTGTACCCTGGTTAGGTGGGTAGTGTGAATGGGGTGCAAGGCACATGCCAAATCAGATTTTGTTAATACATTATATGTACTGAGAGTACTAGTGCATTTATAAGTAGATCTTTTCTTTGTATAAAAAGCATTATGCATTTCTGACCCCCATTAGTGTACAAATAATCAACTGCTCGACTTAGCCTTAGGTATTTAACACTATAATTATACTTTTTAAAATTCTGGACAAAACAAAAAATAACTTTAAGGTCTGATACAACTATAGTCTGTTCGCGTTCACCTTGAACTTCTGTTGTGTTCATCCTATGATTACAAATTTTATATTGTCGTGAAGCCCTTCAAATGCCGGAAACATTAATAAAAGAAGTGCTCTGATAGGCTATTAGACAAGGGAGATATGGCCTGACAAATTTTTACCATACATTTCCTATGGACAATATTCCTTTGTAGTTCATGTACTGACAAATTGTAGGCAGCTGCTACTGTACATTTCCAATGACAAAAGTCATTTGTACAAGTTTGTCACTTCAAAGACTTTTCTTGTAGCAATTACAAGGTCAAGGTGAACACGAACATAGTATAAACATCACAATTTTTATTTCAGGCTGGCAGATCACTTTGGAGGTAAACTACACATGGGTTATGTTACTATTAGAGAGAGAATTAAATTATTGGAGGTATGTAATATTTCAGTGCTTCTGAAATTGTCTCCAACATACACTTGTTGACTTCCCCATTAATAATGTACATGTACAGTAAATTTATCTGATCAAAAGGTTAGGACGGTCAAAATGATAAAGTTGGCTAGAAAAATGTTTGATGATTGGCCATTATCATAAGCACTGTATTAATGGTATCATACATATTGCTCATCCATGCACTGATGTGGTATGCATTGATATGGTGCAAATGAAACACCACAAAGATACTATAAGTTGAGGAAACATTGGTGCATATTCTTTTTATGTTAAGACTTTTGGTTATTCGATAATTCCTCATTTCCTTGTGGCCATTCCATATCTATTAGGAAACTGTGGAGGAAAAGGCAAAAACTCGTAGGGCCAGATTGGAGGAAAGACGAGACAGAAAGGAAAGGAGTGATTCGAAGGAGACACGCAAACGAAGTCGTAGCAGGTCAAAAGAGAGGCGAAGACGCAGTCGATCACGGGACAAAGATCGACGGAGGGACCGAGACAGACGAAGTAGATCACGGGAAAGAATGAACAGCTCAAAAGACAATCGAAGAGAGCGAAGCCGATCTAGAGAAAGAAAAAGGTTCTTGTCATACAATTTTTATAAAAATAGCCATAAACTCCACACAGGGATCGTGATCGGGACAAGAAACGATCAAGATCAAGGTCCAGAGAAAGAAGACAATCAAAATCATAGTGGTCAGAAGACTATTTTGAAGTCTCACTGATTCCATTTTGTATAATATTTTAGGTGATATATATTTAGGTAAATGATGATGATAGTCCGTGATCAATAAACTATATAGTAACCAGTCCATCATACATACATTTGTTATACAATTTTGTGGTTTTTACTATTATTGTACAATATTACCATATGCTATTATTGGCATCATTTAAATTTTGCAAACTGGACTCAAGCCAAAATTCCTTTTTGTCTTCTTTTAAATGCTTTGATACTTGAAGGCCTCCAGATTTATATTGAAGAGATGATTCTTGGTGAGTACATGCAAGAAAACGTCGCTTCTTCATATAAAACTCATGACATATGAATTGATTTGTGCATAGCCACACCACTTTTAGTACAGGGTGTTAATCACTCACAATGTAGGCACCCGTACTTTTTACATAATCGCCGAACGCATTAGCGTGAGGCAAATACTTGTGTTCTATTGAGACCCCTGTATGCAGTGCTCGAAATAGTGGTCGGACATTGGACATTTTCCCACCAAAATTGATGTTTGTCTGAACATTTTTGGTTTTGATTGGACAAAATGTCCAAGCAGAAAATTGTACTTTAAAAATACTCATTCTTAAACTTGTTTTCAAAGTTAAGGAATCATCAGTCCTCAGCACTGTTCAATACTTGAGACATGTTATACAATTTTAAAGCATCTGGCAGGATGCTACTGTCTTAGCAAATTGCATAAGTGTCATCAAAATCACATTTGTTCGGACAGTCTGTCTGAACATATTTTTCTGCTTACTTCAAGCACTGTGTGTATCTGCAACAAAATGGCATCATTTATCTACATTGTTGGTTTGAGGTATAGCAACGAGGCCATATGCACGTGTATTAGTCTAACAGGTGCATGTGGAGGAAGAACAACCTCAGTATATTGTTGTAGACGTACGTAGTTTAAGCTGTATATATCTTAGAGTACTTGACAATTTCATGGCTATACAGTTAAACATCCCTTTCAAGTCAGTTTATAGACTGTGTGAGGCTAATGCACATGTGTATCACCTAGTTAGTATAAAAAACTATGCTATAATTAGTATAAGAAGCTGGGTATTTGTACCAAAAGCTTTGCTAAAATGTGGTCAGGCTACGTATGTAAGACTAATTTGCTTGTAGATACATGCTACAACTTCATAACAAAGAGATGTTGTAATGTTTTAATGCAAGTGACAATACACACAGTGTTAACATGTAACCCAAGATGATAGTTGCCGACTCAGCAGTTGATGCTGTTAAGGTATTCATTGATAAGTTGATCATACCAGTGAACAAATTTCCCATCAGAAAGAACACCAGTTGATTATAGTCAACGGCAGCCAGAAGGCTTGACTGCTGTCTTGGCCGTGTTTTCTCGCTGCCAACTATGTTGTACATGTCAAAGTGTGTCTGTAGACTTGTGGTGTGCTCTATTAAGAGTGCTACTATATCCACAACAATCAATACAGCCATCACTGAAGTTATAATAGCAACCTACAATGTAAAAGAAAAACTAAGTGAAAAAATTGCTGTACATATACTGTATAGCACAAAAACTTGACTGGGGTAAAACATTGATGAATTTGCACGAATGGCTAGTGATTCATTAAAGTTTTCCTACAAACCTTTATCTCTAATGTTTCTCCCTTGAAGCCCACAATCAATTTGTCACAGTTTTGTGAATGTGTCATTTGTCAAAGTTTTTCCTTGTCAAAAGTTTGCACCATACGGTACTGACGGTACGTATATATATATAGTTCAAATTTCTTACCATCCACAATACAAAGGTGAGGTTGGCCAGCCTCCTGGAGCATTCCTGGATATATTGGTCGCTGAGCATAACGCCCCACCACAACACTGCGGTAACCAGGAATAACCTTGTTGCTACCAGCAACCATGAGAGCACAACTCCCTGCCTGTCAACACGGCCCAACTAAAAACTAACAATTTAACTTGATCATTTTTTACCTTGGCTTGAATATGTATTTCCCCAGCTCCATACCCATGAAGTATAGGGCTATATACCCAAGTGATGAGACCACACCCTCACGATTGGCATCAATTAGAGTATCCCTGGAGCTGTCACCATGGAGACCATTAATAACATAATTGGTCAGACCAAAATAAGAGAGCAACAATTGGTGAACTCCTATGAGCAAAACACCAGTAGCCCAAGGGGGAAGCGGTAACAGAGGGTAAAACAGCGAAGATACCACCTACACACATAAGGAGAGAAACAAAATTATTTCATACATTGTCATATAAACAGAAACCTAAAATATATTAATTCTATTACATAATTAATTTTGGTCATGAAAAAAGCTTTACAGCAACACAATATTTATACAACTAAACTACTTACAGAATCAGTTGAAATGCCATAATATTGAGTTAGTTTTACAGACAATGCATACATACATACATACATACATACACAAGCGTCCCAAGAATAGCAGACATTATTATGCACCTTGACAACAGCTAGGGTGAAGAAAAAGTTCCAGTGGACACCATATTCACTAACGTGCTCTTGATACTCCACACCACGGGTGGCCATCAAACGTGCACAGCCTAGTACAACTAAAGGTATTACGGATCGAATGATGAGTAGAACACCGCTGAAGTATTGCCTGATCGTTACCCTAGTAACCGCCTGTCCCCTCACCTCCCTAGCAACCACACCATGTAAACAGACAAACAGACCAACACCTGAAGATACAAGAAAGATAGAAATCTTAACTTCATAGACACGCATATAATAAATTATTAGGAGTTCTCACAGTGTGTAGGATGAAATGTTTTGTGCAGGAGGATCAAAAGCATCAACAATGGTACTTTTATAAAAATTAAGGCATAATAGCAATGCCATATAACATAGGTGGGAGTGACTGTGGCAGTAAACACTCCAAATTCCTACAAAAATTAAAATTTATTAAACATGAGGGGCTTTTGGTTTCAATGTGCCAGACATATGATATATTAAGTTACAGTAAATACGCTATGTGAAATATACTAGTAAAATATAGGCACAGAGTTTAAGGATCAAACATCCACTGCACTTTATACTCCATAATAGCTTCACCATTGGTAGCCTAAGTAACATACAAGCATGTAAAAATCAATTTTGATGATAACCCCATAGTAGGGCTGTGCGATAATGGAAAAACTTATGTCCTGTGTCTCTATAATGCATTGCAAAAATTATTTCGATAACGATAATTATCTCGATGAATAATGATAGAGTATTATGCAGTCTTTTACTATTAATTTTTAAAATTGCTCTGTAAACTAACACACTTGTATCCTTGTGGATAATAAAAACAAATATCTTCGTCACACACGGATTTAATACCTATTTATCTAGATTATTGCACACCTCCACTTATAGTTAAATACAACAGTTTATCTACACAGTCATACCTGTGTCCATTAGACCTTGACCAAATGTTTCTGCCTTAGCAAATCGTCTAGGAAACACATTGAAATCCACAGCCAATATAGCAACACAACTCAATATAATATTATAACAGCGTACTACCGACAGGAACGGCACTCTGGATGGATATAAAATCACACTCAGCCATTGTGTAATGTTTG
The DNA here is from genome assembly GCA_963930835.1 of Spongia lamella. Lineage (NCBI taxonomy): Eukaryota > Metazoa > Porifera > Demospongiae > Dictyoceratida > Spongiidae > Spongia > Spongia lamella. The sequence continues at coordinate 4,403,074 of OZ005748.1, read as the reverse complement.
CAGTGCCTACTGGTGATTTAAGATGCTGTGTTTTGGCTTTGAGGTGGCTTAACAACAGTAGTATGACTGAGGTGAGGGTCAATAGCAGTATAGTAGGGATCACGTGATCGGAGAGCACAGTAAGATGCAGCACACAAGGTACTATCAAGGTTAGAAATTCACACAACATAAACGACCTGCAAAAATATAATATTCTTGTGGCTGGACCTCTCTGTCTTGCGCTCACCACTTGCTGAATCCCAGTAGGGCGCACGTGAGAATAACTACAGCATGTCTAAACAGCAAGCAGACTGGAATAATAGAAATGATCGCTGATATTTCACCGAAGCTGGTGCCATTCAAGTTCGAAACGAAAGCCTCTTTTGAAACTTTATAATTCTCCATTACTATAAAAACCCAATGCCACAATCACGTGTTTTTAGAACTAGCGCGGTTAAATGTTTTTTAAGTGTAGGCTTGTGGATCGTGTTCACGTTAACTTATAGTTCTATCACTACTTTAAGCACTTCGTGGACGCACACAGCGGTAGAAAAACCATCAACATCGGTGAGTATTTGTGGTCACGACGGTGTAAATACGCTTTTACTCATGATTCTAATATTTTTGACCATCTTGAAATACACCTGTTTCAGCATGCCCCATTAACGAATCTACAGGATGTCCGGAATAGCTATCGGCAGACTAGGCGAAGAACGAAAAGCCTGGCGAAAAGACCACCCATTCGTGAGTGTGTGCTTCGTACGAAGCTTCAAGTGTTCAAAATGGTTTTCTTGGATGTCTTATAATAGGGATTTGTAGCAAAACCATCGAAAAATTCTGATGGAACCCTAAACTTAATGAACTGGGAGTGTGGTATGTTAAAACAATAATACAGTGTTTAAAATTACACCATAATGATATTTTCTGTTTCGATCCATAGCTATTCCAGGGAAAAAAGGGGTAAGCAGTTAAACTCAACCATTCTTACAGTTTGTAATGTGTATTTTCACCCGTCAGACACCATGGGATGGTGGCCTGTACAAGTTAAAAATGTATTTCAAAGATGACTATCCTACTTCACCCCCAAAGTGTGAGTGCCTGTGTGTGTGTGTGTGTGTGTGTGTGTGTGTGTGTGTGTGTGTGTGTGTGTGTGTGTGTGTGTGTGTGTGTGTGTGTGTGTGTGTGTCCCCTCTTGTAACTGGTAGCCTTAGCACCGACCACATAGGCTGTGCTTTGTGGCTTTGTGGTTACCAGATTTTGCCATGACAATGACAAGGCAAAATGCCTGTGGTCATTGTGACATATTTGTGGTTGTCACTCTTAAGATTTCTGGGGGGTAGTAGTAACAGTTTAGCAAATGCTTCACCTTGTAATCTTATTATATAGATAAAACATTTTATTTGGAGGGAAAAGAAATCCATATAGGCTTCCTAATTTCAATTCGTATCTTTTGTGTTCGGTATTAATGGGGTATTATAAAATTACAATTGTTATGAATTCTTCTGTGCAGTTACAACAATTATTCATTAATTGGTATTTGATAGTTGATCTACTAAACAAGCATAGCTGTATTTTTTGATTGCATGTTTGAGCATGGCAATATCCATACTTTATCATGTTACGACATAATGGAAGTCTGGAGAGTGGAGGCCACCCAAATTTTAGGGAATTTCTCTGATCTAGGCGAGGATTAGGTGGATAACTTGTATGTATATGCAGTTGAGTACACTTTCCATATTTTTCAGAGCATTCACAGATACTTTAACGTTTACATCATAAATGTTTGCATATAATTTGTTGTGTTCCTGCAACCATTCTAAATGTGTATACCTGTTAATGTAACGTCCTGGTTTTAAGAATTAAATACTTTATACATGCTATAATTTCCATATAGTTGGAGTCAAGGATTTGTAATGTGTTATGCATAAATAGGGTCAGTGCTCAAAATGAGGGTTGGAAGTTGGTCAGTCAAATAGGAGCATTGTTACAGAGCATGAAATAACAGTCGGACATCTGACATTTTCTGACCACTTTTGGTGTTGACCTGTACAATTCCCACTTTGATCTGACATGTGTCCGAGCCAAACTTTAATGCTATAACATAAGTTTCTACTAATGTCAGATCATTTTTGGTAAATGTCAGAACAAATTTTATGGTCATATATATACTAAAAGTGGGACTTGTGACAGACCTTATTTTGAGCTCTGTTAAATAGATTTACCTTGGCTCACGTTTTGTAAAGCAAAATGAGCAAACATTTATGGACGACAAGAAAACTTATATCATGATAAAATAATATTGCTGAAAATATTAAATTACCTTTTCATATGCCACTTACCATAAAAAAGCTGGCACTAAACAGAAGCATTGAAATGCAGTAATCACCTGCAAGTTGCCTTGGTGAGGAAGGATAAGGGATGAAAGAATACAATAATTATTAGTTATTTTAGTGGTCAATGTGGTGTGTGGGAGCACAGTATTCTGTCTCCATGACTCCCACTGTTTTCTTCCTTATATGGAATAAACCTTTATTACAACAGTCAACTTATGTAACATGTGGCAAATAATGTGGTTGTCAAAGCAACTACAAGGTCTATCAATTTTGTGTTGTACCTAGAAGGTCTTTTATCAAAATTAATCTAATGTTTGTAATTAAATGTACATATATTGAATTACAGTGTAATAATTTCTGAGCTTTGGAGCTCCCCAGGCATGCATTCTAATCTGGACATCAAAATGGTTCATTTAACTTGAAAAGTGACAAAGTATCCTCAGATTAAAAAGTCGTTATGACATAACTGATGGTTCACAAAGTTACATATAACTAAGAATTATGGTTGCTCTTTCACACACACACACAACACATGTACATGGCTGTTTTGTGAGGTGCTGTTGTGTTTGATTGTGCAGGCAAATTTGATCCACCAATTTTTCATCCAAATGTGTACCCATCAGGGACAGTATGTCTATCGTTATTAGATGAAGACAAGGATTGGCGGCCAGCAGTCACTATTAAACAAGTACGTTCAAGAAATTGTAATTAGATCTTGGACATGCATGTACAATGGCATATGCCAATTGTTAAAACGTAGAAATGCATATTACAAAATGGTTAGATATGCTATTAAAATTTGACAACATTATTACAATTATTTGGTTGATTATAATTTTAAGTAATTTAATGGCCTACTGTAAAACATGGAATTCTGGTTGTAATTCCAGATTACATTATTTAGCCCACACAAGCATTTCAGTGGTAGGTATATAAGCTATATATTAACATTGGTATGTGCAACCAAGCGAGTCAAGTGGGAATTGACAACACCTTACAATCCAAGGCTAGCTTTTTGTAAGTGTTACAATCCATCCTATAGTCCACACTAACACAAGCTACTGTAAATCCAATGTATTGTTACCTCAATTACTGCATTTATATGCTCCTGTGAGCTAAATAGCGCAATCTGGAATCCCACGTTTTACAGTAGGCCACAATTTTTAATCTGCTGATGTTGTGACCCTAAAATCTACCGATACCAATTGTCGCAATAATCTGCTGTTTCTGATTACCGATCCGATAGTCGGTATAACTCTACTTCTGTTATAAGGCAGAATTTGTTCATGAATTATATAACTCCACAACTTCCCAGCCAAATCTTCCATCAAGGATGTGTACATTATGCACTTTACATTTGGAATACAACATACCGTATAGCAAAAAACTTTGGCGGTAAAAAACTTTGGCGAAGTGCAGCCAATTCGCCAAAGTTTTTTCACAATGAAGCACGTAATCATACAATTTGTGTCGCAGAAGTTAAATAACTACGTAGCTACAAGGTACGTATACCTTATGAAATAAACTTTTTTACTATACGGTACTATCATACAACATTACTGTGTATATCTCAGTATCTGGTATAATTATGATGTAATATATAGGAACTAGGAAATTTCATCCAGAAATTAATATTAATATGCTTTCCAAGAAGATGCATCTTGTCACTAACATCACTTAGTTACTCAGTTAGCAGTTTAGAAATTCATATACCTAACTGATCATTTATTCATTACTATATGCCACAAGTCTGCACTAAATAAACTTAACCTTCAAATTTTAATTTATACCAGCATCTGCTGTAATACCATATACCCAGAAATTTTTGTGGTATGTATATTTCACGGTTAAGTAACCAATCAGGATTTTCGCGGATGAGAGTATCCTAAAAATTTCGTGGTTTTTGCGCCTCGAGGTGTCACATGGCCACGAAGGATTTGTTTCACTTTTCGCCAGTAAATCTGTGTATGTGCAGGGCAACTCTAGACCTCCCTGTGGCAAGTCTTGGGAATACTGCCTTGGACCAGTCACAGTAGCATTAATAGCACCCCGCACCTTAGAAACAACGTACAAATGCACGAGATGGTACGTGGGACATGGCCAACCGTGGTATCGTCTTTCTTTAATCCAACTGCATAGGGATCTTGAGGATTTCTATCCTCACGTTCGCAACATACGGATTCACCTAAACCAGGATCCCAGACGTCCTTATACACGTGATATCCGCGAATGCAACTAACTAGAGTGAAGGTCGCTGCCATTCGGCTTTCACATGTCAACTGCTCTAAATAATGCCAAGTCAAGAATTTTTGTGGACTATAATTTTCGCAGTTACTTGATCTACCGTGAAAACTACGTACCGCAAAAATTTCCGGGTATACGGTACAACTTTTTGTGGATGCATTGTTTCAAATGTTTTGTGCAAGTTTCTTTTTCTGTGTAGATATAACGCAGTTGTTTAGTTTTTCTTTTTGTCACAGATATTGTTGGGCATACAAGACTTATTAAACGATCCTAACATCAGAGATCCAGCTCAAGCAGAAGCTTACCAAATATTCTGGTACGCTGTTATTTGCATACCTTATACCTGACGTTTTATACTGCTTGAATTTTTTCCTCCCTAGTCAAAACAAGTTGGAATACGAAAAGCGGATTAGAGGACAAGCACAGAGACATGCACCTAAGTAGGGATTTATATGAGCCGCCATGCAGAGCCCAAACCTTGTCACAAATAACTTATTATATAAGTGTTGCTATATTCTTGTGTACATTGATCATAGCAACAAATTTTATGCAATTACTTTATAATTCATATAGTTGAGTTGTTAAATATTTCGTTCTGGTATTTGCGTATTTCGTTTTTGATTTGAGAATTATGTAATTACTTGTGCATGTAATCCAAGTGGCACTTTGTTTTGGTGAAATTGTATGAAACATGGCCATGGCAACGTCTAATACAGATGAGAGGAGTGATAGTAAGGAGTGTATTGATAGTCACACCAATAGAGGCGGATACTGTTTCCTTCTAACGGACGAAAATGTCGTAGCGTCACGAAGAAGTCAAGAGATTAGTCGCGTGCGCCTCGAGGATGTCTTGGGCGTTGAAACGACTAAGAGTAAAGGACGCAATGTTGATTTGACAATTCACAGTTTTTCCAAGACTAGAAAGCTATTTCGAGGCGAGACAAGATGGCGTATGAAGATAATCCACTATTTTGATTCGGAGGACCCCACAGAAAACGATAGATTGGCTAAAGAATGGAAACAGAAAATTATAATTCAAAGCAGAAAAGTTATACAAAAGAAGTACAATTGGTATTATGAAGGTATGTATACACTTAAGTTATGTTTATTTGTAACAGGCTATTAAGCATGAATTTAACACAAGTTGGCAGTTCACATGGCCTCTTCATGGTACAGGTGGAGAACCCACGGCAGATCCACGAAAATATCTTATACTGGTAAACCCCGCCGGCGGGAAGGGAAAAGCAGTCCAGATTTATCGCTCTCAAATACGGCCACTGTTCGAACTAGCAGAAGCAAAATGTCAAGTTGTTATCACAGGTAACCAACAGAGGATGATGAAATAGGATGATGAAATAATATTATTGACATTTTTTATAACAGAGTATGCTGGTCATGCCCAATCGCTGATCAAGGATTACGACCTCTCCAGTATTGATGCCATTATCATTGCATCTGGTGATGGTTTACTCTATGAGGTGAGTTGGTTTATATTACAATGTAAAAGGTCACTATATTTATGTATGATTATATTTACACTCTTGTGAAAACTAAATGGAGGTCATCTGATTGTACTATAACAACAGATCATGTGTAACTTTCGTGGCTTATTGTTACATGACCAGTTTCACACAAGAGCTAAACAGTTATAAATTGAGGTTGAACAGCATCCTGATGCCATCTGGATTCCTTAAGGGTGCCCGCAGGTGTCTGAAGCCATACATACAACACTTTTTATACATTCTCTCTTAAACTGGAATCAATGCATGGCGTCTAGACATGGTTTATAAGAAACTAACAAGCTTAAGCTTTCAAATAAATCAAACTAGATTCCTTAGCACCAATGTATAGTCGTGCACCAATGCTTCAAAGCAAACGACTGTTTTTCTGAAACTAGTTCATACAGTACCTCGCAGCGATTCCATTTTTGATTAAGAACCTCATCAGACGATTTGTCACTTGGATTTTGCAATTCCACTCACCATTCTTCAGTAAATGAACGAGAGGTGAAGTCACACAATGGAACTCCAACTTTAAATCAACATAACAAACGACTGGAGCCACTTATAAAAATTATTCAAGCGCCAAAGCCACCCAAATTTATTTAACATTAGCCAGGAAAGTTTCAGAGCTTCTCGATAGTCATTCAAAAAAGTAGATTGCTTTTTTCAAGACCCTGCTGATCTAGCATGCGCTGTTTATAAACAATTTTTTAATACCACAAACATAAAAACAGAATCACTATGTTACAGATCTAACAAAAACTTCCTCAATCTTCTGCAAACATGTAGTGTTATTGATCCACTTTTGCAGGCCTGTATAGTCTTCAGTTTGAACTTGCGCTGTTTCACCCTCTTGCTGGGCTGTGGCTGCTGCAAGCTGGTTTGGCAGGTTCATTTTCCTGATGAATCCGGCGCTGCCGTTGGTCCGCTGTTTCTTACAACGCTGAATTAGTAATGTCACGTAAAACACTGCTTCCTACCAATTGTATAAAGGATTATCTTAGAACCTGATGAACAATCTATGAACGATCTCGAGAAGATTCCATACGCGAACTAGTGTCCACAGATACTTGCGTACGTAGAAATGTCAGAACAGCATTAGAAAATCGTCACTTAGCGAGATGAGAGTAAAATGCTCTATTTGGCCCTATTCTTTCTCCCCGGCATTTCTTTGTGCGCGTAAACAACAATGGCTGCCAGAAACGGATATATAAATGTGCGTACAAATACGGAACATGATGTCATAGCCACATGTGGTTAACAACTTGTGTGCTTGAACGACTTCAGAAACCCACGGGCATCCTTAAAATATATAGAAACCTATGGGATCTATGCATTGTGGGTGCTCAAACCATACCGAATTTATGAATCAGTAAAGTTCAACACACTTATGTGCGAAAGGTGACGATTCGTTGTAATAACAGGGAGCAGCAGGTGATTTTCTGTGCACGTGTAAGCCATAAATGAACTAGATAGTTTTATCTCTTATCATTTGATAGCCATAGCATAATTATAAGCAAGCCAGTAGAAGCCACTTCCATGTACGTAGTATAGGGCTGAAATGGCATGCCTTGCATGGCCCTTGCAACTCCATTTGTTTGTAAGCTTTGTACTGATCTTTGAGCTGGGTCCTCTTCCTCTACCACCCATTGCCATAGACTTGTTTTAACACTAAGAAGCAAAATGTTAAACTTGTTTTTGCTTTGTAATATTGTATTATGGTTTGCACATTCGCAGAATATCACTTGGTTCTCGCTGATGCGAAAGGTGAGGATGCGTTGTAGTAACTACACCTTTTGCATATCCAATATCTGAGCATATAATTTGTACTTCACTGATCCATTCTTATAATTGTAGTTAAAGCATCTGAGACACCCAAAGTTTGGGGTCCCATTCCTCCAGTGGCAACTGGATGTTGCATAAATGTCATTAGTTGATCGAGTTTCATTAAAAAATAATTCCTTGTATATATGAAACTGGACTATTGGCATGTGCATGGGTTCAGACCTTTGGAAATAAGTTCCTGGTCTTAATTTAAAGCTTTCGTTGTTTAAATACTGGGAAAGAAATAAACACCAGGGCTATTATTCAAGAAACATGATACTTAGAATAATAAAAAAATTCAAAATTCAAAAGGTAAGTAGGAATTGAATTCAATAGTGCTAACTGAAGTGAGCCAAAAGTAGGGATTAAACTTTTTATAAATTATTTCATGCCAGAATGTTCTCTCATCCCAAAATCTTATTCCTTGTTTCCTTACTTTTTGTAGCACTATTGAATTCAATCCCTACTTACCTTTTGAATTTTGAATTTTTTTATCATTCTAGTTTGTTTGCTTTTTATACATGCTAAGCATTCATAATAATCTTTCAGCAGGTGTACAAAATGTTACAGGCGCTTACTTACAGGTGCTTGTTAACAATGCGCTTACATGGCAAAGCAGCTGTGTGATAGCAAATAATGCTCGAAAAACAGCAAAAGCTAATGGGGGTTATTCATAACTACAAAGCCATTTAAGGTCTCCGTGTTATCTACGACTCACGTACGTAAACCCGGGGCTCGCACAAATCGTAAATTCAGATTTTACGGAATGCGGCCAAACCCTTTGGTGGTATAAAATGTACAGCAAACCTATGGAAGAAGTAAGCTATCTTGGATATGAATATTGCTATTGATTTGTAGCTGAAATATGTTTTACTCTATAAGGAATAAAACGGATTTTTGGCATAGCGAAGCTTATGGGGAAGATTATACCATCACTACTCACTTCTAGTGCTACCTTAATTAATGCACATTTGTTATAAAAACATACTAAACCATAAAGACTTCCTTCCAAAGACTGGTAGCTGGCTTCATTCCTTACTAGGTAAAACATACTTAAGCGATAGACCATTACCATTATTCATAGCGGAATTATCTTACCTTTTATGACAGCGCATTAAATCAACTTACACCACCAAAACTTTTGGCCACATTGAATTTACGGTATGCGCGAGCCCCTAGTTTACGTACATGAAGCGTAGAGAACACGGAACACTTGAACGGCTTCGCAATTATGAATATCCCCCATTGTCCAAGGCTATAATCTTGAAGTTCACAATGTAATAAAGTGCATGCGAAAACCTCATGCCACTGTAACTAATTATATCATGTGCAAGTCAGGTTTTGTGTGACGTAATGAGCAGAAGCCGTAACAGGCTATCGTCACCTTCGGTGAGATTCACACCTTGCATCCTAAAGGAATATAGAAGAATAGGGAAGGGAATGAAGGATAAAAGGAATCGCCATGGCACAGTGGGTAAATCGTCTTCGGAACATCATTTCGTAAATCCACCGCCATTACCTTTATTGTGTGAAATTTCTGGAGCCCTACACCTAGCGCAACCGGGTCTTACGGCAGGCCGGCAGACGAAATACAGGTGAATTTTGAAATTTTCAAAGTTGGCTGTAGGTCGAAATATTCGACTTGTCGCTTCGTTTAACCAAGGTACAGCATCATTACAGCCTTACCAATGCATTCCAGCCGGTAAAGCCTATTGCAAGGTTGACTTTTAAAGCGCAAAATTTTCTGGAAGCCATACGATTTCCCACCAATCCCTACTATTAAGTACTACCATACTTAATGATTATTAGGGAATATTAAGAAGAAATTTTTATTCTAATCGCATAGCCTGTATAAATTGTGCCGTTGGTAGCCGTGCAATTATTCTCTAATTGCACAGTTTTAATAGCCTATGGCATGGCAACATTCAGTAATTGCACAGTAAAATAGCCAATGAAAATTCGCAATTCAGGAAGCCGTTTAAGTGCAACATACAATGACATAATAAGCAGTGAATGAAATCATGTAGCACTGGAGATTCATAGTAACCGACTTACATGGCAACCAAGTAACGGTTACGGGCTGTGGGGTAGTACTCGATAATCCATACAAGAATTTCTCAATCCTAACCTTTTAAATGAATATCTGAACGTGCTGCTACTAAAACAAGTGATGCAGAACGAATAAGATTTTCGATCGTGTCTCAGATTGAAACAAGCAGCACGCCTCAGGTTAGAGTGGGCATTGTAGGTCACGTAATGCGATTAGTAGGCAATCACATGCATTTTCGTGGAATTTGAGAATAATGGTACACGTAACAGTCAAATTGCACTCGGCTTCGTCTCGTACAATTACTTGACTGTTACCGGTACAATTATTCTCGAATTGCACTCTAATATGTGTGATTACCTAAATAAATATAATTTTCAAAATTTGTGGGTACTTAATATTGTGGAATTTACTAATGTTAATGCTAAAATTTACTAATATTGTTATTATGAGGAATATTGAACTGACATGCTGTACAGGTGGTTAATGGAATCATGGAGCGTTCAGACTGGGCTACGACCATCACTACTCCTATAGGAATACTACCAACAGGATCAGGCAATGCATTGTGTGCATCTCTGTTGTATGAGGCTGGGTACGTACCATAAGATTCTACTGACAAAATTTAATATTGTCATCATCAGGGGGATGCATGTACCGTAGAGTAAGAGATGTTCAGCTCCATTGGTTTTAATGATTATGAAAATATATTTTGCCTAAGTATTTACCTGTTAAATATTTCATAGGCAGTGGAAGCAAAAGTTGGGGATGCTTGGAATTTAAAAAGTTGTGCTAATGACTGCTCTGTTAGGGGGGTAATGGCTGTTATATTAGAGTATTTCTAGCGTATACTGGGAGGGGCTCTGTCCCTTCATTTTCAAAATTGGGGATGCTCTAGCCCCCACTTTCCACTGCCACTGTACTGTGTGACACGTGCTTAAATTATCTGTTTCCTATATGTTTGTACTGTTCACATTTTAAGTCATGTATTTTGTGCCTCATCGCAGTGAGGAATACAGCATTGCTAATGCAGTGTTTCAGATCCTTTGTGGTGCATTATCACCTATGGATGTTTTAACTGCTGACACCAATGAAGGGAAAAAATATTTTACACTTTTGTTCAACTGGGGCATGATTGCTGATATAGACATTGAGTCAGAAAAGTATCGTCGGCTTGGTGAAACAAGATTTATAATCGGAGCAATATCTTGCATTCTTAAGAAGAGAAGTTACCGTGGAAAAGTGTCATATTTACCTAAAGAAACTGAGTTGTTACCAAATGGTTCTGGTACTACAAAAACAGCAGAGATACCAAACTACTGCAATGAATCAAGAAACCAGCCAGCATCAACAGAATATTCTAGTGGTGCCACAGATGACACGGGTGGTTCTGCGAAGCATTTGGAATCACCAAGAAGTGACTCCTCGACCAATGGACCACCTGTATCACTTATCAACAACAGTTTGACAGATCCAGTGCCTAGTAATTGGGTTGTGATGGACAACGACTTTCTAAATGTTAACTGTACCACCGTACCTCTCATGGCCCACGATGTGTTTGCCACAAAGCAAGCTTGCGTGGGCTGTGGTACAATGTACCTTGTTTATACTGAGGCAGGCGGAACTCGTAGAATGGACTTGTTCAAAATGATGGACAAGATTGCCAAAGGTAATCACACTGAAATGAACATGGTACATGTAGTGGAAACCAAAGCTTTTCGTATTGAACCAGTGGACGGTCCAGGAATGATGACGCTTGACGGAGAAGAAATTCCGTACGGACCACTACAAGCACAGATACATCCTCAGATGGGCAGAGTGCTGGGAAGGAGAACAAAGCCTCAATAGCAACCACATACATGTACATCTTACGGCCATACATATTTATATTATTATTATTGATTCTGTATAGTAACTTTAACATGTAAACCCTTTATAGCTATGTAAATCACTTGTGTACGTTCTTATATTCTGTATTTGTTGTTTACTATAATCAACATTGATAATGTGTCAGTCACAACTAGCAGTAAATCATCACATTGGAATTTTACAGTGGGAACAAGATTTCAGGAGTGTAAATTTTGACCTTAATTTGATTATCCTAAAATTTCTGGAGATTTTGCAAGAAATGTTACATAAATTATATTGTGAATATGCACTGGAGTTAGCTGAAGCAGTGGTTATCCTGGTAAAGTATTCTGAATCTGATATATCCGTACAGTGAATGATGTTTCTGCATTAGTTTTAGCTAGTATAATTTGCTATGTATTTTGAATTATATTTATAGTAAAATGGTGTATATTTTTATTGGCAAAAATACAAGATGTATGTACAAAGGATGATAGTGAAATTATACAATACAATTGATGTGGTCAGCTAATGGATCACTCAGAATCACTGTCTGTGGTTGCAGTGTCTCTTTTAATTCCCCTAAACTGATGCATTTCCTTTTGAACATACAGTCTGGTGGTGACAAGCATGTCAACCAACTTTTCATCACATTTCTCGTCAATCTCAATCTTAATGTCTAGTTTTGGTGATAAACGATAAAATGAACTTTGACTTTTGTCACAAATGGTCTTCGTGATAAGAACAGGTTGTCCGTTACTCTCACTGATCTGTGTAATACATGCGTTATGCCACAAGTTGACTTGGTAATTTTTTAACTTACTTCTTTCTGTAATACTTTCAACAGATTTCCCATGGTGGAAATCAGTTCTTTAACATTCTTCATGATACTGAACGGTTTCCAGTGGTCTTTCGATAAGCATTTGTGAACGTCTGTTGATTGTGCAGGTGCAGAATAGTCCCCACAGCCTAAAGAGACTACAGTCGACACTCTGTAGTTTGTTTTACCAGATTCCGTGTAGTACTCATGGATTTTTGCTAGAGCATTTGGTGTGGGGTTGTTTGCTTTGATCCCGCCATCAGCAAAATTGTTGAAGTGCTCAAAAAATATTGGAGCTGCACTCGTTGCCCTGGCTGCCACCCAGATGGGCATGTCTATTAAAAGTACATTGCAACCAATCAAATCATTAGTAAATTTGATAATTTATTTTTTAATAATAACATACATACCAACAAATTGCACATGTACATACAGTACAGCTTAAATTACTAAATGGATAAATGTTTGCTGTACCCTACAACTACATAGAGTAAATGATCAATCACCGGATGGATCTATTTCCGGACATGATTTTCTCTTAACTTACAGTGAATATTTACATACCAAATGTGCCCTTAGATAGGGCAACAATATAGAAGTTTGTGTACAAAATATCAGAGTTTTGGGAATCTCTATGTAGAAACAGGAGCAAAAAAATCAGTTGTCCGAAAATTGTGATCTACTGACGAAGTTACCATTTATCGGACAAGCGCTTACTGTTGACTCATCTATTCTAATCTTTCTTCCTTTCAAGTTAAAGAGCAACTCTTCTAGTTTCTAAAAATGTATAGTTAATTTACCTTTTAATTATGAAATACTTCACAAATTCACGCATATGATTATGCAATATTTTAAAGAAATCACGTGTAGGTATTTGAATATTGTCACAGATGACACTCCGGTTTCTTTGAATTGTATTTCATAATTAAAAAGGATTTTATTAAATAAACTATACATTTTTAGAAATTAGAAGAGTTGCTCTTTAACGTGAAAGGAAGAAAAATTAAAGATGAGTTGAGAGTAAGTGTTTGTCCGATAAATGGTAACTTGGTCCGTAGATTGCAATTTTTGGACAGCTGATTTTTGTTGCTCCTTTTTATATATTATAGAGATTTCCAAAACTCTGATATTTTGTACACAAGCTTCTATAGTGTTGCCCTATCTAAGGGCATATTTGGTATATACATATTCATTGTAAGTTACAAGAAAATCACGTCCGGAACCATCCAGTGATTGATCATTTATTCTATGTATATTTTTTAAATGCCAAGTCCATTCTTACATATAATACCTTTATGGACTTCATTTTGTGAATTTTACAAGACTACCTCATCAAAAAATCCAGCTAATGAACTATGTACGTATGTAATTCAGATTAGTTGTAAGCATGCTATCAACCATGAAAACAAAATCACAATTCACAAAGCGGACACAGTACATACCAATTCATGATTCTACTGATTCATTAGGGGTCAAATCTTTACCTTAATAACAAATACTGTATATACTGGGGAGCATTTACAGTCGCAGGACATAGCTAGGCCCTGCCAAATGTTTACTGTGCCCTGCCACTATGAAAGCTGAGCCTATATTATATTAAATATATGTGTCATAAGTAGGCCCAGATCATGTTCTGTCAACTTGTCGAGTTCTGTTGAGTATGGCTATGCCATTGGAAATATAAATTGTGCAAAATAATATTATTTTATCTTACTTTTTAGTTTAGTATTTTATATGCAAGTCCAACCTTTTCCAAGCTCTCCATCTTCATAGTTACTGAAGAATACCAACTTTGGTGGGACACGCTCAATGTCAGTAGCTGTTATCAACACTCTGTAATACATTATACACAATAAAATATCAACACTAACTTCTTTACTTACTTGGGATACGTTTTACATCCCAGTTTTCTGTGCTCGCTGACCAAACTTTTTATCATTTCTTCAAGAATTACCGTGTCACCGTGGGGAAGGATGTCCCACACTCGATGGAACACTTTATCCTTCAACTGAAAGTATAAGCAGCGCAGCTCGCTCAGTGATAAGTTAGCTAATAAAGAATGCAGAGATAGTAAGACTTAAAAGGCTTTATAGGAACATGCATCTGTAGCTTTAAAGTAAGGCTGATTAATTTACTATCCGGATAACCTGATCCTATAACTAGTACTTCATAGATATCCTATAGATAGTGATATCATATATTTCTGAGCTGCTAGAAGGTTTTGGATCCAGATAGTGGATTTCAAACAGATATCCTAAAAATTCAGATATTTGTTTCAGCCCTACAGTAGCTATACTACGTACTTAAAATCCTTTTCAGGCAAGTCATCAGATACAAACATCAGATACAAATTACAGTCATTTAAACTAATGTACGTACATATGTGCATGTACAAAATTTGGTCACTCAGCTACACATGTTAATATAACTAATGTTACAGTACATGCCTGTGTATTCCCATGTAGTATAGTTAGTGGATACCACTAAAATGTACATTAACACCTTATGTAAAGACACACATCCTGATTTCATGGCACTTCATACACACAGGTAATCATACAATTATTGTGGCTGGAAAGTTGGCTCTAGTGATTTTATAGTGGAAGACTTCTATTTAGACAAACTGGTGAAATCTTTGTTATTTATCAAATTAATTTTTGAGATCATCAATAGTATCTTAAATAAAATGTAAGGAAGTTTATTTGTAAAATAAGATTTGTTGAATTAACAATTCATCAAATCCAATAATTTAACCCTACCAATATAATACTAACTATACAGTGTGTCACTTACTGTACACAATTGCTAATGCTAATATTCCTCCTGTGCTGGTACCAATGATCCAATCAAACAGATCAATAATCTTTGCACCGGTGATCTCTTCAACAGCTGTGAGCAGTTCGATCAGAATCAGACCCCTGATGCCTCCCCCATCAAGACACAGCACTCTATCTCCTTTACGCTGTCGTCTGCTAACCGGTTCTTGATTAACGGAATAATCGTATGTTTCCATAGCACATGCTAAGATCTCATCCAGCACAGATGGGTCCACTTGGCCTTGAAATTTTTCAAATGTACTCATTAGTGTGTCTACATATGCTTTCCTTTGCCCGGCAATTTCGTCTGGACATTTTGGCTCTTCAGTAATCGACGATTGTCTGTTAAACATTGGTGGCCATTTCATGACACTGTCAAAATCCATCGAACGACGTCGACCTTCCTCCGTACCATGCTGCAGCTGTTGTAGTATGTCAACGATTTCTGCAACTCCGGTCTTTTTAGCCATGTCTAATGGCGTCTCTTCTTGATTGTTGGTAAGAGAAATGTCTGCATTAAACGCTAGTAATGTTTTCAGACTTACCAGATCACAAGCCTATGCAGAAATAACATGTTAGTTTATACACAACAAAAAACAGATTAAAAGTTAGTAAAGTACATACACATTGCATTTCATATTGCAACACCAGCTGGGAAAGCCATATAATTATAAAATGCAACACTGATATCATCATAGTACAGGCTTCACTTAATGAACTACATATACATTATTAAAAAGGATCTTGAATGTAGCCTGGTATATGTATACACATATGTAAAAATTAATATTATAGAACTATTTGCTCAATACTCATTACTATTAAAAAGGATAACTATTGGAAATTCATGATGTCCATTAATAACCTACATGGTTTAAAGTGATCTAAATTGGACATGTCCTGATTACATCATATCCTGTTAAAGATGACTTACCTCAACAGCCAGGTGAAGAGGGGTCATCCCATCTCTTGTTCTGCAATTTGGATCACAATTTCCATAAGTCAGTAAAGACACAAGGCAGTTCTGTTTTTTGATAGCTGCTTTCTTTATCTTGTCCTCATTCCAAGTATCACCTTTTACTGGATGAAATGTTTTAATGATGGTGTGAAGTGGAGTATCACCATGTTGATTTCTGGTCTGAGGATCAGCTCCTCCTTCAATCAGTGCAATAATGGTCTACATAGCATGGCAAAAGCAGTGAAACGTGGGCATGTAACTAATACACATACATGTACACACACGCAGCACCTATGCACACGCACACGCACACGCACACACACACACACACATACACACACACACACACACACACACACACTTTGCAGCTGTTCTACTGTACATAGCATATTTTGGGCATCAAATATTTGCAAGCTTGTAGTATTACAGATTACAAGTACATGCAAAAGATTTTGTCTGTTAGTTACACAAGTAGACATGTAGACATATGTAACATGTATCTGTAACATCTGGCACATACTTCACGATCTTGAGCTTTGTGCAAACTAATACTGCCATCAACGTAGCCAGCATTAGCAAAATCAGGATTATTTACTAGCATCTTTTTGACTGTTGTACTGCGTTTTGCTTCAACTGCATTTTTAAATTGTTTCAGATTTGATCTACTAAAAACTCGTGAACGTGGCAGGTATTCTGATACAGAAATGTTTGCTGACTGAGATTGCACCAAGTAATCCAAACAGGCCCATGATTTAGATATGATGGCTTTTTGAATGGGCATCACACCATCTTTATCTTCAATATGAAAGCCTGGATCAGCTGAAAGCCAGCGGTCACTGCATCGCATGATTGCCCTGCACGCAGTGAGAGAGTTTTGTTCAATTGCTAGATGAAGTAACGTATACCCCTTGGGATGGTGAACTGATGTAAAGTGGTCTTTAAAAGAATCACTGGCTAGAAGAATCATCATGGTGTCCTCTGAAAGAGGGAGACTCACACACATGTGTGCTACTGACCATGTGTCACCACATTCCCTCATCAATTTCACCAGCTTGGTCAATACTTTTACTATGAAAATTTCTGATAGATGTGATAAAACTTTGGGACACCAAAAACATGGGATCACCTCACAAGAAGTTCTTAAAACACTTTTAACATCTTTCTCATCAGTAGAACTGTAAAGCTCTATCACTTCGTTCTTTACGTCGATGGTTATACAGTATCGGACTACCTTCCTTTTATTTTCGTAAGTATTGTACATCAGTCTTCTCCGTGGATCGTCCGCTATCTTTTTAGTCTTTGTAGAAATAGGTACGCATTCCGAATCCCGTTCTTTGCTCGAAAGTCGCCTGACAGTCTTGAAAGTAGCCATAATTTATTTTAGCGATTTCTTAGCATGCAAACCAGAGTTATTGAACCTTTTTATAGTCATAGCTTGTGCCTGGCACACGTGATACTAGCAGACGGCTATGAATACATGTGTCTAGATATCTAGTTAGCTAACTGAGTAAACTTTAGCTACATCATACTCATGATGTGCTAGGTAGGTAGGTTTGCCAGCATTATTACTGATACGTAACTACCAAACCTAGTTACCATATTACGTCAGGTAGCTATGGCTATAGAGTATAGACTAGCTATGGCTATGATAAAGGCCAGCTGTCTTTTAAATATTTATAACTTGGAAATACAATTGAAATCTTAAAATATATTTGAATTATTGAAATATCGTACACGATTTTGCTTCATTGGCGACCCCTCGTGCATGTTATAATATTTGAGGTGGTCATTTTATGTAGCTACGTAGTCATTTGCATATGCGGCATGGATGGTTAAGCTATACCTGAAAAATGACCGCTCTGAGTCATTTAATTGCAGTGCAGGGAGATCGTTCAATAGTTAGCTACTGTGTCTTAATCACAGTTGTATACCGGAATTAGGCATGCACATACATAGCAGCTATGCTTTTTGAATGATATACCAGAATATTGTCTTCATTCTTAGTAGTAACTAGCTATAGCTAATGGGTGTGATGCATGGTGATAGCTACAGCGGAGTAGCTAGCATGCACCATGTTGTTTCTGGTGGGAATTTTTTCAATCATATGTAGCTACGTATACGTATTGTGTATGCATGTAATTTACTGTGGGAAATAGCTATTGCCAGTGGTTAGCTATATAGCTATACTTATTAAAATCACTGTGCATGTGTAGCCCCTATAACCCCTGTGTGTACATCTACTGTACAAATTTTTCCTTCTTGCATGGTAGCTATACATCTCATGATGAAGGAATTGATCCAAATCTCAGAATTGTATACACCCTTCAGAACAGTAGGGTGGACTGAAGCGCAGTGCATATCATACAATCAAAAATGTATGTAGCTATGTGTATATATATGTGACCGGATTTGCGAAAAGGGGTCTTATACACGCATCCAATTTTGCAACTTTGAAGAGGCATAACTCCATTTGTGAGTGAGCTATTAAGCTGAAATTTATATATATGTACACTGTAGCTATAGCTTCTATTATAATGTTTGCTTCAGCTTTAGTGCATGCATGCATGTGTTATAAATAGTGCAGGTCCAACAGTAACTATAATTAAAGAATTAAGCTAAATTTTAAGTGTAGCTACGTATATAGCTAACTATATCTTTCTGATACTGATTAAATTGTTCCACTATGTAATACTTTGTGGTGATCAGTATGTCAACCAGCCTTTCAGTGTTTTGCTCATCTAGCTCAACTGCTACATCCAGTTTAGGTGAGAATCGGTAGAAAGGAATCTCATGTGATTCACAGAAGGCTCTGGCATTATCAACTGGCTTTCCATTACTCTCACTGATCTAAAGTATATACGTAACAATATTAATAATATGCATGATTTGCAGTGCTAATGTATGCATGCATGCATGGCCTAACAAATACACGTATGGATGTATAGATATGTATATATAGTCTGTATATATTATGGCTGTAACATGAGGCAACACACCTGAGGACAAGTGCATGCATGTATATAGCTATGTCAAATTGCTTGCAACAACAGCTACTGCATGCTAGATCACATGATTCACATCTTATAGCTAGCTACAATCTCACAAGTGAATATCACACTGAAGCATGTGGTTGTACTGTACGTAATACTATAGCTGTCAAGATTCATGATAGGGAGTCACGACGGTAAGAAGAAACAATAGCTAATATGTGACTACACGCAGAGTGAGTTATAGTTATTACATTAGCACTGTTCTAAAATTTGTAAAGGCTGCCGGTATAAGCTGCCATAAAAGGTATCACTTTACAGACCTAGCAAGTTCTTACTTTAAAATTAACAAACAGATAATGGAGGAAATTGGCATCACTATAGCTAGCTATTCATAAGTAGCTATAGCTATCAGCCATGCATTGTGAGTCAGTTACGTATATCTTGTTCGCCATGCTTTATTGTTCTCTGCCTGATTCACTATTAACTACACTTGAAATTTAGTACCTTTGAACCACTTATTTCACAGATATCCTACAGATTCGAACTTATACTTTTAACACTACATCTACTATGCTACACATTTCTTTGATCTGAGGTGTGAAAGTGTTACATGCATGCATTGTACGCATGGATGTATAGCTATAGATATGTAGCTATGCATATGGTTGTACTACATATGTAGTTATGAATTAATTGTTATCTAGTAGCTACATACCTATACGTAGCTACATATAGCTACGTAGCTACATATAGCTACGTAGCTACACAGTTGTATTATATTACATGTGGATGGGAAAAATATTTCAACTCAGAATTGAATCATGGGTATACAATGACCATGCATGTGTTGATTACATAGCCGTAGTGGCAGGTCTTGTTATGGGATGATATTACTAAAAGTCTATGAATCCTTTAATTGTTATTAGTTACAAAGTTAGTTGCAAATTATCCTGGCTTCTTTAACAGATTTTCAGTTCATATAGGTAAATTTGGTGAAGATTTTTTCATATTCATAGCTACGTAACTAAAAAGATATGCATACCCGGTGGAATCACTCAGGTTGGTCAGGTTTTCACCTGAGCAATTTTCAACTAAAAATCCATTTGGTAGTACTATTGTCTATTCATGGAGATTCATTCTTAGAGAAGGCATTTTTCAAACCCCCAATGTGGCATTGCTTTGTGTTGCCAGATCCCTGGTTTTTTTCTTAATGCAGTGTTAAGAAAAGTGTGACTGGCAATGCAAGACTAAGTTTAGGATGCTTTGAATACATCTGCATGCAGTTTCTTTTCCTGACCAAGTCTAATGTGTTTCTGCCAGCCCTGATATGTATTAGCTATATATATATATATATATGCTCACCTCATATATCAGTATATCAAAGAGAAGATTTCGTGTAGCTGAGAGCAGTGCTACTGTATTTGAAATTCCCCTTGTTAATTCTTTAATTTTGGACCAGCAATCATGAACATCAGTGTTTTCCATTTTCCTTTGGAATGTCCCACAACCCAGTGATACAACACACGAAAGTTTTAGCTTGTGGCTTCTTCTTTTATAGTACTGATGTATTTGAGTCAGTCCATCCATAGTGGGGTTGTTAGCTTTGATTCCTCCATCAATGTACTTCTCAAAGTGTTTGAAATATACTGGGGCAGCACTAGTCGCTCTGGCAGCTTTCCAGACGTATTGATCTGCAGTTTATAGCATGCAATTACCATGTAGCAATTATCGTATGGATATATAACAAACATTCATGCATAGATTCATACCTTTACCAAGTTCTTTGCCTTCTTCAAAGTTATTGAAAAACACTAATTTTGATGGAAAATCTTCAATGTAAGTAGCTGTGATTAGAACCCTATACATACACAAATAAAATAACACTGAGTGTATAGCTATATAGGTAGCTACATTTATGGTATCATATGGTGAGCCACTATATATAGCTAACTAGCTTAGCATACATTTAACCCATTGTTGACTAGCTATATAATAAGCCACACTTAAAAATTGGTGATGAAAAGTTTTGGCCACCATATTGAAATTACTATAGCTAGCTATAGCTACATACTATACGTACGTATGTAGTTAATTAGATCAGTGAGAATAACAGTTGCAAGATGTACGTACATAGCTATAGCTATACTTTAGAAGGAAAATTCAAAAATTTATGCAGCGGTCAATAAGCTAACTAGCTAGCTACATATATAGCTATAATTATACTAAGCTACGTATATGCCATCCATGATTTTAGCTTTTTGTTCTGGTTTACTTTGGATGTAGCTTAGATCCCAGTTTCAGTTGTTCCCCGACGGCATCTTTGAGAATTTTTTCTAGAGCCTCTGTGTTGCAATGTGGAAACAGATCCCCAACTTTATGGAGCACTTTGTCTTTCAGCCCAAAATACAAACATTGTAAATCACGTAGTGAAAGGTCACCTAGAGAAATCAATGTGGCTTAGCATTCCAGCAACCCTAACTTACTATAGACTATAGCCAATGCTAAAATTCCCCCAGTACTAGTGCCAATAATCCAATCGAACAATTCTATGATCTTTTTACCAGTGATACGCTCAATAACTATGAGCATCTCAATCAAAATTAGTCCTTTAATGCCCCCACCATCAAGGCACAACACCCTATCTCCTTTCACTGTACATGCTTCATCAGTAACAGAGCTGACAGTGTCACTGCTACATGAATTCAGTAGTGCCTTACTATCACTAGCGAATTCCAATAATTCAATCATCGGTTTATAAAATTTCTCTCTAGCTAGATCAATTGGTGTTTTATTCTGATCATTGACCAGGGAGATATCAGCACCAAATATTAGCAAAGCTTTCAGACTCAAAATATCATATGTCTACAGAATTAAGTGGGCATGAGTCACATGATCAATGACAAGCAGTATATTATCATGAGCTATAGTTATATACTACGTATATGTGATCAGGTCTGCAATCAACCATGTACATACATGCATGGTAATACATATTTTGAGAAATAGCTACCAATTAAAGCAGACTTCTGCTGTAAGTAGCTAAGTCTTCTATTAGCAGCAATGAACTTAGTGATCTATTAACTTTCTAGCATATACATAGCTAACCCTTCAAATGGTTAATGCCGGGCTAGATTTAGGGCTTTTCAGGTGGTAATGATCACTATTAAGCCAGCATAGCAAGGGAATGGATGGAAGAGGGTAGCTAACCAGTGGGGAGGGGAGAGAGGGGTGGGAGGTGGCAAAACACCATTAGGAGCTGTTTAGAGTATATAGTTGCCATTAAAGTAGCCACAATGTGCCTAGGGGAAGCTAGAGGTCTGACACATGAAGGTCAGATTCAATCTTTGTCAAATCTTGTCTAAGATTTGCAATTTGAACATAGATTTAAGGATTTGAAATACATAATTGGGTTGTTAAAATTTACTGTTTGTCGGGCTTAAGTTATTGTATACGGAATCTCAAGATTTGAAGTAAGATTTAATCTTTTGTTAGCCTAGATTCAGTCTGTGTCAGACCCCTTGGCCTTCTTTGCATGTAGACTCAGCCAGTCACATGTTAGCTAGTCTAAGACTATATAAACAAAAGTTGAAGTAATGTTATGTAATATTGGTATCTACGTAGTTAGCTATATAGTTATATTATATAATAAATACCTCAACTGCCAGATGTAATGGTGTCATGCCTCCTTTAGTTTGGCAATTGGGGTTGCACTTTCCATGTGCCAGCAATGCAACCACACATCCAAGCTTTTCTTGGGAGGCTTCTTTCAGTTTCTCTTCAATAACACCACTAGCTCTTTGGGTAGAAGCACTAATGGAGCTTTGTCGTTTGATAACGGTATGTAGTGGAGTATCATGTTCTGAATTTCTGGTTGAAGGGTCAGCATTTTTGTCAAGTAGATATATTATTGTCTGTTAAAAAGGTATAGCTGTATTATACCAACTATATACGTAGGTACGTAGCTACATATATACGTATTAAATAACATCAAAGATTTGCTATATAGCATAGCTATATATAGCTACGTACATAGTAATAAAAACAAATTTTAATCCCAATAGGCTTTTAAGTACCTCATAATCGCAAGCTTTATGAAGACAACTACAGCCATCCAGAAACGATTCATTGACAAGATTAGGATCAGCTTCAATAATTTTCCTAACTGTGTCAGTTTGTTTACTTTCTAGTGCCTTTTGAAATTGGTCCAACAAGCTGAGATAGTTCTTGGAGTTGTTTTGAGACTGTGACTGCTTTAGAAAAGCAACACATTCTTTTGCATTTAAACTGGTTGCCAGTTGAAAAGGGAGCATCTTTTCATTATCCTCAATGAGAATACCAGGATCTTGGCCAAGATCTTCACCACACTGCATAACAATTCTACATGTAGTCACAGAATCTTCCTCAATGGCTAAATGAAGTAACGTGTATCCTTTTGGATGACGCATGGATGTAAAGTGATCCTTGATAGAATCACTGGTCAGTAGTGCCATCATTGCTTCCTCTGGAAGAGGAAGACTTACACACATGTGCGCTATTGACCAAGTGTCGCCATGTTGCTCTATCAGTTCCACCAGCTTGGTCAATACTTTGACGGTGAAAACAACTGGAATGCAAGTTGTGACATTCCAAAAACAGGGTATAATGTTGCAGCAAAGGTAAAAAAAATTTTTAGCCTTGGCTTCTTTGAAAGTGTTCAAAAGCTGAAACTCTTCCTTGGATACTTCCACTGCCACTAAGAACCAGCAAAATGCAGTATTTCCATGCTTTTTGTAGCAATAAAATTTTAACCGTCTCACAGGATCTTCAACATCCTGACCATAATCTGTATAAACTACGTCAATATCTTTTAATTCTTTTGCAGATAAACATCTAACACCTTCCATTACTAATAGTAATAATACACAAGTGGTTAAATTATGCAATGAAAACACCCTTAATGACTAGCTAGCTACTGTATTTCCCTATATTTAGGCTATAGCTATAAAGTTTTAAACATTTACATAGCTATATATAGCTAACTTGGTTATAGCTATTTATGTTTGTATATGACTAGCTGCATGCAATGTAATTTTCTTCAGTCATACAGATGATATATAGTGCCCTAAACAACATGTCTCTATCTTGCATGCATGCATGTGAAGTGTTTACAGGCATATGCAAGGAATATAATTTCTATCAGCATTATGCCAGCTGCTTACACCTCATTTTCAACAATAGCTAACAGAGTATAGTGCAACTACCATGAACACTGAGAGTGCTACTTTTAAGTACTGAACCGACTGCATGAAGTACGGAAAACCTTGATACATTTATGGCCTATTTTTTAAAGTTCACTTCACTAGTCCCACCTTCCTTGATATATTGTCAGTAATGACCTAAAATTGCTCGTGGTGAAGTTTAAGTGATGTACCTATCTATGTACCTAGCTCATATCATGCAGTCATGTTAAAACCGGGTTGTTAGAATGTTTCAGCTGCAGGTAGCTACGTACATGCTGGCAGTCAGTGCCCTGATTGGGCTTTGTTCGTCATCTTATTAACACTTGTAGATGTACATGCATGTGTAAAATGTGTGTACATAACTGATACTAACGCAATTTCATGGAGTTATATCTGCAGACCAGTGTTGTTTTAGTTTACACATTCTAGTAAGGACATTTTTAGTACACTAAACTATAACAAAACTAAATGTATTTGTTTAAGGCTTACTATACTAAAACTAAATATAAATTTCCTTTGTTCACTCATACTAGACTAAAACTAAAACTATTTGTTACTTACTATACATAACTAAACTAAAACTAAATAGCTACAAAATTTCCTTTGTTTATTGATACTAGAGTAAAACTATTTATTCCTTTGTTATTGGCTAGAACTATATAAAGCTACATGCCTAGCCTGCATTTTTGTAGTCCAAAATTTATCCACAATGTTCCTGTAGCTGCATGGTAGTTTACTAAAAGTAGCTATTTGTCCTACGTATTTGTCTTGTAATGAGTATGCATATACAACTTTATTGTCAATTAAAAGCGCTGGTAAACAGAATGCTAAACAAAAACACCTTGGGTGTAAAAAAGTGCGAGGACAATCAGAAGCAGCATTGTAAATAGGTATGTGCGACCAAAACCTTTACTATATCAGCTGAGGCCAAGAAATTACTTATCAGAAATCTTTTTAACTAGCTCCTTAAATGACATACAATAGTTTATAGCATATTTTCACAAGCGGTATGATTGGCTTTGTCAGTGGCCACCTTTATAATAATGTTGGCACGAAAAAGGTGGCCAAGTGCAAAGCCAATCATACTTGTGAAGATATGCTATAAACTATTGTAGCTATGTCATTTAAGGAGTTAAAAAGATTTTCTGATAAGTAACTTCTTGGCCTAAAATTTGCAATGGCTGGTACTTAGGAATGGCGGCGCCGATTTCCTCCATTCTCAGTTTATTGATTCTATATATGTAGTAAGAATGTTGTGGGTCGGTAATAACTAAGATGGCTTAGGTAGAGTGTTTGCAAGTTTGAGGGCGGTGCTATGTGTAAATAACTCAATCAGTGGTTGCATTGCTAAGCTTCTTCTTGGCCTCGCGACTCACTATCGTGAGTCTTGATTACAGAAACTATACTGAATATTATGCTTCCAAGACAAAATTCTCACTTGAACTAAACTAAAACAAAATTTCTAGCTTCAGTTATACTAAAACTAAACTAAAACCAAAACAAAATTTCAGGAGGACACCATGTAGAATAAGTATGTTGAGGACCAAACAGTATAGCGGGTGGATCCAGTAAATTAAATGTCCTGTTATAGAGCTGATGCATGGTACACAAAGTACGGTAGCGAATAAGAGTGTCCACAGGTAACCACCCAAGTGCAGCACGATGTGCAGAGACATGATCAAATTCCTAAACTATGCGCACCGGCTGCCCAGTTGTATTGACGTTGAAGACGAGTAAGACAGTTTGGAGATAGCGGGGCCCCACACTGGTAAGGCGTAAGTTAGACGTGACAACACCAATGAATCGGCAATTAACAGTTTTAAAACATGTGTTTGTAGTGGGCATTAATCCAATATAAATAGTAAGAAACCTTTTTACAAACAATGGATATGTGAGAGTCCCATCTCAACTGATTATCAAACACTACCCCCAGATACTTTTGGATGGAAACAGGCTTGAGAGGAACCGGCCCATCACTGACATACTACTGGAACTGATCTGTTCAGTGTCAGAGTTTAATACCCGAGTCAGGCGGGGTACTTACATACCTTTTGTTAAATTTTTAAACACGAAAGACTGCGTCAGCACTAATTAGCTAGTGCTATAAGTTCAGCAGTGTCCTGCACACACACTGACTCAACACTGAGTATGTACTTATATTATCTATATTAGTCTGGCGCAGCCAGACCTCACCAAATTAATGTAAGCGAGCACATAAAAGGGACTGGCAACGCCAGACTACTTATATATGTGGTCGTACCGTTCTTGTGTCCTAGGATAAGTCCTGCGGGGTGTGTCTCTTTTGTGCACTGCGCGCTAAATAGAATTAAATGTCCGACAAAACAAAGGCTAAGTATGTGATTACAGATTAGTATATTATATACAGATCGTTATTATATATATATAAAACATAGGCTAATGTCAAGCCCTATTTTTGCGCAAGGTAGTTATCTACAGTTATCTATAATCATAGATACTACACTTACCGGGATTGGAAATGGGGGCTTTTAGCACAGACGATCCGCGTTAGAAGCCACACAAGTTTTAGTGTCACGGAATTCGTAAATGTCTACGTTTTACCATAGATACTACACTTACAGCACGTGTTGCCATGACAGGTAAGGTTGTAAGTATATCTATCATAGATACTACACTTACTAGCATAGAATATTATATATTATAATGCTTTATAGCCAGTGGTAATATTCTTTTGTGTAGCAAATGGTCTACTCGGAGAGGCCGTGGATGCAGTTCTCCACGATGAATGCTTTTTAATCCCTTCTCCCAATGCATACCTCGTTTGTAAGTTAGCCAGTACAGTATCAAAATGGATCAGAAACAATCGGAGTGAGGCAATGAAGTTTGAGGAAAAATTATTAGCCTCTTTTGATAACTGTATATCGCCGTCCGAAAACACGTCTCAAAAGGTGGCAAGAGAACGAATGTGGACTTCATACTATTTGTTGCGCACCTCAGATGATTATGTTTCTGATTGGAAAGCTTTTTTGGTGAAGACTGGCACAGATGAATTGTCTGCAATTTTCTATCAATACGTTGGGAATTATATTTTCAAGCAATTGATTGCTTTGAAATATCCTGTGACTGGTGGGGAAAGTTGTGCAGAAATATCAGAAACATTGAGTTATGAGGAGCTGAATGGACTACGGTATGCTGCTGGCTATGTTCCACGAGCCATAAGGAAAAAGGTCACCAAATCAGGACATCCACTTAGGAAAGATTTACTGATGTGCATATCACAGCTCGAGGAAACGGATGATGTTGTAACAGACGATTCACAAGATTGGATAAATGCAATAGATCGTGGGGGGCTTATACACATCAATAATGACACTTATGAACTGTTTTTAGCAATGGAGAAAGAACTAAGGAATCACCTAAAGTCTGCAGATCCACCTACTTTGACCAAAGAAGTGAAGGACAGCATCAGCCAGGCTGCAGATGTGCAATTTTTTTGGTACCTCATTAGCAGTGACTGGGAAGAAAGGAGTGCTAAAGCACTCCTTGAAATGATTATCAATGAGTGGGTAACATTACGCGGCTTTTCATATGCCAGTGCATGGGTGGAAAAGTTTAAAGTTGAGCACAAGAAGACAACACAAAAGTCTAAAGGTGTCCGAAAACAGCTGATACCCGGACCCTAAGCTAGTTGTCCTTGTTACAATAGCATGTACATGATTTACTGCATTGATCATGTATAATAACATTAATCTTAAAACACATTATTACTGTTTGATGTACTAGCTAGCTACTTTGCATGGATATGTCACTTCTTAGCTTTGCAGGGACGCTTTGGTAGTGGCATCATATTTTCTTGGCTGACATCTATATCTTGCCTTCCACCACGGCAATTTCCACTCTTAGGGGGCTTAGCAATGCTGTTGACTACTCTCAATGCTTGAGTATTCTTCATAAATTCCTGAGCATTTGGGTTGTCATGTACCCCACCTCGTTGCCTCTGACAACCGAAAAAACGTTCCAAGGAATCTTGGCAAATTCGCTGGCTTAGAAACTAATTTACATGTGGTATGCTAAACAGATACTGCACCAACTCCACAAATGAATTACCTGTACCAAAAGGGGGAACTTGCATAAATAAACCATGCAACTACTTGACTTAGTGGTGTTGGCAAAAATACAAGGAACAAAATATGAAAATTTTAAGCTTAAAAAGCTGTAAGAAAATAGAAAATGAAAAATGTAAGGAAAACGAAAACTTAAAAATTACGTTGTGTAGCTACAGTATATACTTACATGCCATCTTAAGCCCTTGTCTTGTAGGCTGACTCAAAACCATGGTGCCTTTCTCTGTCTTAGAATACCCCTCCCGCCATTCAACTGATTTTTCCCAGTCATTAAGATACTTCATGAAGTCCTCTTGTAGCCACTACACTAGAAAGCATAAATACAATTCAAGATCTGTAGTTATAACCACCTTAAGACGAGCATCATCAGAAGAGGTGTATGGCTTTTGGAAATCTTTGCGAGAATGGATTCCATGTGTATAATTGTGGACGTTTAAGCAATCAAAAAACTTATCCATCATATCAGCAAATTTTGATGTTCCTTCAGCCTCTTCTCCACCAGTTGTTTTAAGTGCCGTGGAGACAGACTCACTAAGGACTTGATACAGGCACATACAAAGTGATACAATTATATGATTGTCGCATTGATTGTTAACCTGAGCCGCCAAATCCACTCTCATCTTTGAGAAAGATGTCAAAGATATATGCTCAAGTTTGAGCTTAGGAACCATCCTTATTCCAAGCCCTGATGCTGTGTCTCTGTTGTACAAACTGGCTAAATGAGACCAAGAAATGCTCTGTCCATCATTCTAAATGGAAAATATTATTTAAAGTTACACGTACTGTACTTCTTACATGATTATTAATAGGACAAAAAACTACACAGCTATTTACAACATTTTTTACCCATAGGTGGCGACACTTTGACTGCCAACAATTTCTGACTGTTTTAATTAAGTGGGGTGGATCCGGAATAAAAAAGAAATCTCTGTTTTCTAAAGTAAATGGATTTCTAACTTTATACACTTCTTCTTTAGGGTTATGCAATTTTATCAGTCTTCTGTTGATGCTTTTACCATCCAGAGTAGCACCAAGTACCTATAAATAACAAGGTTCTGTGATCAGTAGTAACTAAAAATAGAAACACACATACCTTCAGGCCACAAGTTTCGATTCTACGCACAGCTTCCCAAAATGGATCAAATAGCATTTCACCACTTACATCACAGCATGGAAACTGTGCATAAGGAAATTGTAGGCTGTTGAATAGCCCTCTAACCATGAATACCATCATAGTTTTGGCCAGTTGTGTGGAAGGTGGCTTTTCATCTACAATTTCCTTTTCAAATTTCAATAAGTGCATAGTTATACTGCCAAGATCAGTAAAACCCACAAGAGCCCCTGAATGCTTGTCATACACAAGATCTTCTCGAATATGCATTTCATCAAGCAATAGCAACACGCACTTTTCTCTTTCAGGAGATGTGTCAACTTTGGCAGCTTGCATTAACATTTTATCAACTGCAGAAGAAAATCCCACTGAAGTATCTGCATAATACATATAGTCCCGAAGAGTACGCTGTGATGGTAAATGCAAGCAGCCAGATTCTCTAAGTGCTTCATAAGCCCCACTAGACCTTAAATAAATTCTATAATTATATAGCAGCATGTTTATAATATTGGATAGCTACCTGTGTCTTAAATACAAGCACCAACGTATCATTAGTGGATGCCATCTCATAGTTCGGGCATCCTTTTGTCTAGCTGCTTCCACCTGTTGCTCCCAAAAGATCCGGCGAAAGGAATCACTGGGGAGCTTATTGATAAAGGTAGTATTTTCTGATGCTATTGACTAAAAACAAAAATTTAATATGTTTACAAAGAACAGTATACATTATATATCTACAGAAACATAGATGTAGCTATATACCTTTAAATCCTGATGAATATCATCATCAACAGTTATACCTGCTGTTTGTGCTGCTGCTGCTATCTTCAATTTCTGTCTGCCACATTGCTTAGCTAATGCACGGCATTGCTTATGAACTTCAGTAAGCCTGTTAACAATGGTTGTGAGTGGTTGATACCTAATCAAAACAATGAAGCCAGCAAAAAGTTTACTAGCAACAACACAAACACTTAAACTAAAAATTACCTGTAATTGATATGACTGCTTTCTACAGAATGGCTACTATTATGATGCTGCCTTCGCTGGCTTTGGGTAGTCAGTGTTGTGCGATAGTTGACACAGACGCTGCATCGCTCACAAGTGTTGTCTTGTAGAATCAGCAACTGGCAATTGTGATGCCTGATGGTAGGAACATCACTGGAAGCACTATCAAGCCAACAGACCTGTGGACCTATGCTTAAAATTACACAATTATACACTAAAAATAGCTATATACTAACCTGAAACACCATGTAAGGTAAGCTTTCGCTGTTCAAAAAGTTCAATATATTTATCATCACTATTGCCTATGCATGGCTTTGAGGTATCTATTAAACGCATCATTTGTTGCACCACTGAAACACTATCAATCCTGAATGGCAGTACAGAGAACATCGAGCAATTCAAGGAACTCAATTTATGTTCCAAATAGTACATTATCCATTGCATTTCCCTGTCAATGGATATAGTAACAAAAGCTTTAGCTGGCTTGCCAGTGCACACTATCATCTTGCATAAAGTTAAAGGGTCAGCTGTAATTATTATCCATTGAGGTGGCAATGACACTGTAATCAGTTTTTGATGCAGCTGTACAGAAGAATCTACTGCATCATCATTGGGTGGAGGTAATACTGAAACTATTGCAACACTAGTGCTAGGTGCATCTGTACATGTAGTCCTAGTTGTAGCATCTTTATGTAACTTCTTCTTACGCTCTTCATTCTTTCTATGCACAGAAAGTCTAAATTTCCGCTTTCCACCCATTACTCTAAAGGAGATAAATACTACAATTGAGGATTTTGTATAAACAAAACACTGAATGTCATTATGAGTGCATGCACTGTCATTTAGTGGCTCAGGCAAATTTGGGTATTTTGTAGCTGAAATAGTTAGTCACCTCAAACCAAGGGAGTCCATGCAAAAATTACATGCAAAACACTACATATATATGTAGAACAAGTTGGCATAAGTCATAACAAGTTAACACAAATGCTCCACAAAAATTGCAGGGATACATGAAAATTGAAAATGGTTCGCCATGAATAAACAGTAGCATTACACCAAAATCAACTCACCATGCAATAATAACAACCCCAATTCACCGAACTAACGTTTCCACAAACTTTTATCGACTCCACGGAGCCCAGCAGTGCTACACAAAATACAGGGGTCGTCACTAGGCAACAAATTTCCGATTATAAAGCCTTTTTAACTACATGGTAAAACCCAAGCACCTTAATACTTACGTTGCTTATACTTTCGTGCATGCATAAAACGCTACAGGAGTCTTTAATAACAACACTCACCCGACCTGAAGTCAGGAAAGTTTCACATTTCGCACTTTCGAAAGGCGATAAATATCTAACACGAACAGTCCGCGGACAATGTACTACATGCTATGCCCGTGACGTCAGCGTTTCCAATCCCGGTAAGTGTAGTATCTATGCTATAATAAAGTGCCCGAGGGGGTACCCGTACGAACCTCGCGTATGAAGATCCCGGGGCTATCATCTATATTTTGCCCTGAAATTATATTAAGTGGATTGCGATACAGTATGCAGTAGTAAAAGCATGCATAATGATGTCTTGTCAACAGTGGCGTATCTACAGTGGGGCCTAGTGGGGCATGTGCCCCACTAACTTTCAGAACTTTCAGTTTATATATTAAATAAACACGTAGCTTACCTTTCTTGTAGCTGTTATACGCGTACGCATAAGTCGGCATAACCTGGAAGTGCCGAAGTGGTGGCCGCGCTATGTAGTCAGGGGTCTCTCTTCCGCGCAGGGCGTTTATCGTTTGCAGTATAAGCGCCCGCGCGCTGTGCGTTATTTAATGTATTTTGGATTTCGTCAAGATGGCTTGCCCCAAAAGACTAAACAATTAACATTACTTGACTTTCACTGGAAGAAATTTCATAAGAAATCTCGAAGAAGTGGGCGTGGTCACTAGCAAAATTTTAGGCGCTACGCGCCGGACATTTACAATTTATAGGCCCCACTAACTTTTGATGTCTAGATACGCTACTGCTTGTCAATGTTATCTGATCAGTAAAACACCCTAATAGTGCATTTCACACTGTGGTTGCACTATTCGTGACCCCGCCTAATAAATTACAAATCACATCACAATAAAAAGCTAAGACCAGTGACACATTAGGGAAGCCAGCCCCATCATCAAAACTGGTTTCACTTCGCCAATGCACACATGATGCATGGAAGCAAAAGTTGGTACCAAAACTTTTACCCCAATCACTAGACAACCTACCTGCAAGGCAATGCAAAAACATCAATGCCTAAGTGCCCCATCAACAGATATCACAAAAGGGGTGAAAGAGGCATGGCACAACTCAACAGCAGATAAATACTTGCGCTTCTTCTCTTCCTCAGCACTAGCCAAAACTCCAGATACCGAGTGATCGACATAAGAAGCTGCATCAGTATCTGCCACTCTAACATCAAACCGAAGGCCTCAGCTTGCAATTGTGGGATCCTAACTCTGAGATCAGCAATCAAAGCCAGGGAGACCTCATTCCCATCACACACTACAGCTTCATGATCAACTTCCCTGTATGCCAAAACAGTTAGCTCAGTAGGTAGGGCACCTCTCATTTTGTTATGATGCTGAGTGACCAACCACTGTTGCGACAGCCGTCCAGAGTATGAGTCTCCTCCACACCCATCACATGATGCTGCATCAAGAACAGTGGGTGATGGTAACATAAGTAAAGAGCATCACAGAATTGCTGTGCTTGACAAGTCAAAATGGTGGTGGACAAGAGGCAGAACATCCAACCAGCCAGAAGTATGAAAACCACCAGCCCGCTGAGTAGCAGACTAGTCATAGAGGGCGTACTTGACAACACACAAGAAAACAATAATCAAAACTGATCTTCACAACTTCTATTCTAGTCACGCTAGAATGGACCATATCAAGGTGAGCAAGATGGTAGTTGTGTTAGAATTGTTGGCAAAACACTGAAACCAGTCATACAAATCGCTCAAAATGTTTTTACAATTTTACATGATAAATGTGACCATTAGCAATATATCCTACTACGTATTTTGATAGATGAGGAATGCTATAGCTATTCTTTTCTTGATATTAGTGTATGCCATGACATATATTCATATCGTAGCCTCAGGCTTTGATTCTGTGACATAGGACATAGAAAATTTCATGTCGTGCAGTAGCTACTATCTAACAGTTCTGCTGACACATATCTGATACATTAATGAGTGGCTATGCACTTAGCTAATATTCAGAGGAGAAAGAAAAAGGCCATTAAATGTAATTTTACCTAATTTAGAAGAACCAATTGCAACTGTAGCTGATCATGATGGGCTTACTAGGTAGGTAACATGAAGGTGTACCTCTCAAACTTATTTGTTGCCACAGTGCACAGGTAAATGCATTCAAAACTTCGGAGTCGATTAACTGACCGTATGTATGATTTGTCTTCACAGTGGAAATTTGGCACACTAGTTGAGTGGTTGTACTGATACCATGGAAGTCAGTTGTGAGACTGTTTTGGAAACGGACTGCACAGTTTTATCGATGAGCTTGGATACTGATACGTCCGTAAAATACAACAATATGGTAGGTTTCCATTCCGAATGAAAAGCCATTCTACTCACGCAGCCGTCCGATTTTGGGGCTCATTACGCATGTCTAAAACAATATTTCTATAGTAATTATACAAATACTACACTAAAATATTTCTGTTAAAATGGTTGAGTTCCAATGAAAACGTCCCTTTCCTTGATTGTAGCTGCCCTAAAATAGTAGGTAGCTATAACATTATAACATGGCAGGATTGGCTATCAATGTACCTGCCTTCCTTTGCCTGTACCATCACTGCCATGCTATAGTGTGACATCCAATGGCACCATACCATAATGTGACATGCATTGAGACCATGCCATAGTGACTATAACATGATACCAATGCATGTCACATTATGGCATGGTACCAAATGCATGTCACACCATGACATGGAATGTCACACTATGACATAATGTGACATGCATTGGTATCATACCATAATGTGACATATGCATTGGTATAGTCCCATAGTGTAACATGTGACATGCATTGGTATGTATCATGCCAATGATGCCATAGTGTGACATGCATTGGTATCATGCCATAGTGTGACATGCATTGGTATCATGGCATAGTGTTACATCCATTGATACCATGCCATATAGTGTGACATGTACATGCATTGCCATCATGTGACTTAATTAATAAACTACCACTAGCTTGTCATTATATTACACTACCATGTGACTTTATAAACTATCATGTCACTTTATAAGCTATGTACATAGCTACTATGTCACTTTATAAATTATCATATGCATGTCACTCATAAACTATCATGTGACTTATAAATCACCATTTGCACGCTAAATAAACTTCACTCATTTTATATCTTTATTATATTACAGTATATTATAACTTTTGAGACACTTGTCACTTCATAGCTACTTATCAGTTAGCTAGCATGTTTATAGCAACTTAGGTACTCCTTTTTCCCTGGATGAAAAATACACAAATATTAATTTGGACATGTTGAATAATAGCCAATCCAATATTGTTAATAGTTCTTATGTGGGATACTTCTGCACGAAATCTTAAGTTTGCTGCCATGATGAACATTAGCAGTAGATAGATTATGTAGTATTTATATAGGAGTTTACAATTAACATACTGAAGTTTAGATACTTCCTTAGATCCTTTCTGACACTTTGGAAACATTGCCTTTGCTCTGCTTGACACCTACGTTGAGTTCCAATTGATTTTAGTATACATTATCAACCTTTGAGATTACATACATATAGGAATTTACAAGAAACATACTAAAGTTTAGTTACTTTCCGACACTTTGGAAATGCACTGTTTGACTTCTAGATTGATTTCCATATATTTTAGTAGTGACATTATCAACCTTTGGATAGAGATAGATTACATAGTATTTACATTTATAGTATTTACATAGCTATACAGGAATTTAGAATTAACATACTAAAGTATAGATAGCTACTTTCCGACATGTTAGAAACATTGCCTTTGAACTGCAGCTATTATAAAGAAAGGTAAACAAGTGAGGCCCCGTGGCTTTTGACAAAGGAAGATTTGTTTTTCATATAAAACATTTTCATATATTTGAGAAGGGCTATTACACTGCAGGTTGATAGTTATCATAACTTGGACCCCCTTCAAATGATTTGTATAAACTTTCAGATACACAATCTATATTGATGTATCACTCTGTAGTGAAACTTAAAAAATTCTCGGGCCTGAGTTTTTCAAAATTAAGCTTCAAAGTATAATTTGCAATATTGTGTGCTAGGCAAGTACAAGTTATGCCCATGCAGTACTTCTCTGCTGCTTGCTAGTAATAACATCTGTTTATACTTCCAGTCATATGCTAGACAAAAACACCCTGGGTGTGAAAAAAGTGCAAGGCAGATCAGAAGCAGCATTGCAAATAGGTATGTGCAACCAAAACTTTGATATCAGTTGAGGCCAAGAATCAAAGTTACTTATCAAAAATCTTTTTAACTACTTGAATGACATAGCTACAATAGTTTATAGCATATTTTCACAACTATGATTGGCTTTGTCACTTGCAATTGGCCACCTTTTCCCTATCATTGTTAATAAAGGTGGCCAAGTGACAAAGCCAATCATAGTTGTGAAAATATGCTATAAACTATTGTATGTCATTCAAGTAGTTAAAAAGATTTTTGATAAGTAATTTCTTGGCCTCAACTGATATCAAAGTTTTTGGTCGCACATACCTATTTGCAATGCTACTTCTGATTGGCCTCACACTTTTTTTACACCCAGGGTGTTTTTGTTTAGCATATATGTTACTAGGTTAAAGAAAAATTTTATTGGCATGACTCCATGGTTACAAGGTACGTTTATCTTGCTTGTGTGTCACTGTATATATTGCCAAACCTTTTTCAGAGGTACTCAAAACTATGTGAAAACTACAATGTCACAGAGTAACAGTGTCATAAGAGTACAGAGTTGAGGCAGTGGAGTATGGAGTGAAGGTGGTTAATGTTACCAAGTCTCCAGTGGCTTCACTCAGTCTTAAGCTTGTGTGCGTGTGTGTATAGCTACAGTTCATCGAAGTCACTCCATGTGGTTACAAGGTAAAATTAATTGCTAACTGATGTATTATTGTTTATTACTATAATTATTACAAATGTCTAGTGTGGCTCAGCGGTTTTACGATATGCCCTTTTGAAGATATGCTCTTACCAAATAGATACCATACCATAGTGCCAGTGACACGTATGGGTAGCTACCATGCCATAATGTGACGTGCATTAGTATTATGTCACACTACAGCATGGTATCAGCGCCTGTCATACGTATTACCGAATATAATTGTACCAATGGTGCCACCATGAGCATGCACTATGGAATGGTACATAACTGTCAGCACTATGGCATATTAACACTGTTAAAGGCATGGACCACTGTACATTACTAATATAGCATAGCTAGTGTAGCATGGTGGTGAGCTACCTTAATATAGTGATGTGTATATTTCACTATGCCAAACAAAGTTTATTGTAATTTGCACATTTTAAGCATTTAGCTAGCTACGTAGCTACCATTTTGATGGATGAGGAATGTTAGCTAATGCATCATATTCTTTTCCTTAATAACTACTTATACATATACCTCAGCTATAGCTATATGTGTAATATGGACACCTTGGGACCATCCAAAAGTGTTCTGATTTTCCAGGTCAGCTGACTCAGCTTATGTACTAAAGGGCTACTTTGCAATTGGGACATTAACTAAGTGTGTGGATTATGCAGGTGTCCACATTGACAGGTTCCACGAATTGCATTCATGTCAGTAGAAATAACCGAGACATGCACACATGCATCATGCTGCTGAAGAAAGGGTTTCTGAATTAGTAAACTAGCATACCATTAGACGTAGCACAAAACATTGACAGGGGAAAATTTTGAAACAAAAATTTTGAACAAACAAAAATTTATTAAAAATTTATTTTTTTTGGCTATTCACAAACAAAAATTTTGAGTCTAACTGAAATCCGTCAAAAGTATTAAAATTTTCTCCCATCAAAATTTTGTGCTATAGCTAAATAAAAGATATATATACTACAAATACTATAGCTAGCTACACATAGTAACTATGTCTATCAGTGTCTAAAATAAGGGGTTATCACTGTACAAATGTGCAGTGATAAAGCTAAAATGTGCAGTGATAAAATGTAAATTGTGCAGTATTAAATTGTCATCATTCATCATAAAACTGTTAAACACATCATACACACACAATTTAAAATCTAACAGAGGGCTGACTTGTTTAGTATGTGCCCAAATAAATTGCATGCAATTAGACATTTTTAGCCGTCACATGAAAGTGGGTGATGTAGTTGCATGGGATAAATGTTGTAATGAATTTTAAGCTTGATTCTTACGATTCCAAACTCGAGATGTCTGCATTAGCTAAACTTTTGTGCAGTGTTAAAAAATAGTTATTTTAGGTACTGATGTCTATCTAACATGCAGTACTGCTGACACATTAATGAGTGGTTATGCAATTAGCTAAATTCAAAGGAGAAAGAAAAAGACCATTGAATGTAATTTTACCTAGTTTTTTAAAAGAACCAACTGTAGCTGATGGGCTTACTAGGTAACAAGATGGGCTTACTAGGTAACAAGATGACATTAAAAGGTATGTATCTCAAACTTATTTGTTGCCACAGTAATAAACCAGATTCCTTAAGTTATCCCTTAGTAATACACAAGAGAAGATTATGACCTTAATCAACATGCTTCATTATTTCAGCATTACGATATGTAGCTACGTATGTAAAACTCCTGGGAATAAATTGATATATAGTTATTACAACAAGACTCTAAAAACTATAAAACATTAGAAAAATAAATATTGTTGCTAACTAGCTAGCTATGTACCGGCATACGTAGCTAACTATATATCATAACAAACAGTTAATAAAAACAGCTATAGAGTTGCTTATGTTACGTATATGATGTCTAGTATTGTCTACATAATCAAATCATCCAATGGAATCATAGTGCTACGCTTGATGCCATTCAACTGATCTGTCTCTGTTAGTAAATCCCATTTTGTCAGCATAAGCATCTGTACAAGCCTTTGGGAATTCTTTTCATCCAGGCACACCTCTTCTTTCAGTTCATTTAAATCGGGTGACAAACGATAATAAGATATATCATTGGTATCACAAAAGGCTCTTGCATCGTCTACAGGCTGTCCATCACTTTCAGCAACCTATAAAACATATAACCATATACGTACGTATGCAACATGTACATATATGTATATAGGTACGTATATATATGATTGGATCATTCTGTTATCTTCTTTTTTTACATTGAAAGATTCTATATTTATAGCAAGCTATGTACACATACATAGCTACATGCAACTGTAGCCATTATTCTATCTCAGTGCATGGGAGAATCAAAGGAGGTCTCATGCAGATGATAACTATAATATCAATGACTAAGTTATTGCCCAGTAGATAATGTTATCATTCAGTATATATATACTCAGAAACATATAGCTAGCCAGCTATAGTAACTAGCTGATTGTTGTTATAAGAAAGATTCTGAGTTTGCAATTTCAATTTTATTTAGCTATATGTACTAATATTTTGTTTAGAATGCAAGAGCAAAATCTACCTGACATAAATTTGTTTAATCTTTTTGTAATAAAATACTAAAATTTCATTTTATTATATAGGTCAAACACATTAGCTACCACATGGTCAAATTGACTCACACAATACGTATATATAATCTAGTTTCTAGTACCTTTCTTTATTAACTATGTAAGTAATGGACATCATGATTTTTGTAAACATTACCATTATCATGAATATTTATCAATCACAGTTATATTACATCGATTAACTGCTCAGGCCTAGTTGCTACAGCTGGAATTTGTACAGGTCCATACCAAGGCAAAACTATTTAAATGTCAGGCTTAATGCTATGCTGTTACGTATATAGCTATATGAGTTTGTCTGAATGTGCTGTATAAATACATTGATTTTAATTTTGTGCATTAAATTCAGAGAGACGGTCTTTTAAGAATTGTTCTACTGTAGATAATCATTTACCTCTGCAATTAATCCCTCAAATAAATTCTTCACTGATTTTGCTAGACTTTCTACTGCTTGTAACATTACAATACGTGAAAATGTGAAATTCTCCCTAGATGTAGCTTTACGGATATCAATCGGTTGTGTTTGTTTACGAAACTTTCCACAGCCCAGAGATACTACACAAGAAATCTTGTAATTCTTCTTGCCATGGTCGGAATAGTATTGGTGAATTCTTGTTAGAGCACTCATACTGGGATTATTAGCCTTGAGCCCACCATCAACATATTTACCAAACTGCTTGAAATACGCTGGAGCAGCACTTGTTGCTCGAGCTGCCATCCATATAGGAGCATCTGTAACAGGCAGAAGTACAACAAATAACTCCTGCTTCTGGCCCTTGGCCCTTATAGCTACAGGTTATCTATATACTGTATAGTGGGTTATTTTTGAGGGAGAAATATTTCACAAATGCCCAGTGGTGCCATTATTTACAAGAAAAATTTTCATGAATGCATGGCTCTTATAATAACATATAGCTACACTTAATTCAGCAAACTTTCATGAATTGAGCTCAATTCATGAAATTCGTGAAAATTTCCCCCTCGAAAATAACCCACTATATGGTATAGTATCCATATACGTACCTTTTCCAACTGGCCCATCTTCAATATTATTAAAAAATACCAGTTGCCATGGTGTATATTCAACATCAGTAGTCGTAATAAGCACCCTTTAAAAAGAATGGAGCTTCACATCAGTATGTATACACTGTACACTAATGTTACCATACGTAATATATACTGTAGCTACGCACCTTGGATATTTCTTGGAACCTAGTTTTCTGTGTTCACCAAATGTACTCTTCAAAATCTCTTCCATAGCTTCTGTGTCACTTTGTGGGATAGGGCCAAGGTCAGTGAACACTTTGTCTTTCAGTTTAAAGTATAAGCAACGCATTTCATGCAAGGAGAGGTTTGCTGCAGAAAAAAATTTAAATTATTTCCTACATACGTACGTATATACATACCCATAGTCACATATAATTGTACATGTGTATATATCATGATAATAAACTATGTAGGCCATATAGCTATGCATGATAAGGTACTTAGTTAAAGCCACTCCTGTTAAATGCTATTTTACTAACCACTGTATGTATGTGAATGTTCTGCTTGTATATATACATATATATACGTAGCTAAGGGTAGTTTTGTATCACAATACATGTATGCAATGCAGTGCTCTTCATTACAGGTGTGCTGTGTTTTTCATACTGATCTATGATATGGCACTATAACACAAAAATAAGATATTCATTGACATCACTTACTATAAACTAGAGCTAGGGCCAATATCCCTCCTGTGCTTGTTCCAACAAACCAGTCAAACAGATCGATAATTTGTTTGCCTGTAATCTTTTCGATACAAGAAAGTAACTCGATCAAAATCAATCCCTTGATTCCTCCGCCATCCAGGCACAGCACTCTGTCCCCACTGCGTTGTCGTCTACCAACCGGTTCTTGTTGGACAGTGTAATCAAATGTTTCCATGGCACAAGCCAATAGTTGGTCTAATGTGGTTTGATCAATTTTGCCCTTAAACTTCTCAAAGGTGTCGGCTAAGGTGTGGATATAAACTTCACGCTTGGTGGAGACATTAGCTAGACAATCAACTGATTTTTTATATGAACTTGGCCTACAAAACATTGGAGGCCACTTCACAGTACTTTGGCATATCCTAGCTTGTTGTGTATCATAATCAACTGATGTTTGTATAAGCTCTGCAATTTCACGTAGACCCATTTGTTCAGCTATGTCCAAAGGTGTATCTCCATGCTGATTAACTAAAGACACGTCAGCATCGAATACTATTAATGCACTTGCACAAAGGTGATCACGAGCCTATGCATATATGGTAATAAAAATATAAAAATATATAGAATCATAAGAGAAGTAGCTACATTGATGCGGATAAAAACTTGTTACTAACAAACACATGCGTGTGACTATTACACAAGATTTAGACTTTCTAACTACACAGCTATACTATATACAAAGAAGGTTACAGCTGGTAAGCATTAATGCCACGCAGTAGCTATGTCTAGGGATGATGATTTATACAAGCAAGGTTTCCACAAAGATCACCGGCATAGACTGGCCTATACAGGAGATCATTAGTGTCTAATGCCAGCTTTCTTTATGTTGTAGTCTGTACTGTAAGTGAACTGATATTGCTGTTTATTTGGAAC
The DNA here is from genome assembly GCA_963930835.1 of Spongia lamella. NCBI lineage: Eukaryota > Metazoa > Porifera > Demospongiae > Dictyoceratida > Spongiidae > Spongia > Spongia lamella. Next base: position 4,360,881 of record OZ005748.1, on the reverse strand, counting down.
ATTCAGTTACGTATGTATATACTATGTATGGCACAGTCACTGATTTTAGTTATGAATCTATATAAAAGTATTTTGGAAATTTTTTTGCTTTGGACATGACAATGTTAAAACCGTTAAACTATCTGATCAAAGTAACGCACAAGCTGGCTAACATAAGTGCATGCACAAACCTCTACTGCTAAATGCAGAGCAGTCTTTCCATCAGCTGTTTTACTGTCAGGATCACAGCCTCCATAAGCCAACAGTGCGACTATGCAGTCTAACTTGACGATATTATCTGAGAATTTTTCTTTCACCAGTGTGTGCAGCGGAGTATTATTCAAGTTATCTCTGTATTCAGGATCTCCTCCACCTTCAATGATGTTGATGATAGTCTAAAGAATAACATATATATAGCTAGCTATATTAATTAATCAGTCATACATACGTAGCTACATGGCTAGCTTGAGAATATTCATAGCCAAGAGCTACCTTTTGAGGATACAGTCTTTTGAGGTTTTTAGAAATAGTCATTTTATGTCATCGATTTTATGGATTATTAGTATATTCTTTGGCAAAAGATATGCCAAGTTGCCAACTTCAGCAAAAGTTTATAAATCTGGAGGTGCAGCAGGATGCAGTCACTGGTAGCTACAGCCAAAAAATTTTGAAGGTTGAAATTTTGAGGTTGAGCAAATTTTCGTGATAAAAATTTTTAATTTTGATTTTGACTTCGAAATTTTAGCTTACGTATGTTCTCTAATCAATAAGCACCCTGTGATGAAAGGATCTGACCACCAAAGACTAGTTTGACACCATCATTGGTAGCTAATCAACAGTTAACAAAATTCAGACTGAAGAGCTCTGGATCCAGAGTCAGTCCAGGGTCCATTCCAGTAGTCCATTCCATTGCTACCCCTGAAAAGCTGTGGTCCCAGAGTCCAGTCCAGAATTCAATGACACATGTTGATATTTAGGGAAAGCATGCAAGATGAGATCATTAAGTTGAATCACAATAAAACCTCACCGTGAAGCGTGGGCAAGTCAGTAGTATACAGTACTTGATCAAAAAAATTAGCCTGTCAGTGTTGTAGAGCATGATGATGTGTTCCCTAGCGTAACAACCTATACTAAATGGTGAGGAATAAAATTCTCTTGCGAATTAAGTACGTACATACATAGTTTGTCTGTTTGCAATTGGTTGCTTAAAGATGAATAAGCTTGCAAAAACTGTTTATTTTCGTATTCAAATATTTTAGTAACTACTATCACTTTGCTAAGCTCATCTTCACTTTGCTAAGCTCATTTTCACTTTGCTAAGCTCATTTTGCCATTCTGCATATCATAAGACACTATATTGCCTAGCTCCCACTACCATTGCTAGCGGCTACTCCACCAGAATGATTAACAATACAGATGCATTATCTGACATTCAAAATCAGCACATCCATGTAGCCCGGCATAATTAGAAGCTGCTTCACTAAATTTGCAGAAGAAAGCATTAGTATTTTGTACTACCCGTTGAAGAAAAACTTAGAGCATGCATATGGCAGTGAAGTTTTTCCACATAACTTTGGTATCGAGCCTCCTATATTGTTTAGTCTTATGCAAAGTATTTTCTTGTGCCATGCGATGTTGTCTAATACACAAATGTGGTGCTGGAATAAGGGGGGCAGTGGGGGCAGTTACTCCCATACTTTTCATGAGGTATCCATAGAAAATTTTTACAATAGAAATGAATCTTGCAGGACTGTTTGTCCCCACACTTTAAGTAGCTACTGGCGCTCCTACTATAGGTACGTATGTTGTTAATGTTGTCTTATATAGAGAAATTTAATAATTGAAGGTGCATAGCACACAGAATTCGAGATGTTCATAGTATAGAAGGCGCATATATACCACTCTGGCAAATTAACAACGGGAGTAGAAGCTAGCCAATAAAGTCTGTGAATTGATTCAATGCACATTTGTCCTGCCTTGCTCACACTTTATGGTGAGTATCAGTGCATTTTGTGCCCTAGTTATGATTTGCATTTGCTAGAGTGATATGAAGTAAGGAAAGCCAATTCATTATATTATTATTATTATAGCTTTCTATAATGGAATGTAACAGTATTTGTTAGAGATCACAAGAGATGATGTACACTTAGTGACTTACAATAAGTAGTGTATCATGATAAGGAGTTTTATGAAGTCATCATAGATGAATTATTATTATTATTATTATTATGTGCTTCTCAATAAAACTTTAAATACTTATCAAATATTAATTGGCTATGTTTGCATACAGGGGGGTCAAAGGGCGGGGGTCACCTTCTTGAACCATATCAGGGAAGCCAAAAGTGATACATTGCTATAAAAACACATTAAAATGTACTAATTCTTGAGTTAAGTGTACCTAGGCCTTCTATAGGGTTGCACCCACCACACCTCCTACTCCATATATTTTATATACACTGATTTGGTTAGACGGTTCCTTGTATTTACTATTTACTTAAATATATGCATGCTCATTATACCCATGAGGTAAAAAACATCCTATATTACGTAGCTTCTTGGGGCCGTGCGCCCTTGGACCCCTGCATGCTTCAAAGATCCACCTCTACACATGTATTTTGATCTTCCTTTAAGACCATCCTATGATACTTGTTGTGCAGTACAGCTATAGCTACTAACCTCAGGATCATGAGCTTTATGCAAACTAATGTCTTTGTCACTAGAAAAATATCGTGCTTTCTTCAGTTTCATGGGTGTGGTGGATGGACTTTGTTTGGCTCCTGCATTCATACCCTGTAAACTCCTCGCTCTTTGGAACATCTCTCCACTAAGTATTGGTGGAGTTTCTGAGCTAGCTGGTGGTTGGAGTGATAGCGATTGCACCAAGTAATCCAGGCAGGCCCATGCCTTACAAACAATTGCTTTCTGAATAGGCACCAAACCTTCTATATCTTCAACATGTAGATCATGAGCTTTATCATGAAGCCATTGATCAGCACACCGCATTATTGCCCTGCATGCTGACACAGAATTCAGCTCAACAGCTAAGTGTAGTATCGTGTACCCTTTGGGATGACAAGTGGATGTAAAGTGATCCTTGAAGGGATTACTACTCAGGAGTACTAGCATTGTTTCCTCTGGAAGAGGGAGACTTACACACATGTGTGCTATAGACCAAGTGTCGCCATGTTGTTCTATCAGTTCCACCAGCTTGGTCAATACTTTGACAGTGAAAATATCCGTTAAATGCGATAAGTCCCTCGGAGACCAAAAACATGGAATAATATCACAGCAAGAGTAGAAATTTTTCCTTGCATTTTCTTCATTCTTACTATCAAAGATCTGAAGCTCCTCCCCTTGTATATCGATAATCACACGATACCAGTAATCGTTCTTTTGTTTTTCATACGTGCATAGCTTCAACTTTCTTAGGGGATTTTGGGCCTCTTTCCCTATTTCTTGTGAAATCGTACTTTTCAGTTCGTTCTCTTTCAGGCCCCTAACTTGCGACATAACTAACGTTCTATTATGGGCGAGACGACGGATTAGAATCCCCACGATCGACCGTCGTTTTTATTTTGTGGTGGCAGCTTTTCCGCCACCACAAATAAAAACGGAAAAGAGCGCTAAACTTGGCGCCCCCGCTTATACTTAGCACGTGGACGTGAGCTGCGACGTGAGCTGTGACGCGAGCGCGGACGCGAGCTCTGAACGAAAAATACTAAGAAAGACAAGCTGTCTTCACTGTTGGAACAGCCATATATTTTTGTACGAAGATGATGTTGATCAAATGATTAATATGTTGGCAAAGGATTTGTCTCGTCTTGATGTCAATTATGCAATTATAGGTGGTAATGTATGGGGCGTTTTCTGGGCAAAAAATCATCTATGAGAAGTAATCGAAATAGCACTTACCGATTAGAAAACTCGATCGAATGATCGAAATTTTATAAAACAATCAATCGAAATTTAGAGAATTTTGATTGATTTTACCCAGAAAACGATCGAAAGTAGCTATCAGTTAGTTAAAAATTCGATCGAAATTCATTTTTGTGATCGATCGGTAAACGATTTCCATGGGAATTTTTAACTCCATACTTTTTAAAACTGATCGGATCATCTAAATCACCGCGATCTTATTTTAATCATTAATGGTATATTGCACATGCAAAGTTATCAATATCATTACAGCTCTATAGCTATAAATTATTCTTAGTTAGCTGTAGATAATTTCCAGGAATGACATCGGTGCCAGCAAGAGGAGATGACTGACATCGTAAGAAAAATTAAACCTAGCAGCACATGCAGATTTAAAAATTTAGCTTTATAATCCAGTGACAAAGTGCAAAGCCAATTAGAAGAAGCGTTGTAAATGGTTATAAGCAACCAAAAGTTATGACTTTTTATTAAAAATCCTTTTACTTGCAATTGAATGCATGATAACAAGCAGTGGTTTTAGACATTCCCCTATCCATATATATGCCAATGCTCATCTAATAAGATTGATAGCTAGAGTAAAATAAACATTGTTTGTAGCTTTGTGTTAATTGTCATATTAAGGTAAAGAAATATCTGTATTATGTTAGCTAGGTACATCTGTTAGCTATAGTAAAATAAAATAAACAAAATAAACATTATTTGTAGTAATTGTCATATTCAAAGGTAAAGAAGTATTTGTATTATGTGTAGGTATACATACGTATAACATAAGTGAATCTTACAAGTGTTTGGGTGTTCTTTGATTGTTTTTGACAACTTATTAGCTAGCAGAATGAAAATCACATGCAACCACATCATACAAGGAAGGGGCTATGGATTTGATGCGTATGTCTTGACACAACTATAGATTTAGTAATTTAAGTAATGGAGGAATGTACTTTTTAACTGATTTACTGTGCATGTTAGTGTAATTAAGCTACGTACTTAAGTTATACACATGTAGGAAAGGTTTGGATAGTTCAAAGTGGTGCACATGGTTGAGATTTACAATGAATATATAGCAATTTTGTGTTTGAATGTTCTAGCTACGTATGTAAATATATACAATAATCTTTGTGTGATCCAATTCACCATACATTTTGGTAAGTATTTAATACCTACGTAAGTCCATACATATATGAGTGGATTGATTTCCTTGTAGCCATGCATTCATTATTTGAAATAAATTTTACAGGTAAGGGGATACACGTACATAGGTATAGCTATGTGCAAAAATTGTAACAAAAACTTAGTAAAAAATTTTAAAAGGATGTAGCTATGACTCTTAATGAAATAGCTAGTGTTTATACAATCTAGTTACATAACAGAATGGTACAAATCACTTGGGGGGATGACGGTGTCTGTTTTGATGCCATTCAACTGATCTGTCTCTTTTAGTAAACCCCATTTTGTCAGCACAAGCATCTGTACAAGTCTTCGGGAATTCTTTTCATCCAGGTACACCTCTTCTTTCAGTTCATTTAAATCAGGTGACAAACGATAGTAAGATATTTTATTCTTTTCACAAAAGGCTCTTGCATCTTCTACAGGTTGTCCATCACTTTCAGCAACCTATAAAATACAACAATGCAACCTATTATGGTATAGTTATCTGTACAGTGGTGTGTGATATTGACTCAATGAGTCTTATTGACGAAATACAATGTATCACAATACAAATTTTATGTCATGATAAAGTACGTACGTATGAATATCACTTGGTGAATGTATCGTGTTGTAGTTCTTAATTAACACTTTGAGTATTGCATGATGACCCATGACATGCATTAAGGTTAAACTTTTATTGTCTCCTCGATTCAGAGAGGTATGCAGGCCTGAGTCAATTGTGCTCAAAATTTTGCCTAAATGTTTTCAGTAAATTTATATGCTCTTTGCTTCCCATATGTGACTGGATTATGCTCCAAGTTGCTTTTGAAAATACATTTTAGATAAGAATCTCTATTAGAATATTGACAGTTTTTTGGAGTTAACCCATTGCATGAGTGCTTTATTAGAGTGTTTCAATTCTATTATAGAACATTGATGTATTAAGTTCATCCCATATGCTAACATTATGCTGGCAGAATATTCCATCCTATATTATTCTTATTACTAGGGGAAATGCACGGCATTGGGGGGCGAGCCTGGTGCTTTGATGGATGCATGTATACACTTAGCTACGTACCACTGATGACTTCACATGCAATTTGACATTGTAATAATTATAGCACAGGGAATAAAACATGTACAGTTCAGTCTCAGTGTAGCTATCTACATGATGGTCTTAAAAATTTGTACCGGTACGTATTTCATGAAAACTAGCCAGATATTAATTACAGTAAAGTAATTACAGCGGATTGAAATAACATATGTAATGATCACAAAAGGTATCACAAGCATGCATAATAAGCAAGTCACGGGTGGTATCAGCTATTATAAAGAAAAGAGACGTAGTGAGGCCCCGTGGCTTTTAAGGAAGATCTTATATCTTTTATAAACAACATCTAATAGTCATCTATCTTTTATATTGTAGAAAATTATGTTGCTGGCTATAGGGCGGCAAGGCAGCTGATACTATACTTTAATGTATCTATCTAGCCATTCAGTGCTATATGCAATCCTAACATCAAATGATCAGCTTTGCTAGGCTTTGAGTAGAAAGTTGTATTCACACATTGTGGTTAATAAATTATGGTTAGCACTTGAATGGTATATACATGCCTATGGTTAGCATTTAATGGTTTGCGTGCACTAATGCTTGTAATGTTTGATGTAATGTTAATTTGCACTTAAATGGCTTTCAGCCATATAAAGGGATTTTAGATGTATCAAGCACGCAAGCAAGCAAGAAGACAGATTTCACTGTTGATCCCATATGGTGGGGCTCGCTAAGGCTCGCCCCAATTATGCAGGCATATTTGATGCAGGCGCACAGGACTGAGGAGGGCTACAGAAGGTTCCACTTCGTTAATCAATAACTCTATGTAGCTACTTACCTCTGCAATTAAAGCTTCAAATAAGTTCCACACTGCTTTTCCTAGACTTCCTACTGCTTTCAATGTTACAGTACGGCAAACTGTAAAATTCTCCCTAGATGTGGCTTTACGAACATCAATCGGTTGTGTTTGTTTACGAAACTTTCCACAGCCCAGTGATACTACACAAGAAATCCTATAATTCTTCTTGCCATGGTTGGAATAGTATCGGTGAATTCTTGTTAGAGCACTCATACTGGGATTGTTAGCTTTTAGCCCACCATCAACATAGTTACCAAACTGCTTGAAATATGCTGGAGCAGCACTTGTTGCTCGAGCTGCCATCCATATAGGAGCATCTGTAATAGACAGAACCCACACACATAATCAGCTAGCCACCCAACATAGCTAGCTCTGCATGTTTACGGCCAACATGGTTTAGCAGATATTTTCTCTCTAGATCCCCATTTGAGATTTTACATTTTCAGAAGCTACGTCTACATTTACATATCAAATCTTTAATGTACAATGCAAGCAAAAGTATGGCAGTGCTATGTTCTGTAGGATTTCTTAAAAAATTGACAAAAAATATTGACGAATGGACAAATTTTTGTCAAGTTCGTCAATGTTTTTTACTGTCACAATTTTATGGTATTAAGTACAGTACTACTGTATTTAATGATGAAATAGCTTTTCATGCACAAAAGCTCATGGATTGTATAACTACGTACCTGTAAAACCACAAAATCACAATACCCACAAAATTTCTTTGCATCTGTATATAGTTTGTAGCTATCTCCAGAGCTTATACATAGCCACTTAGCTATGTACATTTGGTATATAGCTACTACAACTATACCTTTCCCAACTGGTCCGTCCTCAAAATTATTAAAAAACACCAGTTGCAATGGCGTAAATTCAGCATCGGTAGATGTAATAAGAACCCTTTAAAAGGAAAGGAGATACAAACACTGCAGTTACATTAATGCATACTTTGGATATGTCCTGGAGCCTAGTTTTCTGTATTCACCAAATGTACTTTTCAAAATCTCTTCCAGAGTTTCTGTGTCACTATGTGGGATTGGACCCAGCTTGCTAAACACTTTATCTTTCAGTTTAAAGTATAAGCAATGTAGCTCATGTAAGGAGAGGTTAGCTGAAGGAAATGAAACAAAACTAACACTATAGTTACATCCAGTAGTCACATCAATCATGCATTGAGTCACATGACTACAAAATTCAACGAACTATAGGCCATAGTGTAGCAAGCATGCGTACACTAACTGTGTACTGATACAAAACACCATGTATAGTTAACTCTATTGTGCAGTTTATGGGACAAAATTATGAGAAAATTTTCCTTCAGAAAAGAAATTGTGCTCCAATTTATGCCTTGTGAAATATAGCTAGTTGGTTCGAAAATAAAAATATGAAAATCACAGCTAGCTGTAGCTTATAAGTTTTCATGGAAATCAAAAGTTTTGGTATCGAGTGGGTGGGGATGAGTGGGTTTTATTAGTGTCAGTAGACACAAGCAGCCAAGTTGTGTGCTCAGTAGGTGACAGAACAGCCACGGTGGGTCTAGATCATAGCACAAACCAAGGTGGACACTGAGACCTTATTAACGCCCCCTCAGCAGCCTCACAAATTCTGTTGTGGCCTTTCATGACCTAGCGGGTCAGCAAAATGTCGTCTGTACTAAAAGCATGCCTGGCCATCCATAGCTATACACTGGATAGTACTTGAGAGTGACAACAATAAAATAATGGTCAATTTTTCCAACTACAACAATAGCTAGTGGGAATATGTGCAATTCAGTGCTTTTTCATTTGGGGCTGTACAATAATAGAAAATCTAAAATCTCTAATCACAATAATGCAGCTCATTATCACGATAATCACGATAATTCTTTGTATCACCAATAGGCTTGCGCCAATTATGCCGGCATAATTTTGGGCATAATAGGTATCAAAAAGCATCAAGCACAATGTTGGTATAATAGGCAAATTTCTAGCACACAGCGCCAGTTTTATAATGAAAACATACTCAAATCATTTATAAGGGCTGCACACTTAGTAATACACACTTACTATATTATCATACAACTGCTAGGCTGCTATTGCAACTCCCTTGTACAGTCGTTAGATCAGGCATCACTAAAATTATTTTGTGAATAGCTCCCTATACAAGAGATTCCATGCTGTAGAGATACCAGAAAGAATACCGACATTCACAAACAAGTAAGAATTGTGATTAAAAGTAAAATAAAAGGATAGGGAGCATTGAATCAGACCATTTCTTCGAGCATAATGTTGATTTATGGAGCATAATTTGAGCACAATAGGAAGAATATTGGAGCATTACTCCAAAGCATAATATAGGCACAAGTCAATCACCAAACACTAGTGAGAAGTTGCAAACCATTCACTTTCTTACCCATAATATACTATCATGCAGTGGAGATTATAACTCAACACAAATGATCGGACAAAAGTCATAAGAAGTCATATTGTCACTCAATTTGGTCAGACATCCTATACATTTGATTATTAAAGTAGTCGGACGTTTAGCCAAATTGATCTGATGTCAGACTGCTATAATCTCCTCTGCTATCATGTATACCTACATAGTATATGTAGCTAGTTGAATCTCTGTCATAATCTCCTCCTCATTACTTTTTGTACCGGTAGCAACAAATTTTTACCCTATCACCATAGTTGAAATTTTTTTATCAGATAACGATAATATTTTTAATTGCAATTATCGCACAGCATTATTTTCATTAGAGGTGTGCATATAGTAATGGACCAAAAAAGACATCACTTACTATAAACTAGAGCTAGGGCCAATATCCCTCCTGTGCTTGTTCCAACAAACCAGTCAAACAGATCGATAATTTGTTTGCCTGTAATCTCCTCAATACAAGAAAGTAACTCGATCAAAATCAATCCCTTGATTCCTCCACCATCCAGGCATAGCACTCTGTCTCCACTGCGTTGTCGTCTACCTACCGGTTCTTGTTGGACAGCGTGATCAAATGTTTCCATGGCACAAGCCAATAGTTGATCCAATGCAGTTTGATCAATTTTATCCTTAAACTTCTTAAAGGTGTCGGCTAAGGTGTGGATGTAACTTTTGCGCTTGATGGAGACATCAGATGGACAATCAACCAATTCTTGATACGAACTCTGTCTGCAAAATATTGGAGGCCACTTCACAGAACCACGACGTATCTTGGACTGTTGTGTACCATAATTGACTGATGTTTGTATCAGCTCTGCAATTTCCCGCAGACCCATTTGTTCAGCTGTGACCAAAGGTGTATCTCCACGCTGGTTAACCATAGACACCTCAGCACCAAATATTATTAATGCACTTGCACAAAGGTGATCACAAGCCTATGGCAATAAATAATAAAACAATGTTGACCTGGCATGAGAAAACTGGGCTTATTTACACATCCTATTCATATTATGTTTTATTTTTTTACTTCCCTGTATAACTAGTAATAGTATTAGATTCCTATGTTTACCAACACAACTTATTTAATTTTGAAAGCCAAAATTGTGGCCAAAATTGTGGTCAAATACATATGCCTGGTTTTCTCATGCCAGTGTATATTAAACAATACGTACATGTAGCTCTCTACAACTCTACAAACGTAGCTCGCTAACTACACAATAACATTTAACAGAGAGTCCTATCAAAATTCTATACTTTTAATGCTGCTCAGGGTTGAAACCAGGTCGGGTTAATCCGCATATCCCTCACTTTTTACTCTGGGTGATTCAGGTGGCCGGGTCAAGCCCAAACAATCCAGATTTGTAATACCCTCTAATATAGCAGTCACAAATATAACACTAGTGTGAGTGATCTATTAGAGGGTCATCATCCGTTCACCAGGTCTAAGCCAATGGGTCAGTGGATCATCATGATTGTGACCCAGTTTCAATCCTGATGCTGCTCTCTAGCCTGCAGCTGCATGCATGCCACACTTTTACAGTAACTGAATCATTTGGCCTGGCTAATTTTTGCAAGAATAAATCCTAAACTTTAAAATTAGCCAAAATTAGTGCAAGAGCAAACCATATAAGGTGACGTCTATATAACAAACCAGCTGATATAATGCACAAACCTCTACTGCTAAATGCAGAGCAGTCTTTCCATCAGCTGTTTTACTGTCAAGATCACAGCCTCCATAAGCCAACAGTGCCACTATGCAGTCTAACTTGATGATATTGTCTGAGAATTTTGCTTTCACCAGTGTGTGCAGTGGAGTGTTATTCAAGTTGTCTCTACATTCAGGATCTCCTCCGCCTTCAATGATGTTGATAATAGTCTAAAGAATAACATAGCTAGCTATATTAATCATTCAATCATACAAAGCTACATAGGTACATGGCTGCTGGAGAAAATATGTGTTTTTATAGCGAAGAGTGATTTTAGAAATGATTGACTATGTGTGTGTCATTATTTATGAATAATTTATTGTTCAAAAGACTCTCAAAAACCAGTAGTTGCCAAATTTGTATGCAGCTATACTACTTCTGCTAGTGTGGTATCAGGCATCAGAAAACTACAGTGTAGGTACATACACATTTCTCGAGATACTAACTGTGCTATTATGGACAATTTTTGTAAATCCAGTCATATATTGTCATTGCACCATAGGATTCTGGCCTTGCCATAGTCACTGTGAAACCTAGACTTGTGTCATGAAATTTCCTTAATCAGGGTCATTCTACCACTGATATATCAATCAGTGTGTAACCTTAATCTACCGTTGTGATTTAATAAACAAATGTATATCAATGTTATTACAATGTCTGACACCAAACCACTGGGTGTTATTTTACTCAGTAGGCCTTTTTGATCTGCCCACACATTAATTAGGACAGAAAGTATATAATTACATCTCTATGTTGGTATGTTGGTACTTGTCTAAAAGTTTTAGTGTGAGCTCTGTGATTACATGAAATGTGGCTTCCTGGCCCTGCCTCTAACCACAAGAAAAACTATCTCAAAACATTGACTAATGGTTATCATTATAGCAACATGTTTTAAATTACAATATTTAGTGATGCACCGATTATCGGTAAAACATCGGAAATCGGCTTATCGGCAACATTTTTAATACATCGGTAATCGGTATTTATTAGCAGATTTTTGACAGATTATTAATTTGTGCTATTTTAATTATCTGACAACATTATATTTGCAAAATCAAGATAGAATTTGGCTGAATTTGAAGAATATATTACAATATTGCATGAAACATGTAGAAATTGGGTAAAATATAAACATCGGATCAGTTATCGGTATCGGCCAATGTTTGAATTAAAATATCGGATAATCGGATAATCGGCAAAATCTCTTATCGGTGCATCACTAACAATATTGTTGGGTATCAGCTATCAGCTATCCCTAATCCCTATTATCGTGATCATGCATCTCAAACTATGTGCAGTATCATTCTGGTATGGTATAGTATATATGTACATAGTTGCTAACCTTAGGATTGCGAGCTTTATGTAAATTAATGCCTTTATCATTGTATACTTTCTTGGCTACAGTAGGTGAGCTTTGTTGGGTTCCTGCATTCATATCCTGCAAATTCCTGGTCACTGCTCTTTGGAACATTTCCCCACCAAGTATTGGTGGAGTTTCCAAACCAGTTGGAGTTTCCGAACTAGCTGGAAGTTGGAGTGATAGTGATTGTATAAAGTAATCCAGGCAGCTCCATGCCCTATAAATGATAGCCTTCTGAATAGGCACCAAACCTTCTATGTCTTCAACATGTAGATCATGAGCTTTATCACGAAGCCCAGGCCATTGATCCCCACACCGCATTATCGCCCTGCACGCTGACACAGAATTCAGCTCAACAGCTAAGTGTAGTATCGTGTACCCTTTGGGATGACAAGTGGATGTAAAGTGATCTTTAAATGGATCACTAGTTAGGAGCACTAACATTGTTTCCTCTGATAGAGGAAGACTTACACACATGTGTGCTAGTGACCAAGTGTTGCCATGTTGTTCTATCAGTTCCACCAGCTTGGTCAATACCTTGACAGTAAAAATATCTGTTAGATGAGAGAGGTACCTCGGAGACCAAAAACATGGAATAATATCATAGCAAGAGTAGAAACATTTCCTTGCACTTTCTTCATCTTTACTGTCAAAGTCAAAGATCTGAAACTCTTCTCCTTGTATATCGACAATCACACGATACCGGTAATCGTTCTTTCCTTTTTCATACGCGCATAACTTCAGCTTTCTTAGGGGATTTTGGGCCTCTTTCCCTACTTCTTGTGAAACTGTACTTTTCAGTTCGTTCTCTTTTAAGCTCCTAATTTGCGACATAGCACATGGATCTGATCTCGGATAGTCTTACACTAGGTCTTACAATTCCGACACGCCCACAGGTAAGAAAACTCCGGTTATCTCGCCGGTTATGCATGTACTTATATGGTGTGTCAATAGTTTCTTCAGGGTGGCGCTTATCTATTGGAGATCATAAGCGCCCCCTAATGTGCGTGACTCAACAAAAACATCGCGATGCCAGCCTTCTACTAACCTCGGGTGATTCGTCTAGTATTAATGTCAAAAATTACATATTTGTCATCAGATGAACTAGTCAAAACGGAAGATATTGGTAAGGAGGAAGAAAATCCCACCAGAACATTGAAGTTGTGCTCATGTAGAAAGCTTGGTGGCAATCCTCTATGGTTTGGCAGCACTACCTGTCACGACTATGCTGTAGTAGTTGAGATACTGGGAAAGAAAATCGCACTGTTGATTTCAAATAACGAAGACGAAGCAAGGACTTTCTTTAATCAGTGCTTCGATGTCATCCCTTGTTTCTGGAGCCCAAAGGTTATCTCTCATGCTAATCTTTCAGAAATTTTTGATGAAGCAATACTGATCAAGCTGGTAGAACTGATCAAGCAACATGGCAGTTCATGGTCAGTGGCACATATGTGTGTGTGTCTTCCTCTTCAAGAAGACACAATGATGTTACTTCTAGCCAGTGATTCTTTCAAATACTACTTCTGCTCCGATGTTCATCCTAAAAGGTATCGTCTACTTCACTTAGCCGTCGAACAGAAATCTTTAGTAGCGTGCAAAGCAATCATGAGATGCAGCGATCATTGGCTTCACAAGGACCCAGGCCTGTATGCTGAAGATGCTGATGGTAACACTCCCATTGAAAAAGCACTACTTTCAGATTCACAGGCTTGCCTTGAATACTTGCAACAGTCACAATTATACGTAGAAGAGATAGCGAGAGTGAGAAAACCTGAAACATTAGACTCAAAGGTATTTCTGGAAACACATGATTGTTATATTTAAGGTTGCTTTGTATGTATTGTCTGTTTATGATGATGCAACTCCTTAGTGGAAGATTCCTGACTCCTAATACCAAGGAATACTTTTCGGGAACTCAACTTTGTAACTAAATCCATTGCTAAATCCTACCGGTTGTTCATTCCATGTATATACCAGTAAAATTTAGCTTGAAATTTAATACAAGCTATTAGGGGATGCAACAATATTACAATATATTGATATATTGCAATATTTACTACTGCAATACAATACAATACGCCTGATAAAAATATCGATATATTGCTTATTGCAATATATTGCAACATTTATTGCCTTCAAAGTTGTAAGTATCTGATTGTTACACTACAAAAATGACTGGACCTCTTGTAACCATAAATATACAGTACAATTTCTTGCTATTTTACATGTTTCTACTTAGCCTTTACTGCTAAAACAAGTTTTAAAGACATGATGTGTTCTTTTTTCAAATTTAATCATATATTGCAATACGACAATATATTGCAATACACTCAAATTAAAGGCAATACGCAATATGGCAATGACCCATATTGTTGCATCCCTACAAGCTATCAAATTATAGAACAAGGTGGATTTTTTGCTGTTTTCTTCTACTTTATTGCAGTTTAGTTTAGGGGCTGCAGATGCACCAAATCTTTTTGTCGCAACCAAACAAGTGAACGACACCCGACTACATGACCTGATTAAAAAGAAATTTTCAGACACACTGATGGTAGAAAAGCAACGACAGATTGTGGAATTGCTAGCCCAAGAAATGTGTGATCCAAATAGAAGAAATGACGAAGGAATTACTCCACTTCACTTGGCAGTAGAGGTACCTATAAATCAGATTGTGAGTGATTAATATTTTTGTATGCATAGGGTCGTGATATGCATAGTGTTAAAGCATTAATAGCATTTGATGCTAATGCTCAGCTGGTCAACAATTATGATGAAACACCGCTGGACTTGGCAAGAAAATTTAGATTGGAAGAAATGTACGATTTACTACACCTTTCGTGTTTATCAGGCTCAAGTCAAATGGACGGCCACAGCAGTAAACAGGAATGTCATCGAAGTGAGTTTTGGTAATGCAAATTTCCAGTGTAAATACCTTCCCTTGCAGACCAAGCCTTGACGTCAAATAATCCTGTTGTTAATCCAGGTCACTGCCACATAGGTCGTAGTCCACATGGTGACCGAGTACTGTGTCTAGATGGGGGAGGCATCAAGGGCTTGATTTTGATTGACATGCTAATAACCATTGAAAGGATTGCCAACAAGCCGATCATTGAGTTGTTTGATTGGATCATTGGTACCAGTACAGGAGGAATATTAGCATTGGCCATGGTGTATAGTAAGTGACTTTTGAAAATAAACATGGACGCTTCATCTGCATTCACTTTTTTAATGGAACATGTAGTATGGTTCATGGTTGAAACCAAGTCAAAGGTGCTGACTTGTATGATCTGCTGATCCATTGGCTTAGATCAGGGATGACTCAGATTAAATTTTTATTTAAACCTACGGACAGCTTTTAAATAGATTGATACTCATAGAACAGTCACTAGTATTATATATGGTGACTGCTATATTAGGGCTTGACCTGGTGTCCTGGATATGCGGATTGATCTGACCCTGGTGTAGTTCCCCGGAGCATTCATAATATTGAAACATATTTGAGATTGAATATTGTATTAGAATTTTAATTGAGTGGATTAATACTCTTGACCTTTATGCTATAGGTCTTTATACAATGTAGATTTCCTTTTTATATCTGATACTTCTCTGTTACGTATATTGCAGCCAAACTCTCTTTGGGTGAAATACGCCGCATGTATTTTGACCTTAAGAAGAAGGTTTTTATGAACAAAATTGGAGACATTCTTCTCCCTGATAGCCAAACAGAAATTTTAGAAAATATTCTGAAGGAGAAGGTTGGTGAGCATACAACACTGGGATCCAAACCACATCCAAGGTACACACATATGATAATGTCATTACCAATAATAGTAATAGTTGATATACATATAGAGTATTAATCACTGCAACTGATATGCGAGTTACGCCAATGAAGGTAGTGTTTTTCAATAACTATGAGAACGGAGCACATGGAAAAGGTAAAATATTATACCACCTTCCCTTAAGCTAACAAATTAGCTCCAGAAATAGGAAATTAAAATGTTGCTGTGTGTGTGTGTGTGCGTGTGCGTGCGTGCGTGCGTGTGTGTGTGTGTGTGTATGTTACTGTGTGTGTGTGTGTGTGTGTGTGTGTGTGTGTGTGTGTGTGTGTGTGTGTGTGTGTGTGTGTGTGTGTGTGTGTGTGTGTGTGTGTGTGTGTGTGTTATTGTGTGCGTAAATTTTAAACAGATCAGTATGTTTGGGCTGCAGCACGAGCCACCAGTGCTGCTCCATTTTACTTCAAGCAGCACGAGCACTATGCTGATGGTGGGCTTAAAGCCAACAATCCCAGCATGAGTGGACTGACAACAATCCATGAGTACTACACTAATATCGGCATATGGGACTACAAGATCTCCATTGTGGCGTCACTGGGCTGTGGAAAGTTCTACAAAGCAATGGAACCACTAGATGCTGAGCTCCGTCAACATATTCCGAATGCTGCCCAACTAAACGATGTTCCCATTCATTTACGTCATCTCAGGGTAATCACAGCTATTAAAACGGTGAAACAGGGATACGATGCCATTAAGAATCTGGGTACACCTGTCAAAGGCTTCCTTTTTGATGTGTTACTTGCAGAGGTACATAAATATGTAACTCCAACCTTAGCTACTTGGTGAAATCCGTAGGTCACTGAATGCAATGAAGAGCCTGTAAGATACACAAAAGCGTTATGTGAAAGTCGCAAAGCCCGTTACTATCGCTTATCACCTGAGCTGGACATGCCCATCCAATTAGATGAAAATGACGATGAGAAACTAGTCGACATGTTGATCAAAACGAAATGGTATGTGCAGGCAAACATCGCATGGTTCCGCAGAATTGCAGAACTTACTCTGTTGTAATTGTTGTACATATATAGAGCTATTTATATATATATAACATTGATATACTAATCAGTTTTCATAACAGGAGTTTAAACTGTTGTACGTATTAACAGACGGGTCACATGACCACAAGGGGTGGAGCATCGATTAATCTTTGTAATGATGCATTATGCGCTTATGCAAACTTTCCTTGTATTTGTGGTGTTTTGTTTCGACGCTTCTCAGTCCATGATCGGTAAGCTATATACTGATAATCTATACCGACGTAATGCCGATAATCATCACCTCGGTTATCAACCTGGGTGCGTGGGAGAATATATGAAGCCATATTAGTTTTGGCGCCGCTCCTGCCACCAAGTTATGCATTACTCAGCTATATATTCAGTAGGTTTATGTTGTATAGCTACGGTAGCTCGACTGAGCCGCACAGCATCCATGAGTTAGGTGGCTAGGCCTACACTATAGTAGCTTTATATAGCTCTATATACGTATAGGTCTATAGCTATGCGTGCATGTAATCTTTCTCAGAGTCCATCCTAACCAACTGTTACTGTAACTCTATCAGGGAATACTATCTGTGTACTAATAAAGTACCTCCTTTCCGGCTACACGTGATAGCATACTGTAGCTACCACATGAACCGCGGATCCGCGAGGTGCATGCGTGCATGCATGCATGTGAACACAAGCGCTATATAGCCTGCATGCATGGTTAGCCATAGGCTAAAAACTAATAGGCCACTCATACAAGCATGTAATATAATTAGTTATAGTCTTGCTGATTGCATGCTACTGCATGCATAGCCGGAATTGTAATCCTGCAGTGTCATGCATGTATAGATACGTCACAGTAGCTACACATGGATTGCATAAAACTAATTACTATAGCTATATATATATAGGCTAGAATACATACATATATCATACTATATTTCATAGCTTTAAACTTTCGTATATATACAGCTATATAGCTATATAATTAGCTATTAGTTCTATGTCATGCTTTCTTACATGCAGATCCCCAGTGCATGGGATAGTAGCTATTTAGCATGTAGCTTAGCCACTATACATAAAGTTATGTAACTATGTATAAGCGTACAGCTATATGCGCTATGTATAATTATGATAGCTGTATAGCTAGCTAGGTAGCTAGGTGGAATGATAAAAACATATTATTGTAGCTATATCTGCTTTTTGTAGATTTTGAAAGCTGCGATGATGATGATGATGATGATGATGATGATGATGATGATGATGATGATGATGATGATGATGATGCCGATACTACAATTGACTGTATATTAAGTGGTTTACCAAACTGCTTGCCATCTGTATTCAACACTACAACATTACCGCTATCTGAACACACACAGATTCTTTATAATGATTTGGTTTTTCAGTGCAGTGGATACATCACCCAAGTAAGAACATGGTACCAGGCTCCTGGCAGTGACATTGAGGCACCTCTTGCATTTCAAATATGGCATCCGGTCAATGATTCATATTTTAAGTTACTGTCAGAAGTAATGATACCACCTGCGATTAATGACACATTAGTAACAATTGACAACTTAAGATTACCGTTCTTCAATGGCAGTTTTGTTGGTATGTTTATACAGTCTCCTCGTGATGGTTTCCAGATTGTTAACATCATGAGAAGAAGTGTTGAAAATATTCCAAGTGGTTTTTATGTTTTTGGTCGCAAGTTATGTGAATTTGATGTTGTTACTGAAGGAATTGCTATTGCAAGAGCGTACAGTCCTGAAATAGTAATAACCTATGGTAAGTACGTAGCTACGTATGTTGCTAAAAGCTATTTTTTAAGTAACAATAATTGGTGTTTGATACTGACTTTTGATACATTCATATAATGTGAATTGCTATTGATTGATAATCAGTCCAACAGTAATTTACTGAGACGGATATACGTATATATACGTAAGCCAGTTATATCCCAGTACACTTGTAAAACTATACACCTGCATGCATCCTCGGCTTCATCTCTAACTTGGGTAATAACTGTGAGATATTTTACTCATACTAGTGACATGATGCATGATAATATTATGATGGTTTGTCTACACGTGGCTTCTGTATATGACAGATTAGGTTCATGGAAAAGCTTCACAGAGCTTCACAGTTTGCATGGCTAAATGCATTCAAATAAAGAATTTTGAAATTTTTATGGTTACAGTGGGTAACGGAGAATTAGGGTTTGATTCCGAAGAGAGAGCCTGAGAAATGGTTACCATGCATGCACATCCAATTCAAGGAAGGCAACCAATCTACCTGTTTGCACATAAAAAACAAGCTAAATTTTTTACCTGCATCTGGTTGCACATTAAGTGTTCTCATTACAACTGCCAGACCAAATAACCCATGCAGTATTGTTATTTATTGTCACTACCTTGGGATTGGGTACTAACTGAATTTGCACGCCTGCTACGTATGACAACACATGCACCTATAGATAGCTATATACAATAGCTAGCTAATATATATGCTACTCTTTTCATTTAATTTGATAGAAACTAATGATGGTAGTTATACCAATTACAGCACTATTAATGCTTCTGTTGCTTGTACAATTCCTGATATGAATAGTATGGATGCCACAAGTCGTTCAGTTGTTCATGCTGTTGGTGTATCAGTTGGAATAATTGTCCTTATAGTTGTGATCACAATGATAATAATTGTTGTTATTGCATACAAGAGAAGGGAGAAAATGTAAGCATATCTGTACACTAGCTACTGCTTACCGGTATAGCTAGCAGAAAATTTTTGAGAAAATTCCACTGTCTTACAGATTTTTATCCTAACCTTGACAACAGCCAAGTTATAAAAAAATTATTATAGCATATAGCTATTGGACAATGGTAGCTATAGTCTTAGTGTGTGGCTATGTACGTATGTATGTCCTCACAATTTCATGAAATGTTTTGCTGGAAGCTTGAAAATTTCATAGCCAGCTAACTAGACTGTATAGCTACGTACATGAAAACATAACTACAATGCATATGATCAGTGAATTTAAAGTATCTTGTTATTGACAACAGCTATTTGTTTGTGCCACGTAACAAATAGCTACATAGCTACATACGTATATACCTTGTATTGAGTAGACTAAGCATGCCAATAGCTAGCTAGTAGTTATAGCCTAGAATTAGTGTGACTGAGCAGTAACCATGCAACTGTTTGTCTTTTAGGGTTCACCTGCCTGTGGTTTTGAATCGTATGTCTAATAATCCAAACTACGATGACACATTATTAAGTAAAAAATCAGATTCTGAAGAAGTACCTAATGATCGTGGAAGAAGTATCACTTATATCTGTAAGGTTATATATAGCTACTAGCTGGCTTTACATACACACCTAGTAGCTATAGCTATAAATATATATATATAGCTACATACATGTAACTGTAAATGCAGTTAGACATAGAAACCTTTGCAACTTCAGACTAAGTGATTAACTATATACATATATCAGCCTACTTATGTTATTTTACCTGCACATTTAGTATAATATTAATTATATAGTATACGTAAATCTATGGTAGTACTTCATAATGGTAGCTAGGGATCGACGTGAAAAACATGTATTCAAATTTAATTAATCTGCCTCCATGATCCGTATGTTTTACATGATGTTACAATAATAATCTTTCTTTCCCACTGAAGCCATACATCAAAGGATTTTACTGTACAATAACTTAGTTATTGCCCGGGCAATAACTAAGTTATTGTACAGTAAGGTGCAAGGTGTTTAACACTATAACACATCAGCAATTTCTTTTATTAGTCAAAGCTTTCTTAAAGTCTTTGGTGGGAAAGAAGCCAGTTATATCACAGCAGGAGTATGATATCTTTGTTATTAACACTCGTCCTCGGCTCCGCCTCGGACTCGTGTAATAACAAAGATATCATACTCCCGCTGTGATATAACATATACTTAGCTACCAATGGTAACACTATAATAATAGCATTTAATTTAAACACTGTATGTGTAAATGCTAATGATGCATGTGATCTGTAGGGAATTTATACTAATACATATATAGATACGTACGTAGCTACTAGTATTGCTAGCCATCACTAGATGGATCTGTTTTTCACATAATAAAGAAACTGTTGTTTCAATTAAGGTTCATCCACTGTGCCTAATTGTTCTTTATAGCTACAGAGATTGTTGCAGCTTCCGCATATTAGCTATGCCACAAAAAAGCTGCTTACACATGTGACATACATACATAATACACCCTGGGGCACTGACCATAGAAGGCCAGGAGGCCTATATACAGGGGTAGCTATGTGTATAATATTAACTAGCCAATAATATAGTTAGTTAGTAACTACGTACATTATTTTAGTAAAGTTAAATATAAAACCTTTGCATCAAGACTCACAATAGTGAGTCACAAGGCCAAGAAGAAGCATGCAGCAATACTGTGGCCACTGTGTAAGTTACATACACATAACACCACTCAAAAATTTGCAAACGTTGCAATCAAGCCGCCGTTAAGGCTTATTTGTGTTCTCAAAGTATGATAAAATATCTTATGTTCTTCTGTCATTTACAAAAATGGACAGAATCATCACAAAGCATTCATCGATTGGTATCTAGCTTCCAGTTTCAATTTTAAGGAATGGGTACTGATTTTCATGGTTAGTAGATTTCTTAAACGAAATGGAAACTCTAGTATACTATAAACAGGCTGATGTTTTCATATACTATAAACAGGCTGATGTTTTCGTATGTACATCATTACATTTTGCTGCTTTGTTTGATGTTGTATAGTAAAAGATGTGGTTAATCCAGTTATGGATAAGTTTGAGGTGCAACTAGCCGGCTTTACAATTGATCGAAACAGCTTGAGATTACAACAACTTATTGCTGATGGTATGTGCTCTTGGTAGCTATTATATAGCTTTATATAACAACTGCATGAACAATTCCATTAGGGAACTTTGGTAAAGTGTATAAAGGAACATACAAGAAGGATGATGAAGTAATTCAAGTTGCCATTAAACTACTAAAAGGTAGCTATGAATTGTGTATAGGTAACTTTACCAAACAAAGCACATGCACAGTTAACTAGTTATACACAAATTAATTTTAAAGCATGCAGAAATGTTTAAGGTACGTACTTTAACAGTAAGTTTAGATATTCATATTATACTGTTGTAATATTGCTAACTATAGCTATATTTATACACGTAGTTATGCATATAATATATCTATGTAATAGCTACATAGATTATCAATTTTCCAGATACATCACTTTTCAAGGCTCAAGAATTTCTCAAGGAATGTGTTATGGCTGTACAATTTGACCACCCAAATGTACTCAGTTTGATCGGTGTTAGTATCTTGAGGGAAGAAGCCATACCACTAATGGTGATGCCATTCATGCAGAATGGTGATGTGAAATCATTTGTACAATCCAAGAGAGGTGATGAAATAGAAGTAACCACATTTCCCAAGGTAATTAAGTAACCAACAGAATGCAAAATCTTACCATTCAAATTTTAATTCCTATAGCTCTAATCATATGCATGTACGTACATGAGTAGCTAGCTGATTTAAGTCTACATAACTTATATATTTTGATATAGTTTTGTCCAACACCATGCATAGATGTTTACATGATCCATAAATAGATATATCTGTATTTTGATGTACTATATATAGAATACCTATATAATATTATTATATGGCTATTTGTTACTTAGGGATTGACATACAACTTGCTGATTCAAATATGTTTGGATGTCGCAAAGGGAATGGAGTATCTTTCCTCATCCTCTTTTGTACATCGAGATTTAGCAGCTAGAAACTGTGTGTACGTTGTAAGACTTAGCTATTAAAATGATAATTGTATTAAAATTAAAACTTTGTAGTAACTAGCTAGTTTAATGCTGCCATAAAGTGATACGTAGTTAGCCATGATGAATTGTAACTAACATTATTTAATATATGGGAATATGGCTATATAGTTATCATAGCTTGGTAGCTAGAGATGTTTGCTAGACAGTTTTATTAGTGTGAGAAAATTCATAGTGAATTTCAAACATAGCAAGCATGTACGTACATACATATGTACAGATAATTATAGTGAAGAACTGAAGATATTAGCAAACAGATTCCTGTACAAGCTGTAGCTATATAATGATGTGCATGTGGTTACAGTTGACCCACAATGCATATATAGGTTGGATGAGAACATGGTCACTAAAGTGTCAGATTTTGGCCTTACACGTGATGTGTACACCAACGACTACTACAAGCTGGACCATTCTGCATTATTACCGGTAAAGTGGTTGGCTCCTGAAGCACTGCTTGACAGAATGTTCACTATAAAAACTGATGTGGTAAGTACACTGCTTTCATGTACTTTTAATTTGATAAATAGCTACACAATTATGATGACTAACTAGATTTAAGCACTTGCAAAAATCATGAATTACATATTGTTTCTTACACTCCTTTTTTATGTATGTAAATTATCACATCTGTTCTGTTTTGTTACCTATAAACATAGTGGTCATTTGGAGTGACGTGTTGGGAGATTTTCACACTTGGATTACAGCCATATCCAACAGTAAACTCACACGAGATGGCTAAATATCTAATGAGTGGGGAAAGACTAGACAAACCATATCTTGCATCAACCAAAATGTCAGTTATGAACATTTTGCAATTATTACCTACCAATAAATGCCAGCTACATTTATATGTTGTAGTACATACATAAATAAGCATAATACCCAGTATATATATATAGCTATGTAAATTTCTTACTACATGTAAATGAATATGGATGTACACACTAACAGACAGACATACATATGTATACCACACTCAACTACATAGAACACATATGTACATCTTCATTTCAAGTTATGACAATTATAATGTTGCATCTAGGTATGACATGATGAGTTGCTGTTGGGAGCTTGCACCTGAAAAGAGACCAACATTTTCACATCTTGTGGATGACCTCAGTCAAGAACTACACCAACACTGTCAATGATCATGATTATAATATGTGGATGCTCAGTGTAGCCATGCGTGCTATGGATATGTTCACAACAGCATATACACACCAGTTTTATTATAACTATAACCGTAACGACAGGGTATCAATTTATTGTTATAGAGACTGCTACCAAGTAAATATACTCTAATAAAACAATCTACCTTTTATAAAAGATATTTGTGCCAGTTAGCTAACAGTTGTCAATTCCTAACCACAAATCTTATGCTACACCCAACGGATCATCATTCCACCAGTACTTAACCATTTATAATTAGTAACCTAAAGTGTATCAAAATCAGTTTAGTTGCCTTACCTTAACAAAACAGTCTAACTTATTATTATTATCATTTTACAGCGCATACATAATTAATAGTAAGAAGAGCCATTGATAAGTGCTTCTAATGTCTCAAACAAGTACAATATCTGGGTTCCCTGGTAATTTGATAACCCTATCACACATCAGATACCCAAAAATGTGTGATATTTGATGAAGCAGGTATCTTTCCCTTGCATGGTTATATATCTTGGTTTTGTATATGGTTATGTAGTCCGCAGGCTTGTTATAAACTTAATTATAATAATAATTAGCCACAATTGAGTAGGTAGCAGTTAGTTATTGATGAAGGGTGGAGTGATGGTCTTGTGGTACTTGTATTAGAACAGTGACAGCAGGGGCAATAATAAAATGGAAGGTATGTACAGACCAGGTTATCATTAAATCTCTCATGCAGTAAAGTGGTTCCATAAAAATAGCTATATAGCTTGTTTTTTTAAAATTGTAGAACTGGGAAGGTCAAATCTATAGGGGGTATTGAGTCCTAAAGGCATGGCAGTCTACAAAAATAAGAGCTATTGAAAAAAATTAATATCAGAAGAGCTTCTGATGTGTATAATTTTAGATGAGGTACGTATCAGATCTCGCATTAATTTCATAAGTACAGAGATAAAAGCTTCGGATTAAGATAAGATTTATATATTCATTTAGAATAAATTTGGTTGCTCTCCTCTGGATTCAATCCAATAATAAAATATCTTTTATCAGGACACCAGACTTGGGAACAATATAAAAGTTGTGAGCGAACTACATAGGAAAATAGCTATAGATTTTCTTTTTAACAGGAACTGAGTTAGCTAGCTAGCTATGTAGTAGAAAAAGTTCCGCACATAAGGCCAAGGATCTAGGCTTACATAATAATAATGATAATCCCAGGAGAGATTGGATGATAACAGAATGCCAAGATCCTTTATTTTGTCCATTGATGAATTAACTGGTTTGCCTATGTGACAGCCCCAGTAGTAACTACATTGCTTAGACCAGTAGCGAATGTGTGCAAATTTTGATTTATTGAAGTGTAGCTAGCTAATTGTTGTGAAGAATGAGAAGGTCAGTTTGAAGAGGATATGTCTCTGAGTTTTAACTCCTAGTGGAGCTTCTCAGGCATTTGGTTTCGTCAGTATAAATAAAAGGCTTGGAAAAATGAAGGGAGGATAGCAGATCATTAGCTAATAAACAAATCAAACGACAGTGGGCCTAGGATACTGTCCTGATAAAACAGCTGATGAGGAATCATTTACCAAGATTAATAACATGGTAGTTGATGTGATCTACTTATTTAGACTTTCAAAAGGCTTTTGACACTGTGCCTCGATAAATATCATCTAAGCTATATCTTTCCTACTTATAATTAGGTGATATCTATAATAAATGAGAATTCCATCTGTCATCTCCAAAAAGGTTATTTTTAATACTACCATCAGTTTCCTCTCTAACTCCTTTACTCCTCACCAATTTGGAGTTTTACCTGGTCGTTCTACTCTACAGCATTTATGTATACGTACTGATATCACTCATCATATCAGGAGATAAAGTGAGTTCTGTACCACTGCCATAACGTTCCAGTAATACCATAGGATTGAAGTGTGTAGAATAGCTTAGAGTTAGCTACAACCTCACTTTGTAAAATCAGTAAATTTTTCTCACACTACTGCATGCTTAGTACGTAGCTATTGGCTATAGTCTACAGATATACTCCACTACACATAGAGAATCAGTATCACGTAACCGCTACTAATAGTCAGCGATCTGATGCAATCACATGATCTACTGTCTAGACGTGCTTGCTGGCTAATATCCGGCACTAGTTAGCTAATTGTTTTAGAGGTCCTTTACTGTGCCATCTGTGTCTTAGGTTAGGGTTACAGTAGGTTTAGGGTTAGGTTAGACAACATCTGGTACAAGATAATGGATAGGCAATGATAAGTGCTGCTAAATGTGATCTGAGTTTCTTGTGACTATGTACTTTTCTTTTAAATGGTGACCAAGTCCTAGGTTAGTGTTAGGGTCTCAAGATTAGGCATATAGCTAAGCACCCCTAGAAACAGCTAAGGGCACCTCTACAATAAACGTTATTCTTGCTGACATCATAAGTTATAGTATAGGTATGAATCTTATTAACAACTCAACATACGTATGCATGGTTGTTGGAAAAGACCAAAGTGTCTATAGCTAGCGCTATGATAGAAGTTCCATTGTAGATTTGCAGTTGACTCATACAGGATAGTGTTTATGATAAACCCTTTATCTACAAGAAGTCAGTCCTGTTAAGTATATACAATGAACATGGGAATCATTCCAGCTGCATGTGTGGCTCCTTTGGCTCTTAATCTTGTGTAGATTGCATGATGCCTGGGGTTCAAGTCACTGCGGCATGTTTTATATCAAATCAGAGACCAGCAGCTGGTCTCTGATTTGATATAAAACATGCATGTGCAGCTGCTGTTTTGAAATCCAGGCATTCCATTACTATAGCTATCCCATGGTATCAATAGGCTGTTTATGTATTAGCTAAATAGGGTAGTTTTTGAAATTCATGCTGGCATTCCAATAGTCTACAGATATACTCCACCACGCATAGAGAATCAGTAACACATAACAGCTACTAATAGATAGAGATCTGATGCAATCGCGTGATCTACTGTCAAGATGTGCTTGTTGGTTGTGCCTAATATCCGGCTGGCACTAATGAATTGTTTTAGAGGCCCTTTACACCTGTGTAAGATAGCTATAGGCAACGATAAGTGCTGCTAAATGTGATATGTGACTATGTATTTTTCTTTTAAATGGTGATCAAGTCTTAAGTTAGTGTTAGGGTCTCAAACAACCAGGATTAAGCATATAGCTAAGTCCCTAGAAACAGCTAAGAGTACCTCTAGAAATAAATTGGGTGACATCATGCCTGGCCCTCCAAGTTCTAGTCTATCCCATATAAACATACATCCTGTTGGCTAGCAATGGCAAAAGTTTTGAAGAGGAAATTTTCAGTTTTTATGTAATGTGTAAGTTTAGCTACCTACAAATTTCAAAATGTTTTGTAAATTAAACACTACACAATAAACATTTTCTTGCTAACAAAGAAATCTTACATATAGCTAGCTAACTAAATATTGGTTAGTAAATGAAGAAACTTATATCCCTTCATGTTATTAGCTAATGGAATGTGACTTCTCAAATTTTATCTAGCTACTGGAATTTGAACTAACACCTCTGTCATTAGACTCATTATATTGTTTTTGAAATATGACCATCTATATATGCATGTTAACATTGTACATGGTAACTATATATGCCATGTTGTAGTAACTGCATGTGGGAAGCAGGTAATGAATAAATGAATCAAATGAATGTTTAAATATCATGAATACTATTATGCTGCATATGATAAGCAATTACACTGCTGGTAGCCAATCCCACTACTTATACATCCCAAATATAGAGGTGTAGCAAGGACAGATATTGAGTGTGGGCTAAGCACAGTTACGTAGTGGATCTCTGAAGCGGGTCTGGGGGTCACCCTCCAGAAGCTAGCTAGCTAGATATATATTTGGCGATATATATTTTGTAAAGTACAGAAATGGCTGCCACCTAATGCAAGATTTGGTGTGTATTTAATTCAACACATCCAGAATCTTAATTGATTTAGAAGGAGCTAACATATATATATATCCAAAGTAGTAGTTACCAGAGGGCATTGTAGGTGCAACCCTTTAGAAGGTATACAGATTGTTGTACAGAACGATCGCAAATCACCACTATGTACAAGAATTATAGTGTGTTTGTGTGTTTATGTATGTATGTATGTATGTATGTATGTATGTATGTATGTATGTATGTATGTATGTATGTATGTATGTATGCATGCATGTATGTATGTATGTATGTATGTATGTATGTATGTATGTATGTATGTATGTATGTATGTATGTATGTATGTATGTATGTATGTATGTATGTACGTATGTATGTATGTACGTATGTATGTATGTATGTATGTATATATGCATATATGTATGTAGCTATATCTTTGAAGTAAATTAACACAGTAGCTAGCTATTAAAGGCCAGACACTGATGATAGCTTGCATTGGGTATTGTTTTTATTCATACAATACAGTGGGTAAAGCTTCTGCTTGTAATATACAATATAGCTATGTAACCATTTCATAAATAGAATATAAACATATATACGTAGTCCTTTGAAAAATATTTAAATAACTATATCTATATAATATTATATTCATGTCTTCTTCACGGTTATAACTAATTGATTATTACTATAGTTAGTTAACTAACATTATTCTTCAAACTGTTTATCATTCTTGATACTCAATTCCCCTGAATCCTATGATGTATAATGTAATAATAGCATACATTGCTTCTACTGCATATAGGTACGTAGGGAATTTTCAAGGTAAAAATTTTTGCTATTTTTGCGAATTAGCTCACAACCTCAAAACTTCAGCTATAGCTATACAGAGCTAACAAGTCCTTGATACAATAGGTATCCTTGAAAATTTATTCCTGAAAACAAGTTCAAAATGCAGTATCCTTGAAAATTTTGTACCTCATAATTTTCCCAAACTCACAGTATTATTGATAGCCAGTAGCTAACTACGTACAAGAAAATTTCAAACTCACTTGTAAGTCATTAATTGATGTGAGCCGCTGTGCTTCATCACATGCCAGCAGCTGATCATATGAGCATGAATTTCTATTGGGCACTATATAGAAATATTGCAATCATTGCTTAAATATATATGTAGCTAGCCAGCTACGAGCTATAAAGATCTACTTAAACATGTGCTATGGTATAGCTACGTAATAGCTATACATAGCTATATAGCTAAAGTCTTACATGACTTGAGCTTCTTCTTGAAAATCACGATCATTACTATGATCACTAAAATCATTATAATCACACAGATGATAGCACTGATGATGGCATACACATATTTCTGTTGTATCGTTACTTGCTTAGTATGAGGCTGTGGGTTATCATTGTCAGATTGAGTAAGAACTATAAGCAACAACAATAACATTAAACACTCATATGCATGGCAGCTGTTATGATCAATTTTACCATGTACATATATATGTACCTATATGCTGCTCTATAGCTAGTTACCTAGTAACAAATAGCAAGTAGCTATAGCTGCAGCAATATTTACGTATAAATTCATACGTAACATGATGACATGGGCTAGCTATTGCATACATGTCATGTGCATGGCTAGGTAGCTATAGCTACGTAACACTAAGTAACATTATAACCATATTTATTATTACCAATTATCTGGGGGTAGCTGCTATTCATGTATTCAGTTTTTCCGCTTATAGTGTTTACATTGGTCGGAGATGATAGCAACCCTAACTGAGTTTTTGTCTTTGTCTCATTAAATAATGGTCTAGCCAAACTATTGTCACTCGTGTAGAATCCAATGAAGTCGTGGTCTTCAACTTTGATTTCAACTGGTAATGTGTAGTTTATAAAGCATTGAACATGATGTTTAGTAGCGGTGCTTTGACAATTAGAGTATTCATCAGCAAAATCCAATTCTATTTCCTTTACAAGATTTATAGCAACAGTTAACGTTGCTGCATCATTTGGTCTCCAGATTTGAAAGTAAAAATTATAATCATGCTCTTCAAGGTTTACCAAAAAGTGTCCAAGAATTCTTGTAACATTAGTACTACATTGAAATTTAAGTAGTGGGAATAGGTAGTATCCATGAGATAAATAATTGACTTGCTGATCTAATTTGGTCTCTTTTTCATTTGACAAGGCTGATGGAAATTTTCTTGCACAATCAGTGATACTACCATCTAACAATGAGCAATTGAGCATAACAGTATAATAATAGTTGTGACCCGGTATGAAAAAATAGGGCTTAGCTACTGTATGTATACATAAAATTTGAATTTCAAAATTAAATATGTAACTTCACCTATACACATGGGAGTCCAGCACAATTTCACCATTTATGCAGGTTTTCATAGGTACGTATATACACGTATGCAATTTATAGATTTTGAAAATCCTTTAAAGTAATGGAGATAGAGCTAGCTACTATAACTATGAATAGGTGTATTTTGTGTACATAAGCCTGCAGGTTTTCTCATGCCGGGTCACAGCTGCATATATAGCTATACATTATATATACATATAGCTATAGTTGGGCTAGCTTAATACTAACTGTATAATATATACGTACATACATACATAGCTAACCACATAGCTACCTCAATTTAATATTCATTGTGTACAGTACTGCATGTATACCTATATGTTGCGTGGGCGGATTAAAGGATTCAACAGTGCTATACGTAGCTATATATACCATGATTATAGAACTGTGGTTGGGTATCTACAGTTATAGCTATAGCACTGAGGTTGGGTAGCTATAGTTATACAATGGCAGCTCATTGACACTTTTCATCAAAGAAGACATTCATGTATTCATGATCATTTGTGCAATTCCTTTATTCATAAATACTATCAAATAACTGTGTTTTAGTCACACATCAGTGTGTGTAAAATACAATAAAACACTGAACTCGGCTTACCTCATGCTATATTTGTCACAGCCCAAGCTGCTACATATACTTAGCTTTGATAACTTGCATATATGTTAACTATAGGACAGAGCTTTGTAGTATCAAGAATCAATTTATTACAGCTTCAAAGGCATTAATGATAGTTTCATGCACCAATGGCTTGGTACGTATATAGCTAGCTAGCTAATTATAACTACCTTGTTGAACCCTTTGATCCCACATAAATATGATACACAGTACTATATATACACATGTGCAATAAATATTTGAGGTAGCTAGTTATATATGTATAGCTATAATAATTACCTTATACATACTATACGAGTATACGTATATATACTTATATAGATATTACATTATATACACAGCCTAAAGCCTCACTGTTGGGCCTACACTAGCCCTGGAACCAACCAGGTCCACAATAAAATACATAATTATAAAATAATACATATACATATACCATGCACACTAATTTTAGTTTAACATATGACACTACAAATATGGAATGTTGACCACTGTAACTACGTATAATGTGATTATAGTACCATATATTATATATAGCACAACATATTTTCACAGTATAGCTACCGTATAGCCTAAATATTTCAAGGGTAAAAATTTCACTGATTTCGTGGATTCATCCCTAATAGTGAAAAATTTATCCTCAAAACTTTTCTTTGAATTAAATTTATGGCGCTTAGCGGTATCTTTTAATAATGACGGTGCTAATTGTTTAATGAAATATTTCCCTATAGTGCACTGAACCTTTGACAATTAACTACCCAACCACAGTTCTATATATTATATAGAACTGTGGTTGGGTAGTTATAGCTAGATTTATATAATTACAGTGCTGTGGGTTAGGTAGTTATAGAACAATAGAGTAGCTATAGTTATAAAATGGTATGTAGGTCATTGACATTTTTTATCAAAGAAAACCGTGCAGCTGCAATTCCTTTATTCAGTAGCTAGCTACTATCAAAGAACTGCATGTGTACACATCAGTAGGTGTACAAAACACTTAAAGCACTGCCGCTTCGTTTGTATGAAATATAGCTACACTGAGCTCTTGGTGAGAGTCTCGTGACAAATATAGCACTCATCTTCACCTCATGCTATATTTGCCACTCGACTCTCATCTCAAGCTCGAGCTGTAGTAGCTATAATTATATAGCTACGTAGCTAACATAGCAGGACAGAGCTTTGTGATATTGAGAAATGGACGAGAATCAATACGTGACCATACAGCTTCACAGGCATTAGTTATACTAGAGCTAATACCATTGCCAAAGGTTCAGTGCACTATAATAGGGAAGTATACTTTTACAGTTTTACACTATACATGTAGCTATGTTGGGTGACCAAACTGAATTAAATGTTTTAGTCACATTAAAACTGCATTTAATCTGACATAGCTATAGCTATAACATGCATGCATAAGCCTATAATCACAGACAACAACCTGCTTTCGTCTTCCTGTACTGAACAACCCAGAATGTCTGACCTCACTTGCAATTTTTCTGATGGCTAAATCATGCAGTGACCAGTCGTATAGTTACTTAGGCACATCAAGTTAAAGCATTAGTATATATGACTATATATAGCCAAGTTTTAAAAAGTTGGGCTGTAACATATAATTATAGCTACATAGCTATATGATCTTCTCTCTGATAAGAAGCAACAGCCGGCCTTGACCTAGTTAGGGCAAAACTACCTACATAAGCGCTCATATAATAGCTATTATAATTAGGCTAGCTACATATGAAGCTATATCTATAGATATTACAGCACATTTTTTATTTGTGTATATCATGCACAGCCTAAGGCCTCACTGTCTGAGCCTACACTAGCCCTGGAGCCAGCCAGGTCCGCAATAAAATACGTACATATAAAATAATACATGCATATACCACACTAATTGACACTATAAACATGGAATGTTGACCACTCTAACTATAATGTGATTATAGTATACCATATAACACACCATATTTTCACAGTGCATGCATGGTTAATACCCTTATAGTAGCTACGTAGCTTAGCTTAGCTAGCTAGCTATATACTAGCTGTATAGTTATGTCATTCAAATGCATCCCGCACGGCCGTGTACACCAATAACTATATAGCTATAGCTACGTATATAGCTATAGCTATAAAGTTGGTTTGATAACATCAATTAGTACATAATAATTATAACACCATGTAGTACTAATTGCCCTAATAGTGGTGTGATTAGTCATGAATGTGCGACTTCTGAAGTACCAATGGTCTGTCAGCAATTATATACAGTATGGTTTCAAAACTGGCTGACCTGTTTCAAAACTAGTCAACTTGATTTAGCATGCTATAGGAGCTGACCAGTTTTAAAATGGTCATTTATTATTGATTTTATTCTAAAGCTGATTGGCTAGTGAATTAGGTCACGGTAGCTACGTTGCTATCTATAGCTATGTATACGTAGGTGCAGTCAATCTTTCAGGTTTTGGAATCAATGAGATGAGATTTTATAAAATTCAGCTGAAATTTCGTTTTTTGCCTGATTTGTCTATTAGCTACTGCATGGTTCTTCTTTCAGTAGTCAAGTCAGCACTATATACGTACGTATATATATTATATACGTATATACACGCGTATAGCCCACTGTCACTGAGTAGCTACGTATATAGCTAGCCAACTTAGCTACTCAATTAGTTGTTCAATTATTTGTGTGCAGTTCGGAGTTTTAACGCTGAGAGACTGAGATCTATTCAGTTGTATAGCTATAGCTACTGACAACCCGTTATCATGTGAAGCTAAACTGAGGCATGGATCGGAAACTGATCAGTTGGCCATGGGTGACCCGCTAAAAACCCATCGATCACACTTCTTAAGTCGGGCTGTGCCCTATATAATTATAGCTAGCCACATGTGAATCTTCGAACTGGCTATATATAACCTATGATATAGCTACGTATAGGCCATATATAGGCTATGGCTCATCAGTGTGGTCACACGCATACCCACATGCATTCATTCCCACGTGCAGTGGTTGATGTGCAGATTGTGACGGCTACGCTACCTCTACATGAATAGCCAACCGACTAGCTGCCGGCTCAGAAGTACTGCCCAGCCTCGGAGCTCGGCTCTCGATTAGCCGCCGGTGCTAGATCAATTCATATTGCTAACGTCACAGTTCTTCTAAGCAATACATGTACAATACAATATACAATACTAACCACCAGCAGAACTCGATGTAAAGAACATTTGCAATAACACCATCAGCAATAACATTTTGATCAGTGCCAGTTTAACCTCCACGTCACAGCGGTTCTATCTGATATACCAATTCGTAGTATGCCGAGCCGGTTAGCTGAACGAGCTTCTGTGTGACCTCGATAAACAAACTGTTTGCCTAACAAGGGTGTGGCGCTATATAAGTCACGTGCAACCTGTTTATACGAATTCTGCTGCACTTTCGTAACCATGGTTACCAAATCATCACCAATCGTAACGCGTACAACGGTTTACGGTATTTTAATAATTGATTAGCAAAACACAAAAAGAGGTAACACGCTAATGTAAGTAATGTGTTAATCAATTAAGTTCCATTAAACAGTTCTATAGAGATCTACGTAGCTCAGTAATATTGATTATAATTATGTAGATTGTTCCAGTCAAGTGCAAAACTGAAAGAACAGTGGCACACATCAGTTCTGCATGGCATAAACTGAGCAGGTGTAGCTAATTTAAGAGAATGAAGGGCTCTAGTGGATGAATGGCCATAGTATAGGAAATTTAGGTAGAATTTATTGAGGTGGAATACATATTAAGCTGTTCAGGATCTTGAATAGCAGAATCAGTCTTGCTCAGTTTTTCGGTCTTCTATTTTGTCATGGTGATTATAGTGATTGGTGATTACCGTTCTTCCTTGCCAGAGAAATATAAAATACATACATACATACATACATAGCTACATAATTATAACTACATGATTACATACATACACATACACCGTAAACACTTAACTACATACAATGTACAGTACAACAAATACAACATCAAAAATTAATAACTACTACATACACAAAACCAAAAGATACACAAACAAAAAATACACAAAAAATTTAAGTCAATCAGTAAGTGACAATAAGTGGCCATATAAGTGTCACTTAAATTGATTGTGTGATGGTAACTTGTCTAACAATTTAGTTGGTAGAGAGTTCCACCAATGTACTCCTTTAGAGCGGAAAAACTTTTGTGAAAAAAGATAGTTTAAAACAATGAATAGCAGCAAAGTAAGGACGAGTTCTGGTCGAGTAAGTGGACTGCTGACCGAACTGGATGGGTGGATTTAGTTATTATGCCCACTGTTATAATATCTGTACATCATAGCATCACAGCGATGCTGTATCAAGGAGTCAACAGAAAACCAGTTTAGCTGCATTCTAAAACTTGAAACATGATCAAATTTTTTCAATCCACCAATGACTCGTATAGTACTGTTGTGCATTTTAACCAACCTAGCCGACAGGTCATGGCTCAAGGCAGGACCCCACACAGGCAGTGCATAATTTAAATGTGACAATACGAGCGACTCGACCAGCAACTTAAGAATATACACTGGCAGATAATAAGCCATTTTCTTACACAAGTATGAAACATGAGAGCTCCACCTTAAATGTTCATCAATTTGGACACCCAGATATTTGTGTGTAGTAACTTGTGACAAAGGGGACCCATTCAACAATATGGGAGGTGACTCAAAGCACTTAGAGGAGCGGACATTAAACCACATAACATTTGATTTCTTTACATTCACCTCCATATGACTATTCCTAATCCAAGAAGATAGGGAACACAAGTCATTGCGTAACATTTCAGAAACTTCTTTATATGAGTCCTACCACTACAAATTATGCAAGTATCATCAGCATGCAAACTGAACCAGGTCACCATTCTTTACTTGTAAGGGCATATCATTCACATAGACCAAAAACAAAAGCAGCCCTAACGCACTGCCTTGCCGAATGCCACCCAAAACACTTCCCCATTCAGAGTAGCTGTTATTATACTTCACTCTCTGTAGATGATCACTCACTAAGATAATTGCAAAACCACTTCAGCTCCATATCACAAACACCCAACTGGTGAAGATGATTCAAAAGTATCAAATGATCCGGGGAATCAAAAGCCTTTCTTAAGTCTAGAAAGGCAACACAAACTGCAAATCCCTTATCAAGTGCAGAAACGATCATATCAATAGAATACAAAAGAATTTGATCTGAAGATCTGCCACACCGATATGCTCCTTGAATGATGGTCATGGAGTAAACGGTGTGTTTCAAAGTAACTCAGCAATTGATTAGCAATCAGCTTTTCTAAAACTTTTGCTATTATCGGAACAACAGAAATCGGTCTAAAATTCCCTGGATCATCACAACTTCCCCCCTTGTGGATGGGAGAGACATTAGACTGTTTCCAGGCTTTTGGTATGGAGCCACTTCGAATAGACATGTTAAAAATAAATTTAAGTGGGTCAGCCAACTCTTCAGCAACTGACTTCAAAAAACATGCTGAAATACCATCTGGTCCAGTGGCCTTCTTGATATCAAGAGTCTGTAGTTGAGTGAGCACACTGGAAACACTAAAGGTGTGAAACTTAAACTTTACTGTATGCTGACTACAGTCTGGAGCTAATTCACCAGCTGGCTGGTGGTCAGAATTAAGAAATAGCCATAGTACGAAAAAAGTTGTTAATTTGATTCAGAGATAATTGATCCCCCAACAGATACCAATTTTTGTGACTTTTGTCTTCCTATTACTTCATTCACTTGTTCCCACAGCTTCAAAGCCATATGTGGAAATTTATGAGACTGTCTCAAACATCTTGAAGATATTATAATTTGGCTTACCGAATCAATGTTTTCAATGAGTTTTTCAATTTTCCATAAACAGAGAAATCATCCGGATCACCAGAATGCTCTGCAACCCTTCTAGCCTTATTCTTTTGCTGAATAGCCTTCCTGATGTCCTCTGAAAACCAGGGAGTATGACGTTTTGAGTATTTACAAGAAACTTTTCTCAAGGGGAAGTATTTATCCAAACAAGTAGTAACTACAGTACTGAAAAAGCCCATACATCTTCTATATCCTCAAAAACTTCCATTGTGGACCAAGGAATACATTGTAGTTCTTCTCTAACAATATCCAAATTACATGAACGAAAAGAGCGAACCCATCGATATGTAGTAGCTAGGAGGATGCTGAACAGTAATTGCAAAATCAGCAATCTGCATGAGCACGGTGATCACTTAGCCCAGTGGCTTGCATGTGTAACAGAGGACGCACAAACGCTGGGTGTACACAACACATGATCAATGAGGCTAGAAGAGTATTCTGTCATGAGAGGGCCTATAGCTACAGTACAGTGATTTGCAAAGTTCTTGCCTCCGTTCAGAAAAAGCTGTGATAGTTTGCATTGTTTATCACTGATAAATAAATACTATCCCACTATAGGGACCTGCATGCATGTGAGAAGGCTTAGCTATAATGAAAAATGACCGACCGCCCGCATACTAACTGAGCACAAAATTTGCTGGACGATGAGAAACAACAAATAAAGTTTGCCTGGCCTAACTAAATAACCAATCATATGACACTATCACAACTTTCGCTTTTTTGAACTTATATAGCTACATACGTATATAGTGCCTTTGAAAACAGTGCTGCTTTGTAGATTGTTCTCTTTTAAATTACTGAATTTAATTATCTCATCAGTGCAGCTAGCTATGACAAGAGCAGAGCTGCACCAATTCTGGTATATAGCCAGTGCAATATCATGCATATTGAAGCACTGGCATTTCCCTTTGATCTGAGGTGTGAAAGTGTATTATCTGTATCGGTATAGGGCCAATTAGCTATATCAGCATTTTTTGGTGTTACTGATCGGAATCGGTAAAGTATTTTACACAAGTACCAATTCTTTTGTTAGTGGTAGCTATAGCTATCTACTATTTCTATGTGCTTTTATGCACTCTTTGATATAATTTTCAAGTTATTTAGTTAAATGATTAAAATTAATTATGATTGCACACTGTGGAGTGTGCTTCCATGCATGTATAGGTATCGCTTGTGAATGCATTTACCAGCAGTACTTGGTACTTGAAGACTTGAAGTATTGGTAAAATTTGGAATTGGTGCAGCCCTAGACAAGAGTTAGCTATCTATTGTGTTGTATGGTGTAGATATATACAGTAGCTAGCTATGTAGCTATAGCTAACCAGCAGTTTCTATTCAGTGATTACCACTGCATGCATGTAGGTAGCTGCCATTGCATAATATGGTAAATATATTAGCTACCGGCATGCAGTGGTACCATATCATAGCGTTGGCATGTAGTGATACCATGTCAGAACTGTTGATGCTGATTACAGACATCATGGTAGTATCATCTGCACGGAGGCTTCAATTAAGACTTTATTCAACATTAGCTACTAGCTAAGTTATCAAGTGGAAGCTTAAAGCCAGCTGTGCTGTAGCTAAACACTATGGTATGATATATGGTATCGCTGCATGCCAATACTATGGAATGGTATCACTGCATGCCAATACTATGGAATGATATCACTACCAGTATGCTGTCCCAGGCCTGGTGGAACTGCTCATGATCATTGGTCGGGTTTTCACCCGAGCAATTTTCAAAGTTTCAAACACTAAAAATTCATTCAGTGAATTAGAGTTTATAGTTATGATATGACCATTGGGCCAGGGTTATTACTCATTGAAAATGCTATCAGATTCAATCTCAGGAGAAGGGCATTTTTGAACCACCAGTGTGGCATAGTCTCATGTTGCCAATCCATTTTTAACGTGTGCAATGAAGTGCATGTTAAGAAAAAAGTGTGTCTGGCAATGGTGGGATGCTTTGAATACATCTGCAGTTCCTTTTCCTCACCAAATCTTAGGTGCTTCTGCCAGCCTTGTATCCGGCAATATAAAAAGTCTGCTAACAGTTCCTAAACTACTTGATGAATAAGACAATAAGATTTTCCCCTCTACTGGTACATCATTGAATTACATTCCAGGTGTGAAAATCTTTTTGTATTGTGTTTCCCAGACTGTTTTTCGGGTTGCCGGGGCATGCACTGCGAGATTACTTGCACATGTGATCTACCAATTCAGCATGCCTGCAACCTTTACTTTTTGCTACATACGTATAGCTACGTATATATCAATTTTTTTGCCTGTGGTTATAAACCTTATGCTATAGCCAGCTATATGCAGAATATAAAGAAATTTAGTCATGCGTGTGGTTTAATCTATTGTTTTCCATTGTCACATTGTGGGTAGTTTTGTTTTAATAGGCAACCTCCAAAGTAACAACTTTATGGTATTCACGAATACTTACTATATTACATTTGTGGAACTCACTACCGGTTGTAATTGATTATCTTTATCAATTGATAGCTCAGTACTATTATTAAGAGACAGCTTAAGCTACTGGTTTTCATGCATGTGCATGCATGGTTCAAATTAATTGATAACTTCTCCATGTCGGTACATTCCACCTTGTGAATGTATTCCCTTGCTGTCATTGCTCCAGACTAGCTACCAGTATTCAATTTCCTGAACCATGCAGTTAGTTATGCTTATAGTAGCTACAGGGGTAACTATAGCCATGTCATCTAGGTATACTATGTAGCTAATGTAAGCTATCATATGTTTGTTTGAACACTACAAACACCAAAAAAGCATTTATGTGAGACAGAATGTATAGACTCCATAACCAGGCATGTTTTTAAACACATTGTATCTAGAACTGCCAAAGACATCACCACCCTTACAAACAATTAGACAGTTGAGTGCATTCGAATCAAGAACTACAGAAAGGAGAAAATATTATCTCCTCTCACATCATACATTGTAACCTTACAATACACCACACTCATGCACAACTTACCTCTCAACCCATAGAATA
Organism: Spongia lamella; assembly: GCA_963930835.1. Classification (NCBI taxonomy): domain Eukaryota; kingdom Metazoa; phylum Porifera; class Demospongiae; order Dictyoceratida; family Spongiidae; genus Spongia; species Spongia lamella. The sequence goes on along the minus strand of OZ005748.1, from coordinate 4,320,710 downwards.
GGGCTGCGCCTATTATGCTTTTATTTTTACCTATTATTCTTTTGAGAATTTCTTTTAAACTTTACCTATTAGCTATATTCCAAAATTATTCCCAACTTTTACCTATTATTCCAAAATTATTCCCACACATTTAACCTTAAACAACTACTTATTAAGTATGCACAACATAATATTTATTACCTTAAATGTGCAAGAATAGGCCCTCTACAGCATTTGAATTGTCATGGATACGAGAAATATTTGATTGTGGGTTTAAGTTTCCATTAGTCTAACTCGCATGTTAAAGATTTTGCAGCAGCGTATTTAACTTTGATTATCAGAGATACTAGAGAGTTTATAAGTGAGTGTTTTGTATTTATGGCGGATTTATAGTGTAGCATAATTTAAACTTGCCCTATTATTCCAGCATAATTCTTAATTCTTTTCACTTCCTATTATTCCCAAAATTATGCCGGCATATTAGGCGCAGCCTTACCATAGAATCTAAGTCTCGACTCGTGCACTACTAATAACATTTGTGTTGTGCCACCGTAGTAGGTTGGCTCCATAATGACAACTGCTTCAGTAGACTGTTCTCCGTCATTAACTTATATAAGTTCTCGTATAAGTTAGTGTTAGGGTCTCAAACAACCAGGTGAATATAAGATTAGGCATATAGCTAAGTCCCCTAGAAACAGCTAAGAGTACCTCTAGAAATAAATTGGGTGACATCATGCCTCCAAGTTATAGTCTATCCCATATAAACATACATCCTGTTGGCTAGCAATGGCAAAAGTTTTGAAGAGGAAAGTTTCAGTTTTTAGCTATGTAATGTGAAAGTTTAGCTACCTACAAATTTTGTAAATTAAACACTATACACAATAAACATTTTTGCTAACAAAGAAATCTTACATATAGCTAGCTAGCTAGCTAAATATTGGTTAGTAAACGGAGAAACTTTTATCTCCTCATGTTATTAATGGAATGTGACTTCTCAAATTTTATCTAGCTACTGGAATTTGAACTGACACCTCTGTCATTACATTGTTTTTGAAATATGACCATCTATATATGCATGTTAATTAACATTGTACATGGTAACTATATATGCCATGTTGTAGCAACTGCATGTGGGAAGCAGGTAATGAGTAAATGAATCAAATGAATGTTTAAATATCATGAATACTATTATGCTGTATGTGATAAGCAATTACACTGCTGGTAGCCAATCCCACTACTTATACATCCCAAATATAGAGGTGTAGCAAGGACAGATATTGAGTGTGGGCTAAGCACAGTTACGTAGTGGATCTCTGAAGTGGGTCTGGGGGTCACCCTCCAGAAGCTAGCTAGCTAGATATATATTTGGCGATATATATTTTGTAAAGTACAGAAATACGTAGCTGCCACCTAATGCAAGATTTGGTGTGTATTTAATTCAACACATCCAGAATCTTAATTGATTCAGAAGGAGCTAACATATATATATATCCAAAGTAGTAGTTACCAGAGGGCGTTGTAGGTGCAACCCTTTAGAAGGTATACAGATTGTTGTACAGAACGATCGCAAACCACCACTATGTACAAGAATTATAGTGTGTTTGTGTGTTTATGTATGTATGTATGTGTGTGTGTGTGTGTGTGTGTGTGTGTGTGTGTGTGTGTGTGTGTGTGTGTGTGTGTGTGTGTGTGTGTGTGTGTGTGTGTGTGTGTGTGTGTGTGTGTGTGTGTGTGTGTGTGTGTGTGTGTGTGTGTGTGTGTGTGTGTGTGTGTGTGTGTGTGTGTGTGTGTGTGTGTGTGTGTGTGTGTGTGTATGTATGTATGTATGTATGTATGTATGTACCTACGTATGTACGTACGTACGTACGTACGTACGTATGTATGTATGTATGTATGTATGTATGTATGTATGTATGTATGTATGTATGTATGTATGTATGTATGTACGTACGTATGTATGTATGTATATATGCATATATGTATGTAGCTATATCTTTGAAGTAAATTAACACAGTAGCTAGCTATTAAAGGCCAAACACTGATGATAGCTTGCATTGGGTATTGTTTTTATTCATACAATACAGTGGGTAAAGCTTCTGCTTATAATATACAATATAGCTATGTAACCATTTCATAAATAGAATGTAAACATATATACGTAGTCCTTTGAAAAATATTTAAATAACTATATCTATATATATTCATATGTCTTCTTCAGGGTTATAACTAATTGATTATTACTATAGTTAGTTAACTAACATTATTCTTCAAACTGTTTATCATTCTTGATACTCAATTCCCCTGAATCCTATGATGTATAATGTAATAATAACTTCTACTGCATATAGCTACGTAGGGAATTTTCAAGGTAAAATTTTTTGCTATTTTCGCGAATTAGCTCACAACCTCAAAACTTCAGCTATAGCTATATAGAGCTAACAAGTCCTTGATACAATAGGTATCCTTGAAAATTTATTCCCGAGAACAAGTTCAAAATGCAGTATCCTTGAAAATTTTGTACCTCATAATTTTCCCAAACTCACAGTATTATTAATAGCCAGTAGCTAACTACGTACAAGAAAATTTCAAACTCACTTGTAAGTCATTAATTGATGTGAGTCGCTGTGCTTCATCACATGCCAGCAGCTGATCATATGAGCATGAATTTCTATTGGGCACTATATAGAAATATTGCAATCATCGCTTAAATATATATGTAGCTAGCCAGCTACGAGCTATAAAGATCTACTTAAACATGTGCTATGGTATAGCTACGTAATAGCTACATAGTTATAGCTAAAGTCTTACATGACTTGAGCTTCTTCTTAAAAACCACGATCATTACTATGATCACTAAAATCATTATAATCACACAGATGATAGCACTGATGATGGCATACACATATTTCTGTTGTATCGTTACTTGCTTAGTATGAGGCTGTGGGTTATCATTGTCAGATTGAGTAAGAACTATAAACAACCACAACAATAAAATTAAACACTCATATGCATGGCAGCTGTTATGATCAATTTTACCATTTACATATATATGTACCTATATGCTGCTCTATAGCTAATTACCTAGTAACAAATAGCAAGTAGCTATAGCTACCGGCAATATTTACGTATAAATTCATACGTAACATGATGACATGGGCTAGCTATTGCATGCATGTCATGTGCATGGCTAGGTAGCTATAGCTACGTAACACTAAGTAACATTATAGCCATATTTATTATTACCAATTATCTGGGGGTAGCTGCTATTCATGTATTCAGTTTTTCCGCTTATAGTGTTTACATTGGTCGGAGATGATAGCAACCCTAACTGAGTTTTTGTCTTTGTCTCATTAAACAATGGTCTAACCAAACTATTGTCACTCGTGTAGAATCCAATGAAGTCGTGGTCTTCAACTTTGATTTCAACTGGTAATGTGTAGTTTATAAAGCATTGTTCATGATGTTTAGTAGCGGTGCTTTGACAATTAGAGTATTCATCAGCAAAATCCAATTTTATTTCCTTTACAAGATTTATAGCAACAGTTGCTGCATCATTTGGTCTCCAGATTTGAAAGTAAAAATTATAATCATGCTCTTCAAGGTTTACCAAAAAGTGTCCAAGAATTCTTGTAACATTAGTACTACATTGAAATTTAAGTAGTGGGAATAGGTAGTATCCATGAGATAAATAATTGACTTGCTGATCTAATTTGGTCTCTTTTTCATTTGACAAGGCTGATGGAAATTTTCTTGCACAATCAGTGATACTACCATCTAACAATGAGCAATTGAGCATAACAGTATAATAATAGTTGTGACCCGGTATGAAAAAATAGGGCTTAGCTACTGTATGTATACATAAAATTTGAATTTCAAAATTAAATATGTAACTACACATGGGAGTCTAGCACAATTTTCACCATTTATGCAGGTTTTCATAGGTATGTATGCAATTTATAGATTTTATAAATCTTTTAAAGTAATGGAGATAGAGTTAGTTATTATAATATGAATAGGTGTATTTTGTGTACATAAGCCTGCAGGTTTCTCATGCTGGGTCACAGCTATACATATATAGCTATACATTATGTATACATATAGCTATAATTGGGCTATATAGTTACTTAACACTAACTATGATATATATACATATGTATGTACATACGTACATAGCTAACTACATAGCTACCTCAATTTTATGTTTATTGTGTACAGTACTGCATGTATACTTGTATGTTGCATGGGAGGATCAAAAGGTTCAACAGTGTTACGTATACATAGCTATGCGTATATACCATGATTATAGAACTGTGGTTGGGTAGCTATTATACATAGCACTGAGGTTGGGTAGCTATAGTTATACAATGGCAGCTCATTGACACTTTTCATCAAAGAAGACATTCATGCATTCACGATCATTTGTGCAATTCCTTTATTCAGAAATACTATCAAATAACTGCATGTGTTTTAGTCACACATCAGTGTGTGTAAAATACAATAAAACACTTAACTCGGCTTCTCCTCATGCTATATTTGTCACACCTCAAACTGCTACATACTAGTAGCATAGCATATAATATACGTATGTAGTTATCAAAGCTAAGTATATGGACAGAGCTTTGTAGTATCAAGAATCAATTTATTACAGTTTCATGCACCAATGACTTAATTGGTATATAGCTAGCTAGCTATAATTATAACTACCTTGTTGAACCCTTTGATCTGCCCACATAAATATGATACACATGCAGTACTATATATATACACATGTGCAATAAATATTTGAGGTAGCTAGTGTATGGCTATAATAATTACCTTATATGCACTATACGTATATATATACTTACGTATATAGATATTACATTATATACACAGCCTAAAGCCTCACTGTTGGGCCTACACTAGCCCTGGAACTAACCAGGTTCACAATAAAATACATAATTATAAAATAATACATACACATACCACACTAATACCGTATACGTCAAAACATTCGAGGGGGAAAACTTTCGCGGTTCATCAACAATGTGCATAATGTAGGGAAACTTTCGCGGTTCGCAGCCTTAAAGCCCACGCGCGCCTCTGCAATACGGATTTTAAAGTGTGCGCAAATTAGAATAAAGTTTGACACGCGCGCTGGGCGCATGGCTGAAGCCGAATTTGAAACTGACAGTTCTGTCCGTGGTTATCATGTGTATCAAGACAATTGGACACCTGTGATTGGAGAACGACTTCACTGCGAACGGTAATTATTTTCTAATTGTGAAGCAGGAAAAGTTTCAATGGTAAAACATTCGCGTTTTGCTAAAATCCGTGAAAACCGCGAAAGTTTTCCCCCTCGAATGTTTTGACGTATACGGTATTAGTTTAACATAATGACACTACAAATATGGAATGTTGACCACTGTAACTACGTATAATGTGATTATAGTACCATATTGCACATAGAGTTTGGCGGTATTGCTTTTTTTCAAAACGGTATGGTATTGAGAAAAATACCTCGGTATTACTAAATACCTTTATGGTTTCATTGATCATATAGGTTCATTAAACTTATATTATAATCTAGGGTTGAGCGGTATCAGAAAAAACAAAACGGTACAGTATTGTTATAAAATACCTCGGTATACGGTATTCCATTAATTTACAGTTACTCAATGTATGAGTAATCACTTAAATTTATGGCTAGATATATCCCACAAGTCATAACTTGTGGTTATAAGTACATATATACAAGTACGTAGGCTGGAACTACGTAGACCAAAAGTGTATATGTATATGTTAACCTCAGTATTTACATAAAGTATGGCTTTATGGCCACCCCTAAGCCACAGAAAAATGTAAATAGCTGCTATGACGATATCCGGTATTCACAATAATGGAAATCGGTATTGATTTCATTTCTCGGTATATGGTATTACCGGTATACCGCCAAACTCTAATTGCACAACATATTTTCACAGTATAGTTACCGTATAGCCTAAATATTTCAAGGGTAAAAATTTTCACTGATTTCGTGGATTCATCCCTGATAGTGAAAAGTTTATCCTCGGAACTTTTCCTTTGAATTAAATTTATGGCACTTAGCGGTATCTTTTAATAATAATGGTGCTAATTGTTTAATGAAATATTTCCCTATAGTGCACTGAACCTTTGACAATTAACTACCCAACCACAGTTCTATATATTATATAGAAATGTGGTTGGGTAGTTATAGATTTATATAATTATAGTACTGTGGGTTAGGTAGTTATGGAACAATAGAGTAGCTATAGTTATAAAATGGTATGTAGGTCATTGACATTTTTTATCAAAGAAAACCGTGCAGCTGCAATTCCTTTATTCAGTAACTAGCTACTATCAAAGAACTGCATGTGTACACATCAGTAGGTGTACAAAACACTTAAAGCACTGCCGCTTCGTTTGTATGAAATATAGCTACAGCTCTTGGTGAGAGTCTCATGACAATTATTGCACTCATCTTCGCCTCGTGCTATATTTGCCACTCGACTCTCATCTCAAGCTCGAGCTGTAGTAGCTATATATAGCTATGTAGCTAACATAGCAGGACAGAGCTTTGTGATATTGAGAAATGGATGAGAGTCAATATGTGGCCATACAGCTTCACAGGTATTAGTTATACTATAGCTAATACCATTGCCAAAGGTTCAGTGCACTATAATAGGGAAGTATAAGTACGTATACTTTTACAGTTTTACTACACATGTAGCTAGCTATGTTGGGTGACCAAACTGAATTAAATGTTTTAGTCACCTGTAGCTACATTAAAACTGCATTTAATCTGACATAGCTACAGATATAACATGCATCATGATGCATAAGCCTATAATCACAGACAACAACCTGCTTTCGTCTTCCTGCACGTATTGAACAACCCAGAATGCCTGACCTCACTTGCAATTTTTCTGATGGCTAAATCATGCAGTGACCAGTCGTATAGTTACTTAGGCACATCAAGTTATAGCATTAGTATATATGACTATATATAGTCAAGTTTTAAAAAATTGGGCCGTAACATAATATAGCTAGCTATATGATCCTCTCTCTGATAAGAAGCAACAGCCGGCCTTGACCTGGTAGAATATATGGGCAAAACTACCTACATAGGCGCTCATATTATTATTAGGCTAGCTACATATAAAGCTATACGTATCTATAGATATTACAGCACGTTTTTATTTGTGTATATCATGCACAGCCTGAGGCCTCACTGTCTGAGCCTACACTAGCCCTGGAGCCAGCCAGGTCCGCAATAAAATACGTACATATAAAATAATACATGCATATACCACACTAATTGACACTATAAATATGGAATGTTGACCACTCTAACTATAATGTGATTATAGTACAGTAACACATCATATTTTCACAGTGCATGCATGGTTAATACCCTTATAGTAGCTACGTAGCTTAGCTTAGCTAGCTATATACTAGCTGTATAGTTATGTCATTCAAATGCATCCCGCACGGCCGTGCACACCAATAACTATATAGCTATAGCTACGTATATAGCTATGTATATAGCTACGTATAGCTATAAAACTGGTTTAGTAACATCAATTAGTACATAATAATTATGACACCATGTAGTACTAATTGCCCTAATAGTGGTGTGATTAGTCATGAATGTGCGACTTCTGAAGTACCAATGGTCTGTCAGCAATTATATACAGTATGGTTTCAAAACTGGCTGACCTGTTTCAAAACCAGTCAACTTGATTTAACATGCTATAGGAGCTGACCAGTTTTAAAATGGTCATTTATTATTGATTTTATTCTAAAGCTGATTGCAATTGGCTAGTGAATTAGGTCACGGTAGCTACGTAGCTATAGATATCTATAGCTATGTATAGGTGCAGCCAATCTTTCAGGTTCTGGAATCAATGAGATGAGATTTTATAAAATTCAGCTGAAATTTCGTTTTTTGCCTGATTTGTCTATATATAGCTATATAGCTACTGCATGCATGGTTCTTCTTTCAGTCACATGATAAAGGGTTGTCAGTAGCTATAGCTATACAACTGAATAGATCTCAGTCTCTCAGCGTTAAAACTCCGAACTGCACACAAATAATTGAACAACTAACTGAGTAGCTAAGTTGGCTAGCTATATAGCTACTCATTGACAGCGGGCTATACGCGTGTATATATATATGTATAGTGCTGACTTGACAGCTAAACTGAGACATGGATCGGAAACTGATCAGTTGGCCAATGGGTGACCCGCTAAAAACCCATTGATCACACTTCTTAAGTTGGGCTGTGCCCTATATAATTATAGCTGCCCGCTCAGAAGTACTGCCCAGCCTCGGAGCTCGGCTCTCGATTAGCCGCGGCCGCCGGTGCTAGAACAATTCATATTGCTAACGTCACAGTTCTTTTAAGCAATATATGTAGCTACAATACAACTGATATACAATACTAACCACCAGCAGAACTGGATGTAAAGAACATTTGCAATAACACCATCAGCAATAACATTTTGATCAGTGCCAGTTTAACCTCCACGTCACCGTGACAGTTCTAATCTGATATACCAATCCGTATAGTATGCCGAGCCGGTTAGCTGAACGAGCTTAAACAAACTGCTTGCCTAACAAGGGTGTGGCGCTATATACGTCACGTGCAACCTGTTTATACGAAACCTGATGCACTTTCGTAACCACGGTTACCAAATCATCACCAATCGTAATGCGTACAACGGTTTACGGTATTTTAGCAAAACCCAACAAGGGGTAACACGGTAATGTAAGTAATGTATTAATCAATTAAGTTCTATTAAACAGTTCTATAGAGATCCAGCTCAGTAATATTGATTATATGTAGATTGTTCCAATCAAGTGCAAAACTGAAAGAACAGCGGCACACATCCCTTCTGCGTGGCATAAACTGAGCTAGTGTAGCTAATTTAAGAGAATGAAGGGCTCTAGTGGATGAATGGCCATAGTATAGGAAATTTAGGTAGAATGTATTGAGGTGGAATACATATTAAGCTGTTCAGGATCTTGAATAGCATAATCAGTCTTGGTCAGTTTTTTCTATTTTGTCATAAGAGGGCCTACGTAGCTACAGTACAGCGATTTGCATAAGTTCTTGCTTCCGTTCAGAAAAAGTTGTGATAGTTTGCATTGTTTATCATAAATAAATACTATCCCGCATGCACGTCAGAAGAAAAATGACCGCCCGCCCGCATATAACTGAGCCGGCACAAAATTTGCTGGATGAGAAACAACAAATAAAGTTTGCCTGGCCTAAATAGCCAATCATATGACACTATCACAACTTTCGTTTTTTGAACTTCGCAAATTAAAGCCTTATAAGTAAAACCACCTCGTAAACCACTGTACGGCAGCGAGGTACACAATTTACTCGCCAGCCGCTTATCGATGTCTCGATTATAACAGCCGGCGCTTATAATCGGGATATCGATAAGCGACTGCGCGTAGAATCAAATTTTGTGAGATAAAGGAGAGATAAGACGAGTTGTATGCTCTACTCACCAATGATGAAAAACATTACCCGTTTTGAGGTGCCTTCCATTCACATTATGCGTTATGCGCAGATAATCAGAGTCACCTCCTAACAATCAGTGGTGGGTGACTGCACACTGATGCTTGTAAATGCATGTATAGTGCCTTTGAAAATATTGATACGCATATAGCTACAAGCAGTGCTTCTTTGTAGATTGTTCTCTTCACTGAATTTAATTATCTCATGCAGCTAGCTATGACAAGAGCAGGGCTGCACCAATTCTGGTAGCTATAGTAGCCAGTGCAATATCATATTGAAGCCACTGGCATTTCCCTTTGATCTGAGGTGTGAAAGTGTATCATCTGTATTGGTATCGGGCCAATTAGCTATAGCTACCAGCATTTTTTGGTGTTACTGATCGGAATCGGTAAAGTATTTTACACAAGTACCAATTCTCAGTTTTGTTAGTGTGGTATATCTACTATTTCTATGAGCTTTTATGCACTCTTTGATATAATTTTCAAGTTATTTAGTTAACTGATTAAAATTAATTATGATTGCACACTCTCCATGTATCGGTATCGCTTGTGAATGTAGTTAACAGCAGTACTTGGTACTTGAAGTATCGGTAAAATTTGGAATTGGTGCAGCCCTAGACAAGTGTTAGCTATCTATTGTGTTATTATGGTATAGATATATACAGTAGCTAGCTACATATGTAGCTAGCTAACCAGCAGTTTCTATTCATGCAGTGATTACCACTGCATGAATGTGCATGGTAGCTGCCATTGCGTAATATGGTAAATATATTAACCACCGGCATGCAGTGATACCATACCAAAGTGTTGGCATGTAGTGATACCATGTCAGAGCTGTTGATGCTGATTAGGCTTCAAGACTTTATTCAACATTACTAGCTAAGTTATCAAGTGGAAGCTTAAAGCCATGCAGCTGTGCTGTAGGTAAACACTATAGTTACGGGGGTATGATATATGGTATCACTGCATGCCAATACTATGGAATGGTATCACTACCAGTATGCTGTCCCAGGCCTGGTGGAACCGCTCATTGGTTGGGTTTTCACCCGAGCAATTTTCAAAGTTTCAAGCACTAAAAATTCATTCAGTGAATTAGAGTTTATAGTTATGATATGACCATTGGGTTATTGAAAATGCTATCAGATTCAATCTCAGGCATTTTTGAACACCCAGTGTGGCATAGTCTCATGTTGCTAATCCATTTTTAACATGTGCAATGAAGTGCATGTTAAGAAAAAGTGTGTCTGGCAATGGTGCATGGGATGCTTTGAATGCATCTGCAGTTCCATTTCCTGACCAAGTCTTAGGTGCTTCCGCCAGCCTTGTATCCGGCAAAGTAAAAAAATCTGCTAACAGTTCCTAAACTGCTCGATGAATAGGACAATAAGATTTTCCCCTTTACTGGTACATCATTGAATTACATTCCAGGTGTGAAAATCTTTTTGTATTGTGTTTCCCAGACTGTTTTTCGGGTTGCCGGGGCATGCACTGCGAGATTACTTGTACATGTGATCTACCAATTCAGCATGCCTGCAACCTGTACTTTTTGCTACATACGTATAGCTATATATCAATTATTTGCCTGTGCTTAAAAAGTTTATGGTATAGCCAGCTATGCAGAATATAAAGGAATTTAGTCATGCGTGCGTGTGGTTTGATCTGTTGTGTTCCATTGTCACGTTGTAGGTAGTTTTGTTTTAATAGGCAACCTCCAAAGTAACAATTTTATGGTATTCACGAATACTTACTATATTACATTTGTGGAACTCACTACCGGTTGTAATTGATCATCTTTATCAATTGATAGCTCAGTACTATTATTAAGAGACAGCTTAAGTTACTAATTTCCATGTGCATGCATGCATGGTTCAAATTAATTGATAACTTCTCCACATGATGTCGGTACATTCCACCTTGTGAATGTACGTATGCCCTTGCTGTCATTGCTCCAGACTAGCTACCAGTATTCAATTTCCTGAACCATGCAGTTAGTTATACTTATAGTAGCTACAGGGGTAACTAGGTATACTATGTAGCTAATGTAAGCTATCATATACGTATGTAGTTCTTTCATCAAGACTAAAATTACAGTCTTCAACAAAGCCAAAAAGTTAATTAGCATGTACTAATTACGTATCTAATGCCAATTAGCTGGTTGTTAGATGACACATAGGCCTGAGCCTATTATGCTGACATAATTTTGGGAATAATAGGTTGCAATTTTATGAGAATAATTCTGAATAATAAATTACAAGAATAAGTATGAATAATCGGTGGTGATGTGGGAATAAAATAAGAATAATGGGTCAAAAATTTGGGAAGTTTGGGAAGGAATAATAGGTAAAATTTTGAGCATACTAGGCTCAGCCCTAATGACACAGCTATCATGCACAGGTATGAAATCACCTCAATTCTCTAAGACTCCAAGTCAATATCGATATCTTCATTTCTCCCACACATTGTATCAATCACCTGTCTCTGCAATTTTACTAAAGACTTTACCTAAATACCACTTTCGTCCCATGTGCTTAATATTCTCTCCAAAACTCCAACAAGGGATTCTTGTACTTCATAAGCCTGTCCTTGAGCTGCATGACTCTTCACATATCAACTTACTAAGGTTTTCAATCAGTTTATCTGCTGAATAGCTATATACTGCTGTCCACTTTTGATAAACAAACAATATAGAGTTTTCTGTGCCATCAACAACTCACATACGTAAACTGAGGCTTGTGTAGATCACAACTTTAGATTTTATGGAATGCAGTTAAAAGTTTGGGGTTGTATATATAATTTGTACAGAAGAGGTAAACTGTTAATATCGCTATTGATTTGTAACTACAGTATAGCTACAGTACCTTATAAGAAATATTATGGATTGGATTTTTGTCATAGCAAGGTTTACTACTCACTTTTAGTTCTACCTAACACATGCACATGCACTAAAAATCATACAAGTTCCTTCAAATGACTTGTAGCTGGCTTCATTCCTTACCATAAGCAAAATAGTTATAGACCATTATATGAATTAGCTACCAGTATTCATATTCATAACACACTTAATATGACAATGCGTTAACCATAGATAGTCTTACTGAAGAGGTAGCTAGTATCGATATCATTCACAAAGTAAAAAAGTAATAAAGAATGTATACGTTTGTTTGAACAACTACGAACAAAAGAACACCAAAAAAGCATTTATGTGAGACAGAATGTATAGACTCCATAATCAGGCATGTTTTTAAACACATTGTATCTAAAACTGCCAAAGACATCACCACCCTTACAAACAATTAGACAGTTAAGTGCATTCGAAACAAGAGCTACAAAAAGGAGAAAATATTATCTCATTCTCCGTCATAAACTTATAACATGCTCTGAGATGTAACAAAGAGCTCCAGCATTGATATCATAATTATTAAAGCGATTTTCTCTGAACTAGCAACCAGAGGGGATTCCTTCTTTTACACATTTTGATGTCAGAAAGATTGAATGGTTGGTAACTATATAGCTCTATGCACTCAGCTCATTCCAAGTCTATGTATGTTTACAGAGTGTTCTGATAAGGCGTGTATCATATAACACCAGATCAGATTTGGATTTTTGGTATTATTAAAAAGAGCTTCTGCACCAACAATTTCTTCAAATTGTATTAACTCCCACTGTATCAAGGTAAGTAGATGATGCTGTATCTGCCATGCTTACTAGCAGGTGTAAGCCATGGCCACAAAAGAAGTTGTTTAGTATGCTACACCTTTGTTGCTCAACAACATTCAGTTCGCCCTAGTTATCAATCTCACTGGGCAGAACTTCTAAATGTTAAGGATATTTAACAATACTAGCTACTTGATTCTGATTGCACTGGAAGTTCCAAGCCAAAAAAAGCCACACCAGCTTGTTGAAAAGTAAGTACTTAATACCATGATGGGTAACTGATCCACTTAGCATTTCTGCTAAACTAACTCAAGAGAGTAACTGCTATGTGTGTAGCTACATGCAGTCTGATGTAGAAACTTGAAAGAATATAGAATATTAATGTAGACCCCATAATCAGGCATGTTCTTAAATCTTAGAACTGCCAAATACATTACCACATGTGTATGCTGAGATGAAACGATTAGCTTGTCAACAGCTGAGTGAATTCAAAGAGCTATACAGAAAGGAGAAAATTTCATTTCCATAGTAATGGGATCATAACAAACTACAGCATGCAGAAATAAAAATAGATTCCTTTGCATGCTTAATATTAGGAGATGTCAAGAGATATGCATAGTGAATTGTTTCTTTTTTATACTTAGTTGTATTACTACTAAATTCAAATTTGCAATATTAGAGCAGCTAGCTATATCTATTGTAGGAAATGGGCAGCTATTCAGTAGCTATATATACTAGCTACATTACAAATTCCATGTTTTTAAAATGTTTAGCTGTATTTCAATGCTGCTTTATTTGTAAGCATTCTGTAAATCAAGGTATAAGTTGTGACCAGATTCCAATGGAGCTCCCAGAACATCACACTGTGGTCCAGCTGATTGTTTGTCCTCCTCAAACCAGTGAAATAATACAAATGGTGGTTGCGAGATTGTCTTCAGTATGGCAGCAAAAGTAGGCCGAAGTCTGTGCACTGGATTCCTATAAGACAAAACAAACATGTATATAGCTACCAAACCATGCCGGCACTAGCTAGTTTAGTACATATATGTATGAGTGGAAGTAACATACTGTACTATATCACAGTTATAATCAGTTAAAGCTAGCAAATTGTATATATAATATTAATGGGATTATTTAGCATGTACAGATGTACGTAGATACACAAGAATATGTGCCTTCTGTATACATGTGTATGCCCTCCAGTGCCTAACTGGTAAAAATTATACTCCTACGTATTTATTGATCTATTTTGAATTTTCATGGAAATCCCTTTGCTCTTATTCTCCTACATAGGTATGTGTTATCATTATACCAGCATTTGTATATGCATCATTAATTTTTACTGTTTACATAATGCATCATCAGGCCAATTAAAGAAACAGTGCTAGAAATTTAAAGCGACTGTTCTATTAAAGTAATTCATATTACTTGGAGACGGACAAGTTAGTAGGCTCCTTTTAAATAACATGTTAATGATTATACGTACACTGTTGTTGATATACTATTAGTATAGCGGGTTTTATCTGCAAGGTCCTAATTTGTGTGAATTTTGCGAGGAATCATGAGCTAGCAAATTTTAAACTGAGATAAGTACAAACAACAATAGACTTTTCTATGTAGCTGTCACGCAGTTCACAAATTTAATAATAGCTAATATTACTGCTAGACTATAAAATCAATGATTCACATAAAGTGCGCCTAGCAAATCAAACCAACCATACGGTAATTTATATAATGACATTGTAAATACTTAGCTATGTAACATTGTAAAATAGTTTTATGCCTTGTAATAGCTAATTTAGAAGTAATCAAAATAACTCTCTATGTATACTATGGAGTTATCGTTATGTATAAAGCAATAGTTACAAATAATTATACACACTCTGTAATACATACGTATGTACAGTAACTGCATGTAGAACTAACCAACACTGAATCATTAAGCTATAGATGTGTCGTGCACATCCTGGAGGAGGCGGGAGCCTATAACCTGTGCCAATCAATGCTGATATCTAATAACAAAATGTAGCATTGTAACATTATCAAACCTTGCATGTGTTGTCTTTCAGCTATAAGGGAGGCTAACTCATTCTATCAAATTATCAATCTATTAAAGAACTAGCTACTGGATTTAAATATGAAAAGTGTGATGCCTATCAAATTTATTGCTTAAAATTAATACAGCCAACTCGTATGTATATATGTAAAATAACACCGTAAGTTTACTACATAATCATTGCATGTGTGGTGTGTAATACGCTAACCTCGCTATTGTTGTAATCTCTATAAGGTCTCTCTCCAAGACTCCACATCTCATACAAGACAACGCCATAACTCCACACATCACTGGCTGGAGTGTACTTCCGAAATAACAAAGCCTAAAATGTACATGTAGACTGAACACTACACAACCATAATCCACAGTGTTATAGCTAGCTAAGGTATACGTAGATACTAGTATGGTATAATACAGTATCTTTTCCATTATCCAGTGCAGCCAATGATATTATATAATTATAATGCTGCTTTAAGTTGTGTTATATGTGTTCCATGCATGCACATTATACATATGTATGCATGCATATACATACGTATGTATGTAGGTTTAGTTTATATTAAAACCTAGCAATACTATAGCACAGTTGATAAACAATATTGTATACACCTCAGGTGCTGTCCATTTGACAGGAATGAATCCTCCATGGGTTATGTAGTAATCATCTTCATCCAGATCTCTTGATAAGCCAAAATCAGCGATCTATTAAATATTCATATACTGACATAAAAGTGACATCATATGTTATTTACTTTGCAAACATTTTCTTCCGAAAGTAAAATATTTCTGGAAGCAAGGTCTCTGTGGATGAAGGACTTGTTACTGAGGTAATTCATACCACATCCAATTTCACGAGCATATCTTAATAAGGTTTGAGGAAGTAGTTGGTCAACAGGCTCATCTTCCCTTCAGTGAATAATCGTACATCAGATAAAAATCGATACACATGAATACTTACTTTGGCCTAGCAGATCTCAAGAAATCTAATAGATTACCATTAGGTAGATACTCCAAAACAACCATTATCTAGACAATAAATATACTAAAAATATAAACAAAATTTTATTGATTTTTTACTCTTTCTCTACTTGCTATTACTCCATAGAATTTTATAATATTAATGTGCAGGAATTGTTGAACAGTAGCTGCTTCTCTGAGTAATTTTGTTTTCTCTTCTTCTGATGCTTCATCATGTAAAGTTTTAACGGCCACTTGATCTGCTTTTCCTGTGTGTGTCCACACTCCATGATATACTACTCCGAAATTTCCTGATCCTATTTCATCACCCAATCTAAATTAAAGAACCCAACAACAAATTTTAATTTAATATACGTATGGTAACATAAAAATATATGTAGTTATTTGTATTGTAATTTTGAAGTATTGTTGTATTATACACATGTAGCTATGGCTACACATTTATGGGATAGCTACTGTAGCTAACAAGATCCGGAAGGAAAATTAAAGTTATAGCAGCTGTAATAGCTGGATGTAAGGCATGCACAGGAAGCTTTCACAAGTGGGGGGCACAATAACTTACGTATCAGGACACGTTATATTTCTATATATGGAGTGACAGTATCCATGCATAGACAGTAAAACCTGGAGGGCATGTTTGTATGCCCCCTGGTTCCATTGCCAATATTAATGGCTGTGTATGGGTAACTGGTACATATGTAGCTCAATAGAGATGGATCAGCACTGAACCAGTAGGATGATGTATGTAAACAGCATAATTATATGTATATGCTGGCACGTAATATCACACACTTCTGAAATCTCAGTACATCTACAGCTAAAAACTAGTGGTACAACAGATTCAACAGCTGCAGTAACTAGTCACTCATTCATATGTCTTAAATTCTAAGAACATTAATATATAAACCAGCTATTAATTATGGCTGCAAATATGTACACTAATACCACCTTATATTTTTAAATACTTAATATATTATTTTCAAATTTGAAATCATTGTATCCAAGCAGCTTATACATAGTTAGCTGTGTGAAAAAACACTAACTCTATTTCATCTGGACTTATTTCTACTTCAGCTAACTCTGAGCAAATCTGTTTGAAGTCAGATTCAGGATTCTTAAAAGTATCTATAGCCTGCAAAAATAATGGCATTATGACAGTAAAATTGAACAAACATAGAGCTAGGTACATAGGTAGGTATAGCTAAAAATCACTTACACTTTCACTGATCATTGCATAAGATCTATTCCCTGATGACAGTGGCAACAACGGCTACAAAAAACACATACATGTACAGTAGCTCGCTAAACACATAGTGACATTTATTTCATGCATAACACTGTGATATGTATATAATTATGTCCTGTCTTATCTACACAAAACACACCTATTCACATTAAATGATCTATCTCTTATATTCTGTAGGCTATATGTGCTATTTAAAATGTGTAAGTTTTCATGAATTTTTATTGTATATAGCTCTGATGAAATTTTCAATGTTTAAATAGCTAGCTATTATGTACACGTACATAAAGATGAAAACTTAGCTATTATATAGCTATGCTCTAAAACTAAGGTCAAATTTTATGTGCATATACATTTTTTGGCCTGGTTACATAGCCGGCTATAGTTAGTAGCTATGTGCAAAATTTTATACACATAGCTATAGCTATGTATACCTCTGGATTTGAATCAAGACGGTAATAGCGAACACTCACAAATGATTTGTTATTTCCTGTATTTCTTGCTATTGTAGGTTGAAAATCATAATGACTTTTGGTCCGTCCTATAGAAGATGTACGTATATACGTATACACTATATGTGAATATGAACACGTATATGTATGTATGTAACTAATCAGTCATGATATGAATGATAGTGATATGATCAAGAGCTAGTACAAAATGCACCCTTGACCAGATATATGAGGTTTTGATATGATCAATGATGACAGCAGCCAAATACGTAATAGCTAGTGTATGTACATCAGAGTTGAAACTGGGTCACAATCATGGTGACCTGCATGCTGATCGATCCGCTGACCCATTGGTTTAGACCCAGTGACCCAGATAATAACCTGGATGTGACCCAGTTAAAAAACAATTTTGACCAGATTTTGGAAAACCTACCATCTTCTATTAAGAGACACATAAAATAATTCTAAGTAATTTGCCTACATAGTTTGATTGGCTAGACAGCTATGTATCTATTAGCAATACATTGAATTACCAGAATAATTGCAGAAATACTTTTGGTTGGCTTGTGGGCTAGAGTTACAGGGCCACAAAGCTAATTATTTCACTTGTGTGTAAATGGTAGCTATAATTTATAGCAAAATTTGGTCACAATTTACATCTTTAATAGTAGCTATATATAAAGCTAATGTATATAACTTGTCATTTTATATATTGATTAAGGCTGTGCCGGTGCCTGCTATCATATGAATCTATGGTTTTGTTAACCCTTTAAAGGTACATACATAATTATATATACATACGTACCCAATGATTTGTATCTCCTCCAGCAACAGGTAACAATCAAAATCAATAAAATTATTGTGATTATCAATGTAATGGCAGCAGAAATGGTTGGAACAATCACATCAGTTTTATTCTTGCTATTAGCCATTTGATCATCTTCTTGACAATAAAAGACTTGATCCAAATCTTCTTCAATTATAACTGCATTCAAGGGTAATAGTAATAATAGTATACGTAGTTACATATACGTACCTATAACTAACTATCAAAGTTTATAGTACAAATATACGTAGCTATGTATATACTTAATAAATGGTAAAATAATACCCTGCTGTAACAACCAGGTTTGTAACTTTGCTGGGTATGACAGTAATTCATGCAATGGATCATTTAACAAAAATTTGGGTATACGCATATAACCTATAGCTATCTGCTTTTCAATGTTGATGTTATTGTAGTAGTGAAAGCTACTATCATAACAGAGAAGCATTGCTTTCTATATACTCATAGCAACGCATACACATTTAAATTTTAAGCTTTATACTCCAGTGCATTAGTAATAAAACTTTTAACAGTTGTTTAAGCCAGAATTTTTACTTTAACACAGTATAAGCTAGTCTTTATTTAAACTGAAGCATTCTGTCTTGTTAGTAATACTAAAATGCCTTTTACTGGTCAATACAGTGTTACCTTTGTCTTCTTGGGCAGTAACTTATGATGCGCTTCGTTACTAAGGCCATGCACATCGACACTATTAATGGCAAGTGTCATAATATAAGGAATCACATCAAACAATCAGTGGTCATATAATCTCTTATATAATCATTTGTCATCATCTGTGAGTGTAGCTATAGTTCCTTCCTAGGTGAGAACCTGCAAACAGAATACAAGGGCTGGGTCCCAAAGATGAGTCCTGGTGTGTAACATTGCCTGAGAAGTACCACAGACTATATCCACAGTTGCCACCGAAGAGTCTCTGTTGGAAGCCATTACCAGTCACGTGAGCTACGTATACGCTTGAGCTGAATTGTGATATACAAGTGTCATATACAGTAATGAAACTGAAAAGCAGCAAAACTTGTTTAACTGGTTATTCAGACTTCATTTCACATGAATTGTTTTTAATAGCCTGGGGGTCAGGCACACATGCACACATACCAACATCTGCACAAAAACAATTTCAGGAAACCAGGCATGCACTGGCCACAGGCCAGTGCTAAAAACTTTTTTTATGAACTTGAGTGGTTATGACTGTTAGCTACCAGATACTTCTATAAACAAATAAATGACAACAACAAGCTACATATGTAGCAAGAAGTATGCATGGTGATGCTAAATTTGGATGTTTGCCAGACTACAAATAGTTTTGGTGAAGACCTAAACAATGTAGCTAGCACCCGATGCTTCATGTATAAACATGAGTGCATGATCAAATGAGCTTTGGTGGTTTTAATATGCCAAAATTCCATACTTAAACCATACAGTACATATATACATTAATATACGTAAGGTGTGTACTTTAATTAGCTAAATCATAAGCATGCGTAGCTATGTAGCTAGCTAATTAACATACCGTAGTCTAAAGCTGCTTCAATATCAACTGTTGCAAAGCTTAGCACTCCCGTCGAAGTAGTATCAAAGATACAAGGTTTATCATTAGTTACAAGTAGAAAACTTTCTGGTATAGCAGCATTATTAAGTAATCTAAGTGTTCCTATTCCATGCCCAGATGACTTCAAATAGATACCCACAACACTACCACTGTAGAACCGTAACTGTAAATTATCAACCATTATTGGTTGATCATCTACAGCAGATGGAACTGCTGCTTCTGACACAAGTTTATAACGTGAATTGCTGATTGGATGCCAAATTTGAAACATGATGGATGCTTGAACAATAATACTAACATTTAAACTAACTTCTGCAAGTATCTGATACCATGCTGTTATCTTGTTGATAATACCATTGCATGTAAAGTTAACAGAAGGAAATAAAACTTGAGAATTTCCAGACACAGACTGAGCAGGAAAATCTGATTTAACATTGGCTGATACATTTATATTATTGGGTAGATCCTTATTACATGTTTTTCCTATACAGAATAACAACATTTTACATTTATGTGTAGAAAAGACTGTATCATTATTCAGTACATCAATGAGTTGTTTTTACAGTTACATGGGTTATGCACACTACACAGTAATGGGTCAATGTATTGCCCATTTGTTTTGGCTCTAAACATGCAATGCTGGTTGTCAAAGAGGACAATTTTTGATTTACAAAAACTCTTTGACAATTACCTATATACTAGTGTTATTGTTAGTGATGATTAAAATAATTTTAGTTATTGTTAACAATAATTTTTAGCCTCTATACAAAACTATTTTTTGAAATTGTTATTGCTCAACATGCAGTTACAACACTAATAGCTATATACCATGATATAATGCTTAACCATAATGGTTTGTATAGTACACCAATGCACCTAGATCATAATTATATCCATGCATGATCATAAGAATTCCACTATATACAAATCCACAACATGATGTTTATTCAGTACATATATTATAATTATATAGCTAAAATATGTAATATGTACTGTAGTTATATTTTACACAACCAAGAATTAATAGCTATAGCTACAGTATAAAAGTATACTAAAGATTTTTGGGAGGGATTAACCAAAATAGTATATTTGAACAAAGGAATGTGGTGGGTCCAGCCCATCCAGGTTATTTATATTGTAAATACAGAAAGCCATTGTATATATATATATATATGCTTTCCATTACCCCTCTATGTGACTTAATGCATGCCCTTTGTGCACTTTGTTTAATGGTGGGTTGTGTTTTTATAGGCCAAACCACATGCTCAAGTCCATAGTTCATAGGTGATAATTCAGGATTATTATTATTAAGTTTATCTGTTATACATGAATTACTTTTGCTGGGTGAATTACTTTACCCAGCAACTGGCTTTCATTTATAGTGGAGTAGGAAAGGGGGCTGTGTTTTACTGCATGCATGTACATCTGAAATGGGTGAATTGTTGGATATCCAAGTGGTAAGTTATTTTGTAAGAACTAACATACAAAAATGAGCCATTTAGAGAATTTTCTACTTTTTGAATGAATTTGGCCCCCCATTCATCAAATTTAAACATTAATTTATAATTCCATTATTCAACTTCATAATACATAAGTAGCTACCTGGTTGTTACAATTATAGCTTAAAACGAAGGTCAGTTTACCCTTCAAATGCATAATTACATACTGTGTCAAAAAGGTGAGTTTATTTGTACCATGAACTTACGTACGTATAAATATGTATAACTTGTGAAAATTAAGTGGTCATATACATGTAACTTGTGAGAAATGATCAAATAGATACAGGGGGTGCTTCAGCCCCCTCAGCACCCCTAAATCCACCACTGTTAATCTGATGATAATTTAAACCCAAATAAGATTATGGTATTTTCATGACAGTTAAAATAAGCTAGGAGCTAACCGGGTATAGTTATATAGCTACGTACATATATACCCGCATGCAACCGTATATGTTATAGCTATGTGT
The DNA here is from genome assembly GCA_963930835.1 of Spongia lamella. NCBI lineage: Eukaryota > Metazoa > Porifera > Demospongiae > Dictyoceratida > Spongiidae > Spongia > Spongia lamella. Next base: position 4,298,454 of record OZ005748.1, on the reverse strand, counting down.
TGCATTATTTTTGTTACTGTGATAGATTAAACTTCTTATGTGTCTTGAGTCCCATGCCACTTTTGGAAATCTTGGGAAATACAAAAACCTTGAAGTTGTGCTTAAATAACTCTTTCATTAAGTGTTATTTCTAGAAACTTAGCTATATATCAAACAACTTGTAGACTCCACTTACCAAACCCCTAGTCTGATATCTATGCTTCATTGGGTAGCTCCTCCCATAAACCTTAAGCATATGTACTAAATTATGTATACATAACTATGTTTTGTGGTTATTTTGCATTTGGTAAATTTTTGTACTTTAAAAATATAAAAGACCCTATATATCTTCTGGGGGCTGCGCCTCCCCGATCCCCTGCTTCAGAGATCACCCGAGTCCAGTACTATGTTTAGTACCTCCTCTCTGGATCCACCCTTGATTCATGCGACTAAGTGTGGTTATATCAACCTATATATACATACGTATCTATCATTTGATACGTATATTGACCATTTTACAGTCAACTGTATACTATTGCTTAATAAATACCATTCTTATTTCTGCCGGGCTGGCTAGCTAGTTGTTTAACTTTATCTTCATGGATTATAGTATACATGGTTGCTAAATACTAACTTACTATGTGTAATCAACATCAGTGGAACTCCAGTCACATTCAACACATTATCATAATTGCTGTTTGTTAACACCTCTCGTTGGTCTGTCGTGTTTACTAACACATTCACAGAAGAATCATATGGTGTTCTAAATCCTATTACATCATTTGACCGAACTGTCATTCTCTTGGGTAATTTATAGTTAATAAGAATGCTTTGATCATCATTATCAGGCCAAGGGTTTCCTACAGGCAGCAATACCTCTTCAACCAATGTATAATTTCTCATACCCACTCCAGCATCTCTCCACAGCTGTAGATACACACCTGTGCCATCAGCACTTTGATTATATACTGACATTTGGCTGACTTCAAAACCAACAGATACATGACTGATATAACCATCGCATATTATTTTGAGTGATGGAATTATTATTTCTGTATCTTCAGGTAGAACATCCAACTCCACGGTGCTGTTTTCCATTGTAATGTCTTCTGGAAACCCCATATTGCAACTTTCTCCAGAGGTTTTAAAGCTGAATATCACTAGCACTAATGTTAACTGAACAATCATCATGCTGTTACAGTTATTAGTGTTAAAAGCGAGGTCAATCAATTATAAGAACAAATTAATTATATAGCTATTTAGTATACTACACGTGAGAACTGAGGGCGGGGGTGAGGTTCGGCAGAGTAGCAGTAAAATCACTATTCGCGTGGCGGTAGAATCCAAACAAGAGCAGCCCGGATGACCTACGTATTTATAAACAAGACTGAGGCCGGCGCTTCGATACATTCAAAAACCATCCAAACCGGCAAATGAGAGAATATTTGTTGGCGCCTTCTCAATTTTAGTCACTTCTGCATATTTGAATTCTAAGGATACCGGTATATCTGCTGAATATACCACCTCTCCTCTAATGGACTTGAACCTAAAATTGCTAAAATTCATTTTCACCACTGATTTTCGGACATCCGGTATAATAATTAATTTTGCGTAGGCGCCAAAGACGTAGTGGCGCTATAAACAAACATGGAGAACTAGCCACATCAGTATAATGCTTATGCACAGGGGCGGATCCAGGGGGTATTTTGGGTCTCGAGACATCCTCCTCCAGAAATAAATCTTAAACGTACACACAGTTTCTAGCAGCTAAAATCTCGATGTACAAAAGTAGCTTCGCTGCTTCAAGTTCAGTTTTCTTTTGACATCAAGTTGGGCCGCCCAATCGTGTCAAAAGAAAAAAAGCGGTCTGGGCAGCGAGATTAGTACAAAAGAGGATGAGGAAAGTCAGACACTCCATTCCCTTTGTGACATTCAAGCATATTTAAATCAACTGAAGTTCAGGTATGTCAATCCAAGCCGGTACAAATAGCTATAGCTAATAGTAACTATACATAGCTAGGTCACAAAGAGAAGTAGCTAACTACTGTAGAATAGAATGACCCTGCAGGCAAAAATCCAAATTGGTGCAGTAAAGGAGTTAGAGAGGAAATTGATGAAGTACGATATTAAACATAACCTTTTCGGAGATGACAGATTGAATTCTCTCGATTAGCTACTGTAAATATTAAGTGGGAAAAATATAACATTAGCTAATTTTACCTAGCTACAACCTCACTTTGGTAAAATTAGAAAAATTTTCTCACGCATGGCTGTTGGAAAAGCCTCTATTGCAGATTTCATATATATTATCGATAGTATTTGAGATAAACCCCTTTATATCACATGGCATAATACATTGAATGTGGAAGGCATTCCAGATCTCAGCTGTGCACGTGGTTCCTTTAGCTCTTGTGTAGATTGCATAATGCCTGCATGCATGGGGCTCAAGTCACCACTGGTCTCTGATTTATTCTTCATTCAATGGTTAAGTTTCATTGACTCTCTGTCCACAGGCTTCAAGCAGACCGTGCTTGTGAGTCATCATTACTTTTAGCATCAACATACGTCATACGTAGCTAATAAGATATCTGCATTGACAATGTAGTACATTTAATAGTTGTAAGTTGTAACACAAGCACGAGGGGTTTGCCTGATATATGCACCCGATGCGCGAGGGTGTGCAGCATCCTAGGGCGAGGGTGTACATATCACCCGATGCCCAAGGGCACGCAGGACCCAAGGGCGAGGGTGTACATATCTGGCAAATCCTAAGTGCTTGTGTTACAACTGTTATGTGACACCTCCATGGGTCTCACAGTGTTTATATAGAGATTTGTTAGGTTTGATTATGGTTTTTTCAAATATTAAAGTTACTTAAAGGCTTAGCAACGCATTCTTTTTATACAGACACTTGTAGGATTGTATCGTGGGTTTGAATATGATCAAAACGTTTTTATGATGTATAATAAATACAGAAAAAATATACGTACCACAATTAAATATTTTAGGCTTTGTTATATAAAATAGGAGATGAATCAGTTGCAATGTTGAAATCCTAACATTGCAATTCGAATTAAATCTTACAGAGCTCAGTCGGCTCACTATAGTTATAAAAGATTAATCAATACCATGCATGAGATCACTAGGAAAATATTTAGTTCAAAAGAGCCTAGCTGCTGTACAACTAAGCCTACGTACGTGGCTGGTGTACATATACAACTAGGTTGTAACACATGGTTACACACCTACTGGCTGGGTGTACAACTAGGTTGTAACACAGCTAAGAATGCTTGTTATGGGGTGACATAAGATTTGTAGTATGGAAGTTTTCCTTGATCTAAGGTGTGAAAGTGTTACATTTAATACAAAGCATGTACATGCCATGGCCAGCTGCAGGTGTTTATGGTGTTTGCCACCTCATATGCATGGTATCAATATTATAGGCTGTTTATGATTATATACGTATGCTGACATTCCATATGTAGTAGCTATCTAGGTAATCATGCAGTATCACATAATCACTACATATAGTAGCTGGCTATATATATATATATATATCCCATAATGGGAAATACTATAGGTGTAATAGTCGGAGATCTGATGCAATCATGTGATCTACTGTCAGGACATACTTGTTGGTTGTGCCGAATATTGTTAGTTAATAATTGGTTAGCAGACCTTATGTAGTTACACCTGCATCTTAGGTTAGGGATAGGTTTAGGGTCAGGTTATAGATAACATCTGGTACAAGATAGGTAATGATATATGAGTTTGAAAATCCCTACTTGTGGCTACGTACCTTTTCTTTTCCTATAGCTATATAAATAATTGGCCAATGTGCTAACCACAGCATGTATGCAGAATGATAGAATCCTTTGCATGCTTAATATTAGGAGATCATAGTGAATTGTTTCTTTTTTATACTTGGCTGTATTACCACTAAATTCATATATATTTGCAATAGAGCAGCTACATACATATATACATAGCTATATCTTAAATTGGTAGCTATATATATATACTAGCTGCATTACAAAATCCATGTTTTTAAAATGTTTAGCTACATTTCAATAGTGTTGCTTTATTTGTAAGCATTTTGTAAGTCAAGGTATAAATTGTGACCAGCTTCTAATGGAGCTCCCAGAACATCACACTGTGGTCCAGCTGCTTGTTTGTCCTCCTCAAACCAGTGGAATAACACAAATGGTGGTTGTGAGATTGTCTTCAGTATGGCAGCAAAAGTAGGCCGAAGTCTGTGCACTGGATTCCTATAAGACAAAACAAACATGTAGCTGCATGCACCGTAATATAAACATAGCTATGTATATACACTACTGTAGCTAACTTAATAGCTAAGTATATAGCTACACATGTTATAAGTGGAAATAACATACGTACGTACTACATATATATATACCACATGTACAGTCATAATCAGTATATAATGGGATTATTTACAGTAGCTACAGGCTTGAGGGAATTATGCTCCAAATTCCTTTCATTATTCTATTTCGAATTTTTGTGTAAATCCCTTATTTCCTAGCTGTTATTTTATAGTATACTGGTACTACAATTTAGTCTACTTCTATAGAGATGTGTGGGTGGAAGGGAGTACCATTAGGGCTGGTTAAAAAAAACTTATATCTAGAGGTATAGCTATGTATCAATAATTTTTATAAACTGTTTACATAATATTATGATGCTCAAAACAAATTAAAGAAACAGCTAGAAATTTGAAGCGACTGTTCTATTAGAGCAATTCATATTACTTGGAGACAGACAAGTTTAAGTAGGTTCCCTTTAAATCTGTTTATATAAATAATGTGTTAATGATTATATGTACGTACATTGTTGTTGATATAATTCATATTATGACACTGTAGATACTTCATGTACTACCATACGTGGGAAAATTTTGGAGTGGGAAAAAATTGGCGAATTTGGCGAATAGAAGGCCATTCGCCAATTTTTTATCTGCCAATGTTTCTTTTTAGGATCAGTTTTAGCTATACATGTGGCTCATTCACCAATATTTTACCCTCCAATTGATTCAAATCAGCGCATTCGCCAATGTTTTACCCTGCCAAAATTTTCCCACATACGGTATTGAAAAATAGTTTTATGCCTTGATAATATCAGTCAAGAATTTAGAAGCAATCGAATATATGACGTACATAACTCTCTTTATGTATATTATGGAGTTATCAACATACGTAGCTACGTATGCATAAAGCAATAATTGTGACCAGATTTTGGAAAGCAGTTCCAAATCACACATGAAATTCGGTGTATTTCTGCATGTATTTAATGATATTTCCTTGTATATGTATTTTCAAAACTTAAATACTTTTAGTAATTTGAGCATTGAATTCCATGTAGTATTATGAAATATCTTAGAATACGTATGAAATGCTCTTCATATGGCAGTGATAAATGTAACTAAATAATAATATGTGATTTGGAACCGATTTCCAAAATCCAGTCACAATTAAGCTAGTTACAAATAATTATACGGACTCTATAATACACATAGCTACACAGTAACTGCATGTATGACTAACCAACACTGAATCATTAAGCTATAGATGTGTCGTGCACATCCTGGAGGAGGCGGGAGCCTATAACCCATGCCAATCAATGCTGATATCTAATAACAAAATGTAGCATTGTAACATTATCAGAAATTTGAAACCTTGCATGTGTTGTCTTTCAGCTATAAGGAAGGCTAACTCATTCTATCAAATTATCGATCTACTAAAGAACTACCTACTGGATTTAAATATGAAAAGTGTGATGCCCATCAAATTTATTGCTTAATACAACCAACTCGTATGTATGTAAAATAACACTGTAAGTTTACAACATAATCATTGCATGTGTGGTGTGCAATACGCTAACCTCACTATTGTCGTAATCTCTATAAGGTCTCTCTCCAAGACTCCACATCTCATACAAGACAACGCCATAACTCCACACATCACTGGCTGTAGTGTACTTCCGAAATAACAAAGCCTAAAATATACATGTAGACTGAACACTACACAACCATAATCCACAGTGTTATAGCTAGCTAAGGTATATGTAGATATTAGTATGGTATAATACAGTATCTTTTCCATTATCCAGTGCAGCCAATAATTATAATGCTGCTTTAAGTTGTGTTACATGTTTTCCATGCATGCACATTATACATATGTATGCGTGCATATATAGGTTTAAAACTAGCACAGTTGATAAATAATATTGTATACACCTCAGGTGCTGTCCATTTGACAGGAATGAATCCTCCATGGGTTATGTAGTAATCATCTTCATCCAGATCTCTTGATAAGCCAAAATCAGCGATCTATTAAATATTCATAAACTGACATAAAAGCATGCAACTTCGTATGTTATTTACTTTGCAAACATTTTCTTCCGAAAGTAAAATATTTCTGGAAGCAAGGTCTCTGTGGATGAAGGACTTGTTACTGAGGTAGTTCATACCACACCCGATTTCACGAGCATATCTTAATAAGGTTTGAGGAAGTAGTTGGTCAACAGGTTCATCTTCCCTTCAGTGAATAATCGTACATCAGATAAAAATTGATACGCATGAATACTTACTTTGGCCTAGCAGATCTCAAGAAATCTAACAGACTACCATTAGGTAGATACTCCAAAACAACCATTATCTAGACAATAAATACACTAAAAATATAAACCAAATTTTATTGATTTATTACTCTTTCTCTGCTTGCTATTACTCCATAGAATTTTATAATATTAATGTGCAGGAATTGTTGAACAGTAGCTGCTTCTCTGAGTAATTTTGTTTTCTCTTCTTCTGATGCTTCATCATGTAAAGTTTTAACGGCCACTTGATCTGCTTTTCCTGTGTGTGTCCATACTCCATGATATACTACTCCGAAATTTCCTGATCCTATTTCATCACCCAACCTGAATCACAGAACCCATCCAACAACAAAATTTTAATGTATGGCAACATTTAATTTGAATTATACTTTTAAAACATTTTTAATGGTATTATACAATAGCTACACATTTAGGTATGGGGTAGCTACATAGCTAAAGCTAACAAGATTCAGAACGAGAAATTATAGCTCTCTATATAATAGCTGTGAGGGGCATAGGAAGCTTTTCACAAGTGTGGCGTACAACAAGTTATCGGGATACATTGTATGGAGAAAAGCTACATTTATATGGAGTGACAGTATTCTAAAAACTTGAGGGCACATTTGTGTGTCCCCCAGCTGGCTCCATCACCTATGACCGTGTACTGCATGACTGGTATGTACATACATAGATTAATAGAGATGAATCAGTGCTATGCTGAAACTATTACAAAAGCTAAATGGGAAGGTGATCTAGTTAGTTACACATTGTACAATAACACTACCTTGCTATTTTTACAGGAATATTGTTAAATTTGGCACAATTTTTTCCATTTTTCTGGTACTGAATTATCTTGTTAAAATAACAGTAACAGTGTTGTCAAGTAGATGCAAATATATATACACCATAGCCAGCTATATTTATAATAATTATTTTAATATATTATCATTATATCCAAGCAGCTTATACGTGTAGCTAGTTAGCTGTATGTAAAGCACTAACTCTATTTCATCTGGACTTATTTCTACTTCAGCTAACCCAGATCCAGGATTCCTGAAAGCATCTATATATATAGCCTGCAAAATATAAATATTAAATATGGAATTTTAACATTGAACAAGCACAGAGCTTGGTAGCCATATGTAGTTAAAATATCACTTACACTATCACGGATCATTTCATAAGATCTAGACCCTGATGTCAATGACAGCAATGGCTACAAAAAACATATTATGTATATTCATTTTATGCATAACACTATGATACGTGTACTAGGGCTAGGCGATAGTAAAATTTTACTATCACGATAGTTGCTCTGGAAATATCCCAATAGTCGATACTATCCCAAATTCCCAATAGTTCTTAATAGTTGAATGCAGAGGCTTTTCGCAGTTTTAATTAACAGGTATACCTAGTAGCACAACAGAGCTATCGACATGTATCATAATTACACCAAAAGTTACTTAAAATATTGAGGCTCTATAGAATTAAACCACAAGTTATCAGGTAAGTACACATTTATGTGTGTGTATAGCTACGTATATATAGATAAGACTGGTTCTCTTAGGCATGTTTAGCGACACATACAATTTGTATATACATATATATAGGTACTTGCAAAACTTTGAAAAACAAAATGTATCCATAATATATTAATTACCTCTGGATTTGAATCAAGAAGATGATATCGAGCATTCGTAAATGATCTGTTATTTCCAATTATTGTAGGTTGAAAATCACAACGAGTTTTGGTCCGTCCTAGAAGATATTATTTATGTATGTTATGTACTAGTGATACAGTGCACATACATGTAAAGAGCGTCATTAATTTTTTGATTTCTTCACTGGCTAATGTATTGTACATGTAGCTACATAGCTACATGTTAGCTGGTACATGTATTGCTTGTTTGTGCACAGTGTGGTGCTATATAGCTACGTACATTCATACTGTGCCAAATATGAGGAGTCATCATATAATAATGGTGATAAACAAACATCACTAGTACGTATCAGGGTTGAAACCAGGTTGGGTCAATCTGCACATCCAGGTCACTTGTTCTCCAGGTCATTCGGATTACCAGATCAAGCTCGAAAATCCGGATTGGCCCGGGTCTGTAATACTCTCTAATATAGCAGTCAAAAATAAAATCGGTGACTGTTCTATTAGAGAGTATTCAGGGAAGTATTAACGCTAGTACAAGCTAATCTCTTATGTAATTATAGTACTTCTAGTTATGTTGTTCTGTAGATTTCAGGCTTTTAAAGCAGACCACCAGGTCACCATGATTGTGACCTGGTAAATAAATAAACTAACTCAAATATTAAACAGCTATGGATTAGCTACGTACATTTAATAATCAAACTTAAGTACACCCCTGTACATATATACGACAGGTTGTGCAATTGACATAGCTAAATATGAATTATAAAGCACAGTTGTATGACATAGATTATTCCTTGGTCAAATACTTTATAATACTGCCCAATACATATAGTATTTTAACTGATTGTACTTGCATACAAAACGCTTTTCACTTATAGTGAATGAGCAATACTAGCAGCTATATACAATACATATATCTACGTATGTACATACGATAAGAACTGTCATAAGCTATCATATTAAATAGTTATAGATAAATTATGTTTTTGATATAAAGGTACGTACATACCCAATGATTTGTATCTTCTCCAGCAACAACAGGTAACAATCAAAATCAATAAAATTATTATAATTACCGATGCAATGGCAGCAGCAATAGTTGGAAAAATCACATGAGTTTCTTTCTTGCTATTAGCTATTTGATCATCTTCTTGACAAAAAAAGACTTGATCCGTATCTTCTTTACTTATAACTGCATTCAAGGATAATAGCAATAGTAATATATGTGTATGTAGTAACAAGAGTACGTATTCAAAAAGTACAGTAGGTGTTAACTATAACTTTTGTACTTGAATTCATTTAGTCTTCAGACACAGAAAATGATGCTTCTCTGTTATGATAGCTTTCACCACTACCAGTATCGAAAAGCAGATACGTTACGTATACATTGTATACCCAAATTTTTGGTTGTTCCTGAATTTGAAATAATGCCAAATTACAAATCTGGTTGTTACAACAGGTTCCAGCAAGGGATTGTTTACTCTAGTATAATAGGTGAGGTGTATTTGGTAACGTGTGAGGAGTGGTTAATTTGTTTCATGAACTTGCATAGTTATAACCTGAGCCTGAGTCTACCCAGATAGTTCTATAATTATAAACAATAACAACAACAACATGGTAAACACTTCACCTTTAAAAAAGTCACACATGTAAAGCCTACGCAGCTGCTAGCTACATATGTAGCTATGTAGCAGGAAATATGGCAATTCAGATGTGTATCAGATAACAATTCGGTGGAGGCCTAAGCCTAAACCATACAGTAGCTATGTATCATGCACAAACATGAGTAATTGGTGGAATAAAATTTGGAGGTTTTATTAAATCTGCCAAACCACCAAAATAAAATTCCATGCCACTATAACTACAGTGTAGCTACCTTATAATAAATAGCTAGCTAAATCATAAACATGTATGGCCAGCTATGTAGCTATAGGTGATTATTAACATACCATAGTCTAAAGCTGCTTCAATACCAATTGTTGTAAAACTTAACACTCCTGTTGAAGCAGTATCAAAGATGCAAGGTTTATCATTAGCTACGCGTAGAAAACTTTGTGGTATAACGTCACTTTTAAGTAGTCTAAGTGATCCTGTTCCAAGCCCAGATGACTTCAAATAGATACCCACAACACTACCACTGTAGAACCGTAACTGTAATTTATCAATGATTATTGGTTGTTCATCTACAGCAGATGGAACTGCTGCTTCTGACACAAGTTTATAACGTGAACTGCTGATTGGATGCCAAATTTGAAGCATGATGGATGCATTAACAGTAATACTAACATTTAAACTAACTTCTGCAAGTATCTGATACCATGTTGTTATCTTGTTGATAATGCCATTGCATGTAAAGTTAACAGAAGGAAATATAACTTGAGTATTGCCTGACACTGACTGAACAGGAAATTCTGATTTAACATTGGCTGATACATTTATGTTGTTGGGTAGGTCATTATTGCATGTCTTTCCTATACAGAATAACATTTGACATTTAGTAATAATATAGCTAGCTAGTTAGCTATGAATAATTTACATGTGTAAATGACAATTTTAAGCTATAGCTTGAATAAAATTGTCATTTAGATAAATGAATATTGCATAAAGTTTTATTTGATTGTCAAAGCACAAATACCTATAACTAACAGTGGCTAGCTACTGCATAGTATGTGTGTGTGTGTGTGTGTGTGTGTGTGTGTGTGTGCGTGTGTGTGTGTGTGTGTGTGTGTGTGTGTATGTGTGCGTATGTGTGTGTGCATGTGAGTATATATGTGTGTGTGTGTATGTATGTATGTGTGTGTGTGTGTGTGTGTGTGTGTGTGTGTGTGTGTGTGTGTGTGTGTGTGTGTGTGTGTGTGTGTGTGTGTGTGTGTGTGTGTGTGTGTGTGTGTGTGTGTGTGTGTGTGTGTGTGTGTGTGTGTGTGTGTGTGTGTGTGTGTGTGTGTGTGTGTGTGTGTGTGTGTGTGTGTGTGTGTGTGTGTGTGTGTGTGTGTGTGTGTGTGTGTGTGTGTGTGTGTGTGTGTGTGTGTGTGTGTGTGTGTGTGTGTGTGTGTGTGTGTGTGTGTGTGTGTGTGTGTGTGTGTGTGTGTGTGTGTGTGTGTGTGTGTGTGTGTGTGTGTGTGTGTGTGTGTGTGTGTGTGTGTGTGTGTGTGTATCATTACAAGTTGATTTAAATATGTAGCTAGCTACACTAGATATAATCTATAGCTACGTAGCTAGCTATGTACTGTAATTCTACCTGATAGCTGCATAACTATATATCTACTTTATATAGCTAGCCACCATGGTATGCTAAATTCCCAACTAACCACAATGGTTTGTATAGTACACCAATGCACCTAGATCATATAACCACAATCATATGAATTCCAAACACATTACATAAACAGATTTAAAGGAGCATAGTGTGAATGCTTTGCTTCCACGTGTTTTGTCCCCCATGCACAATATGATATATTCAGTACACAAAATAATAATGCTACAGTGTTGAATTATAACTAGAATATTTAAAAATTAAAAATTTAAAAAGGTGAGTAGGGATCACTCTTGCAGTGCTAGCTACAAAAAGTAAGGAAACAAGGGAAAAGATTTTCAAATGGCATGAGAGAACACTAAAGATTCTAGCATGAGATAATTTATAAAAGTTTAATCCCTACATTTGGCTTACTCTTAATACCGAAAATGAGCCAAAAGTAGGGATGAAACTTTTATAAATTATCTCATGCTAGAATCCTGGCTTTAGTGTTCTCTCATGCCACTTGAAAATCTTTTCCCTTGTTTCCTTACTTTTTGTAGCTAGCATTGCAAGAGTGATCCCTACTCACCTTTTTAAATTTTTAATTTTTAAATATTCTAGTTTGTTTGCTTTTTATAGCATACTTGCAAAAGTAATCGCCTTCCAGGCGCCAAAACATTACTTAATTGTTTTTACAGGCGCATGTTAACAACATCGTTAACATGGCGGAGCAGCTGCACTGTAGTGAAATACATTCGAAAAACATCGAAAATATGTTGTATAAGTTATATATTCACACGTACTCTATAGTTGAAGATGTAATAAAGTACACGCAAAAACATCGCGTCTGTTCATAGTATTTAACGGCGGGCGCATTACTGATTATGTCACGTGTGTAAGTGGCTGTTTTGGTGACGTAAAAGCCGAAGGTGCAAGCCGATCGACACCTTCTTTCATAATTTTCTCGCCTTTCTACAGACTAAACGAAGAAAAAGGAAGATAGTGAGGGATAAAAAGAAACACTAAGGTGCAGTGGATGAATCTTCAGCGGAACAGCAGTTTCGTAAATCGGACACGATTTCCTTTGTTGTGTGAGAAATCTGGAGCCATACTCCTAGTGCTAGTGGGTCTTACGGCAGGCCGGCAGTCAGACGAAATTCTGGTAGATTTCGAAATTTTCAAATCTCTCTACTGATCGTATTGTTAGGTTTTCCATGGAGATTAACAAAGGTACAGTTTTGTTATAGTGTTACAAATGGATTTTAGTCGGTTTTTTCGCGAAAAGTATATTGTGAGGCGAGTTATGGAGGCGCGTGAAAGTCGGACGCCATGTTTTTTCGTATCGATCCCTACTATTAAGTACTACCGTACTTAATGATAGCTATGCATGTACATATATAGCTATAGCTACTTTTAAAGTACACTAAAGGTTTGGAGGGATTAACATTATACCAGTAGTATATTTGAACAAGGGAGTTTTGTAGGTGCAGCCCATCCAGGTTATTTTATATTGTAAAAATACAGAAAGCCATTGCTGTTTTATCTATATAAATTATGACCTCTGTGCACTTATAATGGTGGGCTGTGTTATATAGGCCAAACTACATGCACAAAGTCTAGTTATGGTCCAGAGATTATAATATTATTATATGGGCTATAGCATCTCAAATAAGTTATGCACATAAGATCATCAGCTTAAGGTCATATTTATCGGCATGATAGCTATATACGTATGTAGCTGTGTTCACTACATATGCATGTGTTGCTCATTCTACTATTGGAATGATAAAGTTCCTAATAGAGAGAAATTACTCGTTACTGTTGTCAATGCATGCATCTAGCAAAACAACCATGATTAATACACATGCAGCGGTTATTGTTGGTTTACGTATATATGATCGTAATAAAACGGTGTGTGGCTAATTAAGACTAGCTATAATAATTAATTTACCGTTATAACTTTATCCAGTCACTTTCATTTAATAGTGGGAGTAGGAAAGAGGGGCTAGCCACCTGTGTTGTTTTAGTTTACTAAAACTAACTAAAACTAAAACACATTTTAGTATAAGGATATATTTGTATCGTGTTAATTTAAGGCTTAATGTGACTAAACTATATACGTAAATTTTCTTTGTTTACTAAGCTATATATAAAAACTACAACTAAACTGTACACGCCTAGCCTGTATTTTGTAGTCCATAAATAATTTAGCCACAATCTTCATGCAGCTGGTAGTATACAATTATTTGTCTTGTAATGGGTATGCATATACAAGTTTACTGTCAACTAATAGCGCCGGTAAACAGCTAGGTCTAGAATTACAGAAACTCTTCTGAGTATTATGCTCCTACAGTAGTTCTAACAAATTTGCTTGTACAATTAATACCTACGTACGTAGAACAAAAACTAAAAAGAATTGCCCTAGCTGGCTACTAAAGCAACACTGCTAGCCACCAATGTTACTGCATGCATGCATGCATGCATGTACGTAGCTACACCTGAAATGGATACATTTATCTGATGACTGCCAAGAGTATAATTATATGTTTGGAGCCAGGGTGAAATAAGCTTTGTTGAAAGCTGTTGTATAGCAACCACATAGCTTGTATAAAGGAATCAGTAGGATCTTGGTTAGAACTATATACTTCTTGTTTCTTCTTACAAACTAAAACTGTATTAGTAATCCAACTAAGTGTGGTTGTATCAACCTATACATATCCATCATTTATAATGGTCAACTGCTACTATTACTTAATTAATTAACCATTCTACATATAACTAGTTGTTCAATTTTAGCTGCCATATGGCACAAAATCTTGACAGGGAAAATATTGACGAATTTGACAATTTTTTGCAGCTCATCAAAATTGTACCATTCAAATAAGTTTTCTTCCCAATAGCTGTTTACATGTAAGGCTGATACGATTCATCAAAATTTTCCGTCAAAATTTTGCACTAAACAGTATGGTCGTTTTTATAGCCACATGTTTGTTTTACTATGTTAGTAATACACTGTAACTATGGTATATAGCTGGGTAATTTTTACTGTTAGTAAACTTACTATGTGTAATCAATATTAGTGGAACTCCAGTCATGTTCAAAGCATTATCAGAATCGCTGTTTGTTAACACCTCTCGTTGGTCTGTCATGTTTACTAACACATTCACAGAGGAATCGTATGGTGTTCTAAATCCTATTACATCATTTGACCGAACTGTCATTCTCTCGGGTAATTTATAGTTAATAAGAATGCTTCGATTATCATTATCAGGCCAAGGGTTTTCTACAGGCAGCAATACCTCTTCAACCAATGTATAATTTCTCATATCCACTACAGCATCTCTCCATAGTTGTAGATACACACCTGTGCCATCATCACTTTGATTAAATACTGACGTTTGGCTAACTTCAAAACCAACAGATACATGACTGATATAACCATCGCATATTATCTTGAGTGATGGGATTATTATCTCTACATCTTTAGGTAGAACATACAACTCCATGGTGCTGTTTTCCATTGAAATGTCCTCTGGAAACCCCATATTGCAATTTTCTCCAGAGGTTTTGAAGATGAATATCACTAGCATTAAAACGGTTAGCTTAATCATGCTGTTATTAGTGTTAAAAGCTAGGCCAAGCAGTTATAAGAATAGATTAAAATACTGCACGTGAGACTTACTGGGCGGGGTTGAGGTACGGCAAAATAGCAGTAAAATCACCATTCACGCGGTGGTAGAATCCACACAAGAACTGCCCGGACGGTATAATTTACAAAAAAAGGCTGAGTTATCTCTGTACCTACACTTCAATGCATTCAAAAATTATCCGGTAAACTTCGATCCAAACGATATCTGTTGGTGCCTTCTCAATTTCAGTCACTGATCGAGATTTTTAAAAGATAGATCTGCTGAATATGCCACCTCTCTCTCCTAATGCACCTGAACTTATACTAAATTACTTGAATAAACATCATTTGCACTCATTTGACATCCAGTGTAATAATTTTGCGTAGGCGCCAAGGATGTAGTGGCGTATAAACGGGTAGACGTGTGAATGGAAGGGAGACACAAAATTTCATCATGCTAACATCGACATCATTACTGAATAGTACTCATATAACTAACGAAGAGGTTGGAAGTAAAGCTGAAAGTCCTGAAAGAAAACTAAAGTTTACGAGCTATAAAAACAAAGAGAATGAGGATCGTCATCTAGTTTTGTTGGAATTTGGCGACATTTGTTTTCAATTTATAGACTCAGACGCTTACGAGGAAGCAAAGCAGCTCTTTTCACTTTCTAACACAGTAATTCCGTGTTTTTGGTGTCCTAAAGTTTCATCGCATCTTCCAACCATTTTGTCTACAAAGGTATTGACCAAGTTGGTCGAGCTGATGAAAGAACATGGTGACACTTGGTCAGTAGCACACATGTGCGTATGTCTTCCTCTTCCAGAGGAAACAATGATGATACTCCTGGCTAGTGATTCTTTCAAGGAGCACTTTGTGTCCACCTGTCATCCCAAAATGTACAGGTTGCTTCATTTAGCCATTGAACAAAAATCTGTTAATGCCTGTAGTGCTATCATGCGATGCAGTGAACATTGGCTTAAAGAAGATCCTGGACTTTTTGTTGAAGATATAGACCACAAGCTGCCCATACAAAAAGCCATAGATATTGGAGCACAAGATTGCATTGACTATTTAATGCAGGGTCAGTCGAGTCACAGTATGTACAGTCAGAAGACAGGAGGAATTTTTGGTTACTTTAGCAGTGATGTTCTTCAGTTATTTCACACTGCTTTGGAGACTAAAAACTGTAGTAAGACTAAGGAATTACTAAAGAGTTATCCTGCCTTGGTTAGGACAGATTTTATGGATGGAAATACCGGTTTGCACAAGGCCAAGGATGCCAAGGTTCATATGTGATGTTTGTGTAGGCATGTGTATGGTTGGGGTGTTTGTGTGGGTACATGTGTTGATAGTGTTGCGATTACATGTAATAGTTATGCCATGGGCACGAGTGGTTTGCCTGATATATACACCCGATGCCCGAGGGTGTATATATCAGGCAAACCACGAGTGCCCATGGTATGACTAATATATACCACTTCCTGTGCGTGGGCAAATGCTCAGCACACGGCTTTAAACTTCATTGTATTTATAGTAGGACTTATTACATTCGATTGTGGGTTTGACATATAACGTTTACTCTACGTTTTGCTTTTCCGGGAAGTCGGCATGCGTGTGTGTATGTGACTGTGTGCCTGTCCAACAGGCTATTAACGTGAAATGAAGCCTGGTTAACCAATGAAATCAGTCCTACTGCTTTTCAGTTTCTTTATACAACACTTACTATCGATATTACTGATGGGCGTGGCCTTATAGTAACGAAGCTTGTCGTGTGTTACTGTCAAGAAGAGCAAGGTAATGCTGTGTTAATCGTTCATTTCACACTGTACATTACTAACAAGACGGAACGCTTCAGTTTTAAAAGTGGGCGTGGCATCGGGTTGCGAAGCTTATAAAAGAAGACTGGCCTATAATGTTACCATAATAATTTCAGCTTTGTATTAAGTTTTACCACTAAACCACTATATTTAAGGCTGGTTTAAAATTAAAAACCCAATCCCACAAGTAAACATTATAAGGTGTACTATATAAATGGCAATGTCTTTAGTCTCTACATTTATTTGGATCAAAGCTTTGTATCAAAGAGTGGTTCAAAGGATAAGTGGAAACCACTTTCCTGGGCAATATCTGGATATTGCCCTCTGCAACCACTTTCCCAGGCAATATCTAGATATTGCCCTGTGCAGAGGGCATTATAAGATATATTGCCCTATAGTTCCCTTTGATCCTCCCACGCAAAGTGGTATATATATAATGATATAATTTTGCTTAAAACTCAAAATAATGGTTGAAAATGAAAATCACATTTGTTTCATGAATCGTATTATTCTAGAGCTCAAAAATAATGGTCTGTCACGGGCCATCAGTATATATTACTGAGCAAGTCCAGTTTGGTAAGCCAAACTTATTGTACATTTCCAATGGGAGAGATACTGATAGTCTATAATAAATAACTGACCAACTTCAAGTACTTATTTTGAACTCTGAGTATTCTAATGCTCCAGTGATGAAATTTAAATCCCTGGTTTTTTACATGATTACTTTTTCTATAGACAATTGTTGTTTTACTCGAGCATGGAGCTGATATCTCAACAAGGAATCAACAGGGGGACACAGCTCTGCATGCTATCATTAGGGCAGATTACGATAAGGAGAATAAGATAGTGGCTACCGAGAGACAGGAGTGCGTGTTGGCATTGCTGGCCTATGGAGGCTATGATCCTAATTGTAGAACTAAAGGAGGAATGACTCCGTCTCATCTAGCAGCCTGTGTATGTGTATGTACACATGCATACGTATGTGACTGGATTTACAAAAACTGACTGTATTGTCATATTTTGTATTTCGAGAATTGCTAACTTGTAATTCTCCACCACGTCAGAAGTAGATACTAATCTTATAGCATGAACAAAGTTGGCAGCTAATATTGCTGGTTCTTGGGAGGCTTTTGAATACTTCCTGGAATATCATGAGTGTCACATATAAAGGGTGAGGGTGAGAGTAGGGAGGGAGGTGGTGGGTGGGTGGGTTAAAACATAGGTAGCTTCAGAGACAGCCATAGGGGGCCTAGACCATAGCATGACCTTATGCAGTTTGGTGCCCATGTGGCCGCGTAATGACTCCCAGTGGCCCCTCGCTTTGCTGTGACCTCTCATGGCTTAACAGGGTCAGTAAAAAGCCATCTGTAAATGTAGACCTCACCGTCTATAGCTGTGCTGCTACTGTGTCAGGATAGTGCAGCTATAATATAAAATGGATTTCAGTTACTATGACAATACGGTCGGTTTTTGCAAATCCAATTCACATAATTGTATCTATGTATGTATGTATGTATGTATGTATGTATGTATGTATGTATGTATGTATGTATGTATGTATGTATGTATGTATGTATGTATGTATGTATGTATGTATGTATGTATGTATGTATGTATGTATGTATGTATGTATGTATGTATGTATGTATGTATGTATGTATGTATGTATGTATGTATGTATGTATGTATGTATGTACATACATATGTATGTGTATATGTGTGTATCTATGTATATGTAAGTATGGATGCATTCATGTATGAATGTATGTATGTATGTACCTATGCATGATATGATGTACATATTATTTGTCTGGGAAATTCCCTGGGAAAAGTAAATTACACAAACTGGTACATGTGTACCTTATTGGCTTCTAATTAAGTTGCAGAACCATGTCTAATTGTTCACCAGTTGCCATATTGTAATCTGACAGGCTTTGGACGTACTTAGCTTGAAGGCATTGATAGCATTTAGTTCTGATCTCTCGTTACCTAACGACGATGGGAAATCAGTGATGGACATTGCAAAGTTGAACGAGTGGAGGGAAGGTATCGACCTTTTGTATATGCTTGGAGCAGCCAGCTATAGTGTCACGGACAGTATTCCTGGTCAGTGTAATATACTGAGCCTTCAGCCAATGTTGTGTAAAAGATTTTCTGATGAAGCCAGTGAGCTTTCCGAGGAGGATGGACTTATGGACAGTTTGTCGACGTCGTTGCAACTCAAAACAGACCCCTCACAAGTTGAATACCAATGTTGTACCATGAAAAGCTTAAAAAGCTACCTAAATGAAATATCGGTAAGTAGAAAGCTGCGCAGTGGAGACAGAGTACTGTGCCTTGATGGTGGGGGGATCAAGGGGTTGATTTTGATTGAAATGCTTTCTGCTATTGAGAGAGCCACTGGTAAAAGAATAGTAGACTTGTTTGATTGGTTTGTTGGTACAAGCACTGGAGGAATTCTGGCACTGGCTCTAGTTTACAGTAAGTTGAATAAGTAACTGTGTGTATGTATGTGCGTGCGTGTGTACATGTGTGCGTACGCGTGTGCATATGTCAGGGTCAAAGGCACATTGACTCAGATGACTCGGTGACGTGTTAGCTTAGATGTGGTGGCCTAGATGTGACCCAGATTAAAACTTTTATTTAAATCTACCCACAGACACAACTATTATTTAGACCATAGATACTTATGGATATGAAACTGCTAAGCGCCACCGGAACTAACCTGGTTTCGCGCCCCCTTTCCGGTATGTGTACAGCCGGCCAGACAAAATGGCAGTTAATCATTCGAGATCCCTACAAAGACTCGAAAGAACTTTAGTTACTTTACTGCAAGAAATATTTCAAGGACTTGTGAACTACTATGCGAGGTTTTTTGAACAAACAAGGAAACAAATGATGCTAACGGCATGCAATGTTGTCGCTCATTTCGAGTGTTATGCCATTCTCTTCGAAGGATATTGTGTTTTATAATATATAGCATTGCACATAGTATAGTGTAAATAGTAATCCCTGTTATTTTGAACAGCGTAGCCTGTACTCTCTTCGAGAATATGTGCCCAAAAGACACCAGGGTCAATGTACATTTAAACATGAAAAACTTAAGTTTCTCTACCGACAAGGACTCAATTGCTTGCTCAATGCATTCTACACTTTATGGCCACGTATAAGAACCACAACATACCCTGTTAAAGTTATTGGTAGAGCTGCATATGTGCACAAACCTTATTTCACCACGGAACTGAAGAACATGTCTACTCACGTGAAAAGAACGAAATTTCAGAGTAAAACAATTAATTTCACAAAACATTGAAGGCGGAAACTTACAAAAGAGAAGAGATATTACACGCTGAGTAGCTTATCAATAACTATCTTCATGGAGGCACGAGACCTGCATGTTACCAGGACCTTCAACGGAAAGTGTATGGGCACGCGCCGCAGTTTCATATCCATAAGGGGAGTACATTATCTATGTTTAGACTGATACTCTCTAATAGAACAGTCATCGTTTTTACTGTGACTGATATATTAGAGAGTATTATTTCTGTTGGTGACCCGGAGAAAAAGTGACCCAATTGACCCGGATATTCGAATCAACCCAACCCGGTTTCAACCCTGGTATGTGTGTACTTAACATAGCTAGTAGATAAAGTAAACAAACATTTATTATGCTCACGGATAGAAACCAAATGCCCAAATATTGCATTAAGGTGTGCAATTATTCATTTGTGGATAATTAAATTATGTATATCATTATTTCTTGTAGCAAATAAATCATTAGATGAGCTGAGAACAATGTACTTCAAATTTAAGGACAGTGTGTTTTGTAAACGTGGCGTTGTCCCTCAGGGTGAAACTGAAGTGCTAGAAAAAATTTTGAAAGAAACATTTGGAGAAACTCAAACACTGGGATCAAGAATTTATCCTCGGTAAGAGCCATATTGGCATACTTGTAGCTAGCAAGTTTTGACAAATTCATAAATCCCATCTCATGATTAAATGGGTTCAATTCTCTGTAAAATTGAGAGAAAATTTTTGGCCAAGTGTTTGCAAATCATCAAATTCATCAAAATATTTTCTCATCAAAAACTGCACCATTGGGGGTAAGGCAGTTAAAGGATCTTCAACTTTTGGTGTTGGACCCATGTAAACTAATACTCAGGGCTAAGTGTGTCGATTGGATGTGCTTTGGTCTACCTTCTATGCCCCGGTTACCCCTCGGAATGCTCACCTGCCACTTCATATTTGGAAGTTGTATTTTGAATCATGGCTAAATAAACTTCTATTCGTGAAGCTAGTAGCTCATTCATACGTATCTCTATTTACTGGAAGATAATGAATTGTTGTGTCTCTAGTGCAAATCTGATTAATACGTACGTATTTCAAATTGCTAGCCTATTTCTTGAAACTTAGCAGTGCATGTGCACATAAGGCCAGTCGCAGTTATGATAATACCAGAGCTCAAAATAATGATCTGTCACAGGTCATTTTCCGACCCACTTCAGCATATGACCGAGCAAAGTCCAATTTGGTAGGACAAATTTACTGTACATTTCCAATGGGGAAGCCAATGATAGTCTATAATAATGTTACTATTTTGATTGAATGACTGACCAACTTCCAACCGTTATTTGAGCACTGTAATACTAGCAATATAGAAATGCAAACAATGGAATATATTTTACAGGGTATTGATCACAACTACTGACACTTCACAAAATCCAACGAGGTTGGAATTTTTCAATAACATTGACGATGGTGATCTTGGAAGAGGTTTGTTTTACAATTATGTACTGCTGACTGGTTGATGTTTCATTCTGCAATACAGAGCTTATGATAATGGCCAGCCATCAGACATTTTCTGGCCAAATTTAGAATTTGACTGACCAAACTAAATTTGGCTAGATAAATTTAATGTACATTATCAATGGGGAAGTCAAATAAGAAACAAATGTCTGGACAATTTTCAACCCTTATCATAAGTGCTGCAGTAGCATTGTAGCTAGCTAAATACTTTGTTAGTGTTGGAAGTGGCTAGCAAGACTAAGGATTTTCTTTCATGTAGACATTTTATTACTGGTTGGGATTAATCAATTTATTTGAGTACATCCATTTATTTGAGTACCGACCACTGCAAAGCATGAAATAAGGACTGAAAAGTGTTTGGACATATAATAGAACTAGTTCTGACATTGCCAAAAATGATCAGACATTAGTAGAAAGATATACTGTAGTTGGCTCAGACATTTGTCAGATCAAACTGGGATTTGTACAGGTCAACTCCAAAAGTGCTCGAAAATGTCTGATGTCCGACTGTTATTTCATGCTCTGCCACTGTGGCCACATCTCTGTTATGCCAATGCCCCATGTGTATACTGAATTAATCTATGTACATTATATTCCTTATATACGTAGGTCAACTGATTTGGGTGGCAGCTCGTTGTACCAGTGCAGCCCCAGTATACTTTAATCCCTACAAGCAGTACATTGATGGTGGTATAAAGGCAAATAATCCCAGTCTTGATGCCCTAACAAGAATACACGAATACTACAAAAGATCTCACAAACGACAAAGCTACAAGATCACCATTTTGGTGTCTTTGGGCTGTGGACGGTTTGATCAAAAACGAAAAAATATGGAAGCATTGGATTTTATTCATAACTGGAGGAACTTCAGTTGGTGGAGACCATTTTTAGGCACACAGAACATTTTTAGTTCTATCAGTGGATTGCTTGATATCCTTCTTACTGAAGTATGTTCACATATGTGCGTGCAAATACATTTGTGTAGCTACCGATGCCTTGTATTTACAATGATAGCATCTATACTATATTTGAATGCCGTATGGCTGGAAAATTTGATGTGGAATTTAATTTGACGATTTGACAATTTTTACACCAACCGTCAATAAGGATGGGTGATAGCAAAAATTCCATGTCACGATATATCGTGAGAGTAATTATTGCGATAATCGATACTATCATGATATCGTTTTAGCTAGTAGTAAACGAGCACTAAAATTGTGAACATACGTAGGATAAAATATTTACTGGTGGTATAAAATTTGTATGTTTTTGAGCACGATAATCACAGTAGTGATGATAGATATCATGCTGCCAATATTACAATACTGAAAATTTCTCTTCGATATCGATTATCGTGACACTTTATTATTACGATATATGATAATATCGCGATATTGCCTAACTCTAACTGTCAAATTAATATCCGTCAGTTAACTATTTCCGGATACTATACATTTTCAAGTGAAATTGCTATGGTGCTCTTAAAATATCTGTGTACAGGCATTGCCTACTATCCTTATACCTATAATAAAAGGAGTTGATGTGCGGTCAACAAGAGGCCAGAAATTTACATGACTTTTATGCTGTGGCAGATACACACGTACACGATACAGCTGCTAATACACAAGGATGTAATACAGCTGCTATCGCAGTGCTAGGAACACACTGTGATAATGGGCCAGATGGATCTGGTAAAACACCATCATAATTCTGAAAAGACTTTTGTTTACCTGTAATTCGTACAGATCCATAGTTATAAAGCACCATTTTATTAGAAGCTTTAATTTCGCCGAAAATGAATTTTTGGAACTTTAATATTTGAAAGGTCATGGGATTTTCGAAAGTTTCAAAAATTACTTCCATCAAAAATTTCCGGCTATACGGGAGCAGGTTGGTGTATATTAATCACCCGGGCTTCTCTTTACCATATAGCTAGCTATGAGTATAAATAACGTCACACGCAACTAGGGATGGGCGATAACAACGAACCCATAACAACGATTATATTTTCGCTCAATCATTATTTTTTAATGTGAGCCAGCATTGTTGCTTGAGTTCATGACTATGTTTCTTTGCTGGAAACATTACTTTCGAGTGAAAAGGTACTTATTTTTATAGTGATTTTGTTGGGTAATGTTTTCATCATAGTATACACGTATGCTAAACAAAAACACCCTGGGTGTAAAAAAAGTGCAAGGCCAATCAGAAGCAGCATTGCAAATAGGTGTGTGCAACCAAAAACTTTGATATCAGTGGAGGCCAAGAAGTTACTTATCAAAAATCTTTTTAACTACTTGAATGACATACAATAGTTTATAGTATATTTCACAACTATGATTGGCTTTGTCACTTGGCCACCTTTATTAATAATGATGATGTGAAAAAGGTGGCCAAGTGACAAAGCCAATCATAGTTGTGAAAATATGCTATAAACTATTGTATGTCATTCAAGTAGTTAAAAAGATTTTTGATAAGTAACTTCTTGGCCTCAACTGATATCAAAGTTTTTGGTTGCACATACCTATTTGCAATGCTGCTTCTGATTGGCCTCACACTTTTTTATAACCAGGGTGTTTTTGTTTAGTACTTTTTTGGAAGTATAAACAGATGTTATTACTAGCAAGCAGCAGAGAAGTACTGCATGGGCATAACTTGTACTTGCCTAGCACACAATATTGCAAATTAAACTTTAAAGCTAAATTTTGAAAAACTCAGACCTGAGATTTTTTATTAACTTTCACTACAGAGTGATACATCAATATAGATTGTGTATCTGAAAGTTTATGCAAATCATTTGAAGGGGGTCCAAGTTATGACAACTATCAACCTGCAGTGTAATAGCCCTTCTCAAATACTTCAGACTGATAATAGTATGACAGGTAGAGCATACATAGGAGAAGTGCTGATACAAATTTGGCTGAAATCCATGAAGAAATGAGTAAGTCATTAGACAAACAAGTGAATGTATAAAAAGAGAGTTTGAAAAAAACTTCCGGGGTTCACGAAAGCTCCCGCAAGCCCACGAAAAAAGTGTGCGATGAAAATAAAAGAAAGAAAGAAGAAAAAAATGACTGCCACGTAAAAATTTTTGTGGTGACAGGAAGGCATTTATAAGGCTGTATCAGAAGAATGGCTGAACAGATTTCTATCAACTTCGGGATATTGATTCTTCAAACAATGAAGGTACTAATTCTCTAGTAAATGGGCAAATTGGGTGGGAAAGGATGGTTCGTCGTGCGTAGTCGCACAACGGGCACCATAAAACTTGCAATGGCTGGTATTTATAGGAATGGTGGCACCTATTTCCTCCATTCTCGGTTTGTTGATTCTAGATAGTAAGAACGTTGTGGGTCGGTAATAACTAAGCGATAGCTTTAATGGCGGCTTAGCTAGAGCGTTTGCAAGTTTGAGAGTGGTGCTACGTGTTAATAACTCACTCAGTGGTCGCATTGCTGTGCTTCTTCTTGGCCTCGTGACTCACTATCGTGAGTCTTGATATCATATGAACCACACTGTAAAAACAGTTTGCTATATATGGAAGCATATTTTTACCTGATTTTGACCATTTTGGTTGACCATTAAATCAGGTAAAAATATGCTACCATAGCATAAATACCATAGCAAACTATTTTTAACAGTGCGTGGTTTCTATACGTACATATTCGGGCTCAGGGTTTATCAGTGGTAAACCTGAGGACGAGGGGCGTATATATGTTGAATACACCTAGTAGGCATGGTTTATATATTACACAGCTGGCCACAGTAAGTAGCTAATATATGTATGTACGTATATAATTACCCAATGTGCATATAACACAATAGCTATTAACATAAATGTATCTAGATGGTTGAAAGTGATCATCAACCAGTCCAGAACACAAGGTCACGCTGTGAAGAGAGGGACATTAAATATTATCGTCTGTCGCCTCACATGGATATGACAATCGAGTTAGATGAGCAGAGCTGTGAAAAGCTTGTTGATATGTTGATCAAAACCAAGTTATATATATTACAATCTGCATCAAAAGTACTGGAAGACATCAAGAAATACACTGATGTGTAGTAAATATTGAATCATAGCTAGCTACGTAGCTATACAGCTGTATATATTCTGTTATTGATTTTGCTTTCATTCATTATTTGCTTGATTCTGATAAACTTTGTGTTAACTCAGCTCAGTTATAGCTAAGTTGAACATTATTAGTGATCTGCGATACATATATTGATAACAAAATGATAAATAGCAAAGATCATCATCATTACACTATCTATAGGGACCTATGGCATAGCCAGCCCTGCATGAGTGTATAGCTAGCTGAGTAAATGTAATTTTGTCCCCTAAGCTGTATAATATAACAACGTGCAGGGGCCCTGCAAACCCAATTGAGGAGATAAGAGCTCTGGATTTGGAATCATTGCCTGTCCAGCTCAGTAAACAGCTCTTTTAGTGTGCTGTATGAATGTATAGCTAGACGGAACAGCATCAATTGCTAGCTATGCCTTTTTAAAAAAGCTCCTCTTGCCTCATCGACATACATACTGTTGGCTACTAATACTAGCATGGTTGTTCAATGCAGTGGCTGCAATCATTTTCTATAGCTTCAGGACTATAGGGCATGCAACTAAAGCACACAGACTTTCCAGGTGTCCATGTTGTCTTGTATACCTAAAACAACAATATTGCATGATGGCAATAACATGAACAAGAACATCGATTATTTTTTCTGCTGCTAACTATAACTAGCTACTGATCTACGTATCTTTTATCAAATAAAGCAACCTGTCATATCATAGCTATCATGTAATTTTATGTCATATGTCATGGTTATCTTGTATTCAGTGTATATATATATAGCTACTTATTCCTGACCCTTTGTTTCATGGCAGCCATTTTGGTCATAATTATATAGGCGCCTATGGATAGTTGATGGGGAAGCTTGTAGTGAACAACAACTAACTACTGGTATATAGCTAACGAAAATATTTAATCTTACTTTATAGGAGAACATACATAGCATTCTGATTCTAGCAATGAAGATATCAGTTCGTTAACTCTATATGTGTTTTTGTGTAATGACTGTTACCCCATTGAACGTAATAGGTATTTGACTACCAAAATGGTGGACATAAGTGATAGTAGCTAGCTACATATAACAGGTTAGGATGCACAGGGGAATGCCCTCCCCAATCTAGTTTTAAAGATCGATTTATAAAAATTTAACCACAGAACTGAAAATGTGTAAGATTTTAATCAAAATTAATAATGATGCATAATGACAGCCATTTTGAAAAAAGGCTGCCACTCCCATCACAGGACAAATTTTCATGTGGCCCTATAGCCAATAATCTTTCTGATGACTGACCTAAGGCTATGTTCCAAATGTCACGCTTCTATCATGAAACTGAGCGCAATTATTTCACCATCTGCAGTAGCTAGCTACTATGTGGAATAAGCAAAGCTAGGTATAGCTAGTGGATACACTTACAATGTGTACAGATATCATTAGCTATATACTAGTATAATAGCTATATACACAGCACTACATATGGCTGTATAGCTATAGCAATTTATATGCATACACCCACAAACTAGTGTGATGAAACGTTAAGTGTGTGTGATTGTAACCATAATAATTATCATGACACAATTAACATACATGTGTGTACTCTCCCATTAAGAATAATGTTTTATATGTGGCTAAACTGGCGATAAAATGATAATTATCGATATCTAAATATTATGATGATAATGAAATTGCTGATAACATATTGATACTATCACAATGTACATTAGTGTGTTTACTGAGATTCTTTAAAAGCCATATCTTATGCAAACACTGAGGTTTAACACTTAAACAAGCACCAGCCTACTTCAATAGACTAATTAAAAGTAGCTATTTGATACTTTTGCCTAAAGGTTTTATACATTGAGGCAAATGATGATAAAACTTTGTCAGTTGACAACATTATCGAGATAATATCGTTTATCGAGATAATGTAATGAATATTATCAGAAGTTATCGAGATATAACTTTTTCCATTATCACACAGCCCTACATGCAGTCTACAGGCTCATACATGCGTATATATGTATATATATGGGCATACATAAGGTTCCTCAAATTCATGCATCATGCCATCATCGCGATATATAGCTATACACCATTAAACCCATTACCCATTAGGATCTATGCTTTCAAACCTGTCTATTATGCATATGCTTTTGAGCACTGCTCCAAAATCAAGCCTATTAGCTACATAGCTATATGTGTATGCAATTAAAATTATTCTCTGTGCATGGTGACATAGATAATAAGTGCCGTGGCGCTTGTAATCTCTAATCGATAAGCGCCTGTGCGAAGAGGGTCTGGCCACGCGAGACTACATGTAACCATGGCCACCAATACAGAATACGTATGTGACTCAGTCCTGCTGAGGATTAACCATTGCATGCCTGATCAGTTTCAGGCTATATGACAGCAGGCATGAAGCAAACCAGACTGAACAATACAATTACCTTTGACAATATTTACGTGGCTCCTCTAGAACCCTGCGGGAGGCCAGTTACTTGCATTTTGTCTTGCCTATCTTAGACTATTGCTGTCCTATATGGGATCCATACCACCAAACATCCATACACAAGTTAGAAATGATCCAGCATCGTGCTGCCC
The DNA here is from genome assembly GCA_963930835.1 of Spongia lamella. Classification (NCBI taxonomy): domain Eukaryota; kingdom Metazoa; phylum Porifera; class Demospongiae; order Dictyoceratida; family Spongiidae; genus Spongia; species Spongia lamella. The sequence goes on along the minus strand of OZ005748.1, from coordinate 4,270,039 downwards.
GTTTTATCCTCAACAAGCCATGACGGAGAACTAAATATGACAGTATTAGTGATATCCTAGAAGCCTTGAAATGGCCACCACTTAAGGAACATAGACAACATGCCCGTCTGGTATTGCTGTTTAAACTCACAAGTAATTTTCTTTCAATACCTAGCATTTACTTACCATCACCATCACCATTAATCATTACAAGAGCCCAGCACAAACTAAAATACCTACATGGCTACCCAGTCAACATCTAACACCTACCGGTACTCTTTTTTTCCAAGAACCATCCCGGAATGGAACAACTTGCAAATTCCTGACTTGCACAACCTAACTTTAAATCAATTTAAACAACAACTAGTAATCATACGTATATAGCTAATAATTACACATTAGCTAAGGGGCTTTGCTAATTATTATTATTATTATAATAATAATAATAATCTTGGAGTACTAATCGATGTTGCGCAATAGCAGTGATCACGAGGTTTGTCACGTGACTAATAATTTAAGGTGGGGAGTGTCATACGTCAGTCACACGCAAAGGATGCTGTTGTTACTAATGTTGATACTAATGTTGATCTGTACTATTTCTGGTCAGTAAAATGTTTGCACTCATGTACTAAATCATAGATAGTACGGAGAATATACTATCTATGACTAAATTAATTATAATATTGATGGTGTGATGGGCGGCGCCGTGTACGCGAGCGGCAGTCTGCAGTGATTATAGCTACTGTATATTGGCGTGGTTCCGGGTTATACGATACCTTTTCGCTGTGAAGTAATATAGAGTAAAGCATCGGTATTCGGACGCAATTGCTCGTAACTTATGAGGAGTATTTAAATACCTGGCATGTCCTTGGACACTTCAGGGTTGTGCAAGCTTGTACACAAAAAATCAGACTTCTATGAATCTTCATCTAGGAGCAACGAGCCTATAAGTGAGCCGTCCGAAAACATCTTTAATCGGAAAAATAAATCAACTTCCGGACAGCTCTTGCCACTTGTCTGTCTTCAAGCCAACCAATTCTTCGTTGCGTTCGTATGAAAGGGCAACTCTTCTACTTTCTAAATATATATAGTTTATTTAATTTAAATCCTTCTGATTATGAATTACAAACAAAAGAAACCGGAGTGTCAGCGGATCAGTAATCGGACGCACGTGATTCCCTAAAAATATTGAAAAATCACCCATTTGAATTCACGCTGGGCGTTTTTGCGTAATAAAAGTTGTTCTATCTTGTAGAAAAACTCTCCTGCTATCTACTGATATATAGTTTTCTTTATTTACGCTAATATTACTGAAGTTACCTGCCAACTATTAATTAATATCACACGTTTCCACAACTCTTCAGGCCCACGTGATTAGGGCCTTTTGATTTCCTTTTGATGCTTAATTCGTGGGGGAGTTTTTGGGTTTTATTATTAAATCAGTGCAATTTTTGCTAATGTATAAAGCAACAGTTGAAAACTATATATCAGTAGATAGCAGGAGAGTTTTTCTACAAGATAGAACAACTTTTATTATGCAAAAACGCCCAGCGTGAATTCAAATGGGTGATTTTTCAATATTTTTAGGGAATCACGTGCGTCCGATTACTGATCCGCTGACACTCCGGTTTCTTTTGTTTGTAATTCATAATCAGAAGGATTTAAATTAAATAAACTATATATATTTAGAAAGTAGAAGAGTTGCCCTTTCATACGAACGCAACGAAGAATTGGTTGGCTTGAAGACAGACAAGTGGCAAGAGCTGTCCGGAAGTTGATTTATTTTTCCGATTAAAGATGTTTTCGGACGGCTCACTTATAGGCTCGTTGCTCCTAGATGAAGATTCATAGAAGTCTGATTTTTTGTGTACAAGCTTGCACAACCCTGAAGTGTCCAAGGACATGTCAGGTATTTAAATACTCCTCATAAGTTACGAGCAATTGCGTCCGAATATAGATGGTGGCCGAATACCGATGCTTTACTCTAGCTATATAATAAACTATTTGTCAATATTGGACTGCGGAGGTTGTACAAGGGGTGTTAGCTACGTACTACCATAGATAATAATACCGGTATTTACTGATTATCTATAGTACTATCTCAGTACTGCATGTACTGCGATCTCAGTGTGACCGCGGTCAGAACAAAAATCCAGCCAAGTCAATATAGCTATATACTAATTATTACTATAGATTAAATATAAAAATTTTCAATTTCAAAAAAGGAAATAGGGATCGAAAATGCTACTAGAAATCGGCAACCTAGTACTATAGATCAAAAGGATAGATAAAGTTAAAGATCAAAAAAGTACGGAAACAAGAAGGAGATTGTAACCACGTAGATAGGACTGTTATTCTAAAGCATTTGCGATCCCTATTCGGACTGCTTTCAGAGGAATCCATTATCCTGATGCAGTCAGATTAAGGATAGCAAATGCTTTAGAATAATAGTTCTATCTATACATACTGTAGCTATAGCGCAATTATGCGTCGAGGGAAGATATTGGCGAATAAGCTTATCTGCGAGGATTGGTGGGGAAATATTCGGCAATTTTGGATTTAAGAGTAAAGATACTAAGTTGGTAAGAAAGTATTGGTTGGTAAAATCATAGATAGTATATTCTCCGTAAAATATTGGCGAATGGCAGTTGATTCGCCAATATTTTGCCCCGCTGCATAATTGTGCTATACAGTAGTAATCCTGATGCAGTCAGAATAGGGATCGCAAATGCTTTAGAATAACAGTCCTATCTACGTGGTTACAATCTCCTTCTTGTTTCCGTACTTTTTTGATCTTTAACTTTATCTATCCTTTTGATCTATAGTACTAGGTTGCCGATTTCTAGTAGCATTTTCGATCCCTATTTCCTTTTTTTGAAATTGAAAATTTTTATATTTAATCTAGTTTCTTAAGTTTTTTCATCCCCACTTGGTGGGCTATTATATAGAATATATATTGGTAACATCATGAGATGCTTATACAAACAATAGAAATCAAACAGGGATTAATAGTGTCAATTGACTAAATGGTGTGGTGTACATAGGTATTGTTTTGCTCCAGGATCCCTGTCTATATGTATACTTTTAACTTGTCAGCTGTACAATTCTTAACCCTTGACTATGATGGTGTAATCACTGCAACACATTTCTAGTGTGCTCACTTGTTGAAGTGGATCTATTCACAGTTGAACTGGTGGTTTCACTGTCACATGGGTGTAGCTATGCATGTTCCTCTAGTCTCAGCAGTGGGATTTTGTTCTCACATGCATGTACAGGTTTGTGTGGCATAGTATATTACACCTCAAAGGTAATCTTATAAGCTTTAACCTCTCATTGAGCCATGCTGTCTACCTCAGTACTGTACTGCAATCTGTGACCGCGGTCAAAACAAAAATCCAGCCAAGTTAAAGGTCAAATAGTGATGATAAAGGTCCACTCGTTAGGTCAAGAGTCAACCCCATTGAATCATAGATATGATTGAATTAACCACAATAAACATTATCTCTTGGTATCCGGGGTTTTACGGTGTAATATACGGATATGCGATCACGTGCAAACTGTTGAGTTATATTGGCTGCAGTGGGGACAAAAGTGCTTTGAGTCAAGGGCCATATTAGCTGCAGTCGCAGCCTCTGCATGATCGCAGTACAGTGGGTATTGTATCATGATGTCAATCATGATCATAATTATGCTCAACACCGGTTCAACACAAGTTTGATCTAAAATGTTGTAATGATAAACTGTTAACCATGTCCTGGCTATTCCACCTGGGAATGGTTGATAGAATAAAGGACTGCTTGTAGGAGTTTTTGTTGGCAATCAGCACATATTTTAATGTCAGTATAACTATCTCATAAAGTAGTCTTATGAACAAAACACTTTCCTCAGTGTGGCACTTATTGATTAGAGACTATAAGGGCTTATTGACTGGAGATTATAAGTAGTTATAATCTTCTATTGACAGGCGCCTGATCACTGACAGCCTGCAACTCAGCTCACAACATAATATTATAATTGTGGTTTACTGTACTTCAGTTTTGTAAACTACGTACGTATAATTTTAAACTATGTTGTGCCCAATTGCTCAGTTGACGACAAGCATGCTCAAAGTATACATTTAAAGAATACATGTAAACGTATAGCTTAAATACGTAATTAAATTCTTATTAAGAAACAACTAATGTTTAATGTAGGAGGCGAGTACGTAATAAGCTGACTTCTACAAGCCAACTATTTTATCGATCAAATAAAAACAATAGTATGTGCTGGCACGTGTATATGCATGTGTGTGCACAGATTTCACAATTGGTATTACTTAAATCCCACTACGAGTAGGTTATCATTGTTCTGAGGAAGAGTGTTAATAGCAATGATAACCTACGAGTGCAGTGGGATTTAAGTGAGTGTTTTGATCTTACTTTGATCCTGAGCCATTACAATTAAGCATTACAACTTGAATTATTGTAACAGGGATTAACAAAATTGATTTATGAAGCAAATGGGGATCCGGATTCACGACTGAAGTTAGCTCCCACAACCAATTACTGCCAGTAAAAGGACTTATTGCACCTAGAGCACTAAGACTAATGCTGACTTTAACATTCCATAGTTGATCATGAATTGCCAGATCTTGATACATAGCTACGTATATGTGTAGCCAATTTTTAGCTACTATTGGGTGGATCAAAGAACTCACCCAGGGTGGATAACTATATAGTTTTCCTCCCTGTAGCTAACACTTCTTTGAAGTATACATCTAATACTTGTAGATGGCTACATATGTGACCATCTGAAGGAATGATAATTATTTTGAAATACCATTTCAAAATATAAAATATTAAGTTTTTCAATGTTAGCTATTTGTAAGTACGTACGTATGCGATTACCCCCATGGTATGTATATGTGGATACATGCAGTGATCTATCTCATAACTAACATTTTACCAGTGATTGGCATTGACTTATTCTATAAATCACCAAATTGAACAGCGGGAAAGTTTGGTGGCAAGAAAGTTTGGCGAATTTCACTGTTATGAACATTTGGCGAGGAAAAGTTTGGCGAATGGATAGATTCAGCCATAAGGTAGTAATTATAAGTAAAAATTTGGATGGTTTTAGTTTGGCAAATCACGGACGATTCGCCAAATTCACCAAACTTTCCTGCTATACGGTATGCCATTTTTTACAAACATGTTTTAACTGTTAGCTGTGCTACTAAATTTCACCAATATAATAGTTAGTTAACTTTAAAATGTGTGTATGGTACATACGTAGTAGCTACGTACCACAAACTCTCTTTGATGCAAAATGTAAGTGACAGTAATTGAACATACATATGTATGTGTGCAGGTGGTTCTACTGCTGCTTGTACTAGTGGGTTTCCATCCTCCTTATCAAGTAACAGAGAAGAATCTCAGATAAGACGAATGATAGACAATTCTTTAAACAGAGGATTTTATTTATTTCCGGATTTACAATTCCTGTGTGAAACTGACATTATAAGAGTCCAAGGATACTTTTTAGTAAATCCCATTATATCTACTTCTTTTTATCTTCAAATTTGGAGGAAGCAAAATATCTCAGGAAATTCCAGAAATTACATTCTTTTAAACCAGGTTAACTTAAATTTTTCTTCTCAGTGTGATGATAATGATGAACCATGTTATATTGATTATCTGTTACCTCATGAACTTGAGGTTGAAAGAGATGATTTCATTGGGTTTTACACAAACAATAATACTTTGGCAAGGCCATTGTTTTCTTTATCAGCATCAAATACACAACTGTACTTAGTATCATCTAGAACAAATACAGATGAAATAATGCTAGAAGATAATTTAAACAATAGATCAATTATGTATCGTCCACAAGTGATGAGTGAGTTACTTTTGTTCATGCTCATACTGTAACTTGGGTGTAAGTTGAATTGACATGATAGCCCGCATGAAGTGAAACCGTTACAATAATGAGACATCTGTTAAAGTTCTGTGCTGTAGCTACTACCTGTATAATGAGGGTGAAATGAATCTGAATTTTAATATTCTTTGCATGAATACATATAAACGAATAAATTCTTTAGCACAAAGAAAGAAGAATGCTCTAAGTTTGAAGGTGTTCAGTGGTAGGATTGGTAGGAAAAGGATGTTATTGTTATCAAAAATGTGATAGTTGTCTCCATATGTGTTTTATTAATTAAGCAGGTATAAAAAGCATGAAAATTCTGTTTAGCTGATATGATTACATAGATTTGGACTGTCATAATGGCAGCACAATGTATAATTAGCAATTATCGACTAAACAAATATGTGAAAATAAATCCAAATAAAAATTAACAAATAAATACCGAATATTCTATATAATTATTTGTTTCAGCCCTAATTATTATTAATGTTCACTTGTTGGTAATGTCGTGTTATATACCAAGAGCACATATTTAAATTGAGTGGATTTTTATAAATTGACCCTATCATCACATTTTATATTTTGAGAAGTGCCGATTTGAAATATTCAAGACACTGTGATTCTCTTTTGCCCACACTAGATTTGCACTAGATAAAGAGTAACCTTATACATTTATTGGCAGCTATGGTGACATTTCTGGTTTTTGAAACTTACGAGTGTCATGTAGCTACTAGCTATAAATGGGGATGACTGGGTTAGTTATCACTGCCAGTGGATACAAGCAGCCAATCTGTGTGTTCAATAGTTGATAGAAATAGCCACAGCCGAGGGAGCAGTTTGGCATCCATGTCATCTTATAATAATACCCCTCAATAACTCCACTGGTTCGGTTGTAGCCTTTCATGGCTTGACAGGGTCAGCATCCGACTCCGCAAAAAGCCATTTGTAAATGCAGCTGTTGTACCTATCACATGAAATGCGATGTATGTAGTATAAGTCTTCAATTGCCTTCTATGTGTCAATTCACTTACCCCAGCTTGATGTATGGCTTAGACCACGCATATACGTATATGCTGAGTCTTTCTATGCAACAATGTTGGCAAGGTTTAATTATTCTACTATGATGTTGTGTGGTTATCCTCTTTTAAAATTAGTTTATTTAGAAGGTGACATTGATGGTTCTAACAGCAGAAATATTGTGATGACCATTATTGTTGGTGTTAGCATCTTTGTAAGTTGTGTGATGATTATGGTGTTGGCGATTTTAGCAGTAACAGTATTGTACAAGAAAAGACTGAAATCAAGTGAGAGATATACATACATCACTATTAGGTCACAGTTACATCATCAGTAGTTAACTGTAATGAAACACATTTCTTTAAATAAGGTAATTATGCTCAAAATTCTTTGCATTATTCTATTCAATATGCTCCAAATTATTAAAAATCTACCATTTCTTGTTACCAGACTGCTCTATTAGAGTATATCGATCTGCTTTCTGTGACTTGACCAAAGGTCCAGATATGTACTTGCAAAATACTAGCATAATGCTGGAATTACAATTCTTTGCTTTATGATGATAATTATTCCAGCATAATTACTGCAGCTCTATTAAATATCCACACACAAGTAGCTATAATATGTAGAAAATTTTGTTGCTTTCAGTACGGAACAGTTTTTCAGCACCGGCTAATGAAAATGCTAGCAGATATGAGAGGTTTATGGACCCTCCTCCTGTGAATAGATACTACTATCGACTTGTTGATGAGGATCCAGAAAGGGTAATTAACATACACTTTATGAATATGATAATAATTTTTGTTGGCACAGAAGGGTAGGTCCAATACCAGTAACTCTTATGTAAGTTAGTTATACTAATGATCTAATGATTGATTGATACGATTGTATATATAGTTACACAATGGATCGTATGCCAACATCAGTGAAGAGGTAGGTCATTTATGTCTTTTTATGCATATTCTGTGTCAAGTCAAATAATTAAAAGTAGATCTGAAGCAAAAGTCAAATTTAGTGCTAGAATATAAATCAGCAAATATAGCTACCATTACTACGTATGTGATAATATAATTCATTACTTGAAATTTGTAGAATAGTATAGTAGCAAAAATTACAGAAAAGTCATTCACTGTAGCTAGCTATACCGTATGTGATATAAAAATTTCTGGGGTGAAAATTTACATGGAAGTTGTAAATTTCCATGAAAATGAACCCTGAATTTTTGTCCTACGCTGCTATATATGCTTTTAGAATATCCACAAAAGTTTTAACTCCTGACTTTTTAGGCTATTATACAGTATCCAAATACTTTCATTAATTAAATGGAAACTTTTGAATATCTGTTAAATATAATGTACGTATTAAACATTGTTTGGAACATAGCTGAGTAGATAAATATTTGTCACTACTCCACAAGTCAATATATTTGGTTGTTTCATATTTTTGCTCTTAGTTTGATCCTTATGAAGTTCCAATCAACCCACTTTGTTCTACCTTAGAAAAAATTTGTACTAAACTACAAAGTGTGGAAGTGTCACCAGATGCCGTTTTGTTAGTTGCTTCACAAATTTTGTATGCACAAATTACAATAGTACATGTGTCTTTATCAGGTTGGGAAGTGAAATAGGGTCTGGTCAGTTTGGAATGGTGTCACATGGAATATGGCATCATAATGAACAAGCTGATCAAGTTGCCATTAAAACATTACATGGTGAAGTGTCTGAAGAAGCAAAAAAGACTCTACTGAAAGAGGCGGCAATGATCAGGCAATTTGCACACACCAATATTGTTAAATTGTATGGAGTTGTAACCACGGGAGACTCAGTGAGTTGGATACACTATATATATACACCAGTGCTTATAAAATAATGTGCATATTAAATATATAATAGGTGATGATTTTATTTGAATATCTTGCTAAAGGAGACTTGTTAAAATTCTTGATATCTCTTAGACCAAGGTGTGTTTTAATAAATATTATAAATATATGGCATCACATGACTGTTTAGGGAAGGTGAAATTGTTGATCAGCTTATCCCTTCAATGCTGTTGGGGTTTGCTCGTGACATTGGTCGTGGCATGAACTACCTCAGCAACAAGTATTTTGTCCACAGAGATCTTGCTGCCAGGAATATTCTACTTACTGAAAGCTGTGTTTGCAAAGTGAAATACTGTACTGATTGCTAAAATGAATGTTTTTGTGGTTCAGATTGCAGATTTTGGAATGTCAAGGGATTTAGAGAATGATTATTATATAACACATGGTGGTGTTGTTCCTGTAAAATGGACAGCTCCAGAGGTATGCTATGTATGTATGTGTGTGTGTGTGTGTGTGTGTATATGTGTGTGTGTGTGTGTGTGTGTGTGTGTGTGTGTGTGTGTGTGTGTGTGTGTGTGTGTGTGTGTGTGTGTGTGTGTGTGTGTGTGTGTGTGTGTGTGTGTGTGTGTGTGTGTGTGTGTGTAGCTTGCATCATATCATGTAGCTACATATGTCAATCCACTGTCCATGCCTTGTTTAAATAACGAAGATAAACTTTTCCATATAAAACTTTCTAATAGAACAATCATTTTGTTAATGTTATTGTTACATTGTATCAGTAGTTATTTGGTGGTTTGGCAAACTGAACCAAATAAACTTCATGTCATTTCAAGAATGAAAATAATGGTCAGCCATTGGCCATTTTTTGTTCAAATTAGCAATGTGGCCACCTACCGTATTTCCTTGTTTTTCAGATCAGGCTAGAAAGGTAATGCATGTTAGACATCTACCAGTTTTATTGTAGCTAGCACAAAGCATATTGCATTGCTAAGAAATAAACAAGCTATATACATAGTTAGGAGGGAAGTTCACATTATGGTATGTGGTATTTCCTCCTATCATACCTAGGAACATAAATCATGTTGTTATGTTTTACGTACATTGGCTTTTTTGGGCATTGGCTGGCTGACTATGGGCATGTCAGATCAATCATCGACTGATCTGACATTTGGCTGACTACTTTTGAACAGAGTGCAGGCTCAGGCAGTGACAGCCAGTGAGGTTTAGGCTATATATTAATATTTTAAGAACAGAATAAAGTTAAACGTGGGAATGAATATAACTTTTCGAAAGCAGGGGCGTAGCTACATAGCATAATATTTGCTGATCATTTACTCCATTCAACAGACACACGTACATGCATTGCATGGAATTGCAATAGTTATCTTTAATTGGATTACTACACCATGTGCTATAACACTCACATTGAACATACACTGTAGTATTGAATTAATATACATGCTCGCTAGATAAAGTGTCTCTTGGTATAGGCATTGTTGTACCGGACATACACTACAGCCAGTGATGTGTGGAGTTATGGTGTTGTCTTGTATGAGATGTGGAGTGCTGGGCGAAAGCCTTTTGGGGACAAAGACAATAATGAAGTCAGATTGAATGTTTCCTCAAAATTATCTATAGTCTTATCACATACAATAGGTGATGGAATTACTCAAGAATGGTTACCGGTTACCTCCACCCCCTGGTTGTCCACGACAGATTTACAATGTCATGATACAATGTTGGTATGGACGTATTCAAATAACAGATAGCTATCATAGTGTGGTTATTTAATATGTGCAAAAATCCTCCACTTTTGCACAAAAACTGATTTCCACTTTATTTCGCAAGAGTATAGCTACTGACACCCATACATTATCATTATGTCTCTACTGGCCAATGTGAGGGGGTCTGCTTTTCTGGAGGGCATTTTGCTGACCGGGCCATGATTCAGTGTGATAATGGAACCTATGGAGGGCACCAATTGGGTGGTTGTGACATGGAACTGCTCCCATTGCTAGCTAGATGCCTCCCATGGGTCTTGTGATGTGGTATAGACACCTTATGGCTACTTTTGGTGGCTTTCTCTACTCTAATAGTTCTTTATGGTTTTCTGAGCCACCCCCACCCCTCTCTCCCCTCTCTTCCATCCCACCCCTTTACTATGCTGGCCTATAATTAGTGCCCACCTCAAAATAACTGTCTCAAAACTCTCTGGAATCCAGACATCCACCATCAACAAGGTTAACCATATGACAGCTAATAGATTTGTTTTTGCTGCTAATGCAAGATGGCCAGCTACAGACATGAGGTTGTTTTAAGTAATTAAATATTTTGAAATGGTGTTTCTCAAAATACTACCAAATGTGAACATGTCAGAGCCGGTCACATGTTTCATTAATGCTTACCCATTCTCAGTAGGCAGATTTGTAACTATTATATTATTTATAATCAACAGTGAAATTAATGTGATTTTTATTCATACAAGGTCCTGATAGCTGCTATACAGCTACATGTATAGTGTCACATGTTCTGGATAGCTTTCTGGTACGTAGCTATCAAACCAACTCGCATGCATGGGACATTCATTCAGCTAGCTACATGATATTTATGAGGGAGTACTTTATTGTTCTTTTTAATTTTTAAGCCCCCGTTTCAGTCAAGGTACATACGTACGTAGGTAGCTACTGTTATGCCACACAGCCACAGGCCAAGCCACCAAACCACAGAAATGTATAGCCACTTTATGGACATTTGTTTTATTGCTTATTGTAGGAATCCAATGCATAAATTAAGACCTAACTTCTCAACACTACTACGAACAATCTCTCAACCATCATATGTGTTATTCCACTGGATCGAGGAGGACAAACAAGCAGCTGGACCGCAGTGTGATGTTCTGGGGGCTCCATTAGAAACTGGTCACAATTTGTATCTTGATTTACAGAATGTGTACAAAATTAATAACACTGACAGAATTTAGCTAACTATATATAACTATGAAATACTTCATATTTATATTTACCATATAGCTAGCTACGTATATGTAACTGCAATTACCTCTTGGTCAGATGGTTATTACCTACTTCTGTCACTGTAACTATATATATCTACGTAAGTTCTGAAAACCTGGCTTTTATTATAAGACATACATTTTAGTATGTTAGCTAACCTCCTTGCATGTGTGTGCACACTGTATACGTTAGGTACTTTAATTTGTATGTCCAAAAGACTTAGCTATAAGGTCTGGTATGGCATGCATTATAGCAATCTGGCATGCTGATCCTGACTATTAATAGAACTGAAGCACCTGTAGCTATTGGCTTACCCCAACTTCAGTACAGGGTTTGCCATTGAGACTGATGCTAGTTATACTCAGGTCTGGAAGCAATACTTTCTCAAGAACAGGCCTATATAGGAAGATGGATGTTGCTTCATATGCAAGTAGATCTAGAACACTCTCACCACCAGAATGAAACTATGGCATAACTGACCTGGAGACATTGGCAGTTGTATGCAATATGGGTGATCACCCACTTCACTGAGACACTATATACCTTTACAATCAACGTGTCAGAATATATCGATCATGCTGCAGCTTTTTACAAACCCTGGAAAACATGCCAGATGCATGGTGGACGAAGATCTATAGAAATAGATGTGTACAGAGTTCTATAGCTTGGGCAGTTATTTTATGTCCCTACAGGGCTCCAGTTTTGAGGTAAGTTAAAAGCTCAGCAACTTGGGGATTATTAATTACGTAATTCTTCTGCTCTGAGGCTAATATTTCTGTATTAACAATTAACATCACTACTAGATGGCTCTATAGCTCTATGTAGTAGAACTGATATATCGTCAACATTACATTCAACACTACTTTTATTACACTAGCAACTTGTATTTCCAATTCACCAATTCCTTCTGTTGGAGCGGGTCCACAAGGGTTACGAGACAGTGCATCCACATTATAGCCTATTTAAGATAAAGAATAACGTGTGATCCCAAGTGTAGCTAGATCAAGAAAACATGCAGTGGTGCCAGATCACCTGAAGGAGGGATTGATCAAGAGTGTTCATGGTAGGCCTGAGCCTAATATGCCAGCATAATTTTAATGCAAGAATAATTGAAAGTTACAATGGAATGTAATGAAATAATCTCAAAGATTGTTTAAAATGATGATGGTGAAGATGTCCATAAAGGTAGCAATATTTCATGTAGACTCTGAAGAAAAGTCTGCACTGGCAATATCCTGTTCACCAGTATAATTATAGTCATTGTGCATATTGTGACATTATAATACGTATTATTATCACCGATACAATAGAAATTACTAGGAATAATAGGCGATAATGTAAGAATAATGGGTCAAAATTTGGGAAGTTTGGGAAAGAATAGCTATATATGGAGGACCTCAATCTAGCAGGCCATTTTTCTAACAACCACTTATACAACCTCTTAGTACAATCCAGGTGGTGGGATGGTAGCTATATGTATACAAAGCACTGCAGGAATTGTCCACAATGTGCTTTCACTTGGAAGACTCTCTTTTCAACCAGCTGCATGATATTAACTTGATTATGAATGGAACCGGAACAGAGCAGATAAACTGGCAATAGGCTCCAAGGCAAATTTGATGGTGTTTAGTAGACCTATAGAATGAGAGATGTAAGACCCCCACCTATGGAAGTTGAAGTTCAGGTCAAGCTTGATCAGAGTGGAATAATGTAGCTAGCTAATGATGATGATGTGTAATAATGTATCATTATCCAATAGCTACTGTGTAAAACTTCTGTAAGAGAAGATCATACACTGTAGCTACATAGCTACACAGGAAAATTACAGATTTGAAATAATTATATAAAAGTAACAGAATCTCTGATCTATAAAATAATTAGCTAATTTTATCATAACTGATTATTTCATCAATGTATATTTTATGTAGTAGCTATACGAGTAATTAAACAGCAATCCCATTCACACACACATAATTAATAAGTGGTAATAAAAGGGTATACATTTCACAAGTTTTTCAAAGGAGGCCGTGCATGGGTTATTGTTGTCAAGTGGCAAGGTATGTCTGTAGCTATGTAGCAACTGCATGGGATGGTCCATTTAATGAATTCTTATTTGTGCTCCAAGGATTTTACTTTAAAGCAAAAGTCTATCTGTAAAACATTAAGTCTGATTTGTTAGCTCGTACCACATGCACCTTCAAACTCCCAGCAGTCACTGTCACCTCCCTGGTCACTGTAGCTGGCAGTGACCCTCAGTATATAGTATTCCGGTTACGTATTATCACAAATGACAAAAGGTTGCAGACTAGGGGCATAGCCACTCCTAGCTTGAGCCAGCCGGCTATATCGCTGGGAGGGATATGCCGGCATATAAACGTAGTTCAGTCTATAGACTGGTCAGCCCAGCCCTCCCCTCTTTAGTTTTTCATTCTGGCATGACTCGTAATCTGTTAAAATCGCCCGGTTGAAGTCGGATAGCCTATGGTTTTGCGATTTGTTGTCACGACACATCATCGGCATCACAAGACTCGTCTCTAATTATTTAAGGCTATATAGACTTAATTCTAGTAGGAGTGTCGTGTATACGTATGATCGGGCGTATGATAAACTGTAGAGGATGCAATCGTTGTTGTTGCTAATGTTGATTTGCAGTGTTTATATTTACGGTCAGTTGTACATGTATCTACTCATGCATGTAGCTCATGATGCATTTGCTTAAAAGTATGGTGTGGGCGTGTACCCGGCGTCGCTCACACAGAGTCTCGTCATGAAGTCACAAAGTCTATTGTATACCAGCAGAATTGTAATTATTGAACTAATTAGCTAGCTATCCCATCATCATCATGATGCTGTCGAGGCTATCTTTGCTGACCGTTGTTTTTTTGTTATGCCCAATTACACTTGACTGACCACAAGCATGCCGGCATGCTTGAAGCCGGTAGCTATGGCATGTCGGTCTACTGATGTTGCAAGCAGACTATGACACTAAGCCAATGTGATTAACTATGTGAAGATGCTTGTACAGTAGCTGAGCTATAATTATAGATGGCTAATACTCATGCATTGACAAGGTTACTAGGTCGCAGCTAGTCAGCCGTAGCTACTTCATGAGCTAAGGTTATATAGCTGAGCTGTCCAGTTTATTAAGAATTATCTGTGACTTACCATAGCTGTATGTAGAAATACTATATATATATCAGTTGTGGAATCCTCATACTAATGAATAATAAGAAACATTTTGTGGTTCTATTGATTCGAAACTGGAGAAATTTCATGGATAAACTGATTTTTGTATAGCTAACTATTCTGAATTAAAACCATGCATGCATGCAATCAAAAATTGCCGCTATATACATATATGTTGCAATACGTAGCTAAACACATTATACACGCACATACGTAGCTATGTGTGCATGTAAATACACTGTGCTATACACTGATGTATGTATTAGCTATCCTTTGAAGTATGTGGCCGCTATGCTTTATATACGTAATTATTAAAGTAGCTAACATATACCAATCATAAGTGCAAACTTTAATAGTGGATTTTGCAATCAATATAGTTGTCGAGCCACAGACACTGCAGCTAGTTTTATGCTTTTGTAAGGTTTTAAGCTTGTTAGCTACCATGGACCATGGTATGTACATTAAATATTGTAGCTAATTTCCTGATGACATTATCTGTATGCATAGTATTGCATGCCCTACGTAGTTACATGTGTGCATGTAATATCCCGTGACATGGATATTGTGGATATGTCATAAACACAACTCATGATCAGTCAGTAGAATATCAAACACTACGTGTCTTACTTTAATTAAATACATTGATTTGATTAACAGGAGATTCTGCTGCTGATTGTACTAGTGGATTTACATCATCATTATCAAGTGAAGAAGATCTAGATTCTAACTTCACAGAAATAATAGATGCCTACAGTGATAGAGCATTATATTTGTTTCCTGAGTTACAATTTCAATGTGAAACTGACATCAAAAGAGTCCGTGGATACTTTTTAGTAGATCCGGACGAACTTATTTCATTTTATCTTCAAATTTGGAGAAAACAGAATCTTTCAGGAGAATACATTCGTATTGAAGAAATCAACTTGAATTTTTCTGCTCATTGTGAGAATAACAGTAAAGATGAGCTATGTTATATTGACTATCTGATACCTTACGATCTTGAATTTGAGGCGGAAGATAAAGATTTTATTGGATTTTATACAAGCAATAATACTTTGGCAAGGCCGTTGTTTTCTTCATCTAAAACAAACACACAGCTGTACTTGTCACAGTTTAGATTTAATAGAGGTCTAGTTAGAGAGAATTCAAATTTTGTTAGAAAGCAATCGATTTCCTATCGTCCACAAGTAATTAGTAAGTTTAAATGTATATGTACTGTAATTTTGGGGATATAGGTATAATTTGAACTGACAAGCTAAATTATTTCATTAGCTAAGTATCAGAAAACTATAGGCAAAGAGTGTTCAATGAAAATGTTAATCTATAATCTTAAAGGCTTTAATTCCAAAGCAGGATAATAGCATATTACTGCACAATGGCAGAGTTTGAGCTACGTAGGAAGCTACTGAAAGTTGAGGATATGCCGGTTACCTATAGTAAAAACTGAAATGGCTTTCTTTAAAATTTCTTATGGAGAGTTTTAAGGGGGCCATGGCCCCCACTTTTGTTGCCCGCTGTCTATGTGATAAATATGTAGCTACCGCTATACTGATCACTATCAATTAAGATGGTGATATTATAGTTAAGATTGTTTCTATAGTCTCTGTAGATGACATTGATAATTCTGCTAGCAAAAATATTGCAATAACCATTGTTGTTGGTGTCAGCGTCTTTGTAAGTTGTGTGATTATGATGGTGGCAGTGATTTTAGCAGTGATGGTGCTGTATAAGAAAAGAATGAAATCAAGTGAGATTTGTTTTTATTATAACCATTAGGTAGCTAATTATTACATTATCAGGATCATCCACATAGCCTATACTGATACATTTTGGTTTCACGGTATTACATACAATTTTTTGTTGCTGTACAGTGCGCAAAAGCTTTTCAACACTAGCTAATGAAAATGCAAACAGATATCAGAGATACATGGATCCTTCTCCTATGAATAGATACTATTATCAAATTGTCAACAGAAATTCAGAAAGGGTAAATTTTGATAAATGCATTTCAGTGCTCTTGGTAATGTTTTATATTGACATAGAACCGGAGATCCAACTCTAGTATTAGTGTAAGTAGCTAAATGAATGCATGGTGTCACAGTGTTATATATAATGCTTGGCTAATTTCAGTTACTTGGTGGATCTTATGCTAACATCAGTGAAGAGGTAAGTGAAGCTCATATATGTACCTAGCCTTTTATTAATGTATACAACTGAAGCCATGTCAAAGATATAGTTTAGTAGTATGTAGGTTCCACATCACTTGCGTATATCTGAACTATTTTAGTAAGTTATTTTTTATTCCACAGGTTGATCCTTATGAAGTTCCATTCAACCCTTGCTCCACTTTGGAAAAAATATATACTGAACTACGTAGCATAGAAGTTTCACCAGAAGATGTTGTGTTAGTAGATCCATAATAGCCTGCTTGCTTTGCATTATAGCGACCATGTATGTGTTCTTTATCAGATTGGGAAGTGAAATAGGATCGGGTCAGTTTGGAATGGTGTCACATGGAATATGGCATCATGATGAACAAGCTGAACAAGTTGCCATTAAAACATTACACGGTGAAGTGTCTGAAGAAGCGAAAAAGACTCTACTGAAAGAGGCGGCAATGATCGGGCAATTTGCACACACCAATATTGTTAAATTGTATGGAGTTGTAACCACAGGAGACCCAGTGAGTTTGGATACACCATACACAAGTGCTTATAAAATTATGTGCATATTTAATAGGTGATGATTTTATTTGAATATCTTGCTAAAGGAGATTTGTTGAAGTTTTTGGTATCTCTCAGGCCAAAGTATGTATTGCAACAAAATGCCTTTTAAAGAAGGCATGACATCATGTATTGTACTGTAGGAAAGGTGAAAATATTAACCAGCTTATCCCTTCAATGTTGTTGGGGTTTGCTCATGACATTGGTCGTGGCATGAACTACCTCAGCAACAAGCGTTTTGTCCATAGAGATCTCGCTGCCAGGAATATTCTACTTACAGAAAACTGTGTTTGCAAAGTGAATTACTGTACTGATTGCTAAAATGAATGTTTTTGTGGTTTATTAACAGATTGCAGATTTTGGAATGTCAAGGGATTTAGAGAACGATTATTATATAACACACGGTGGTGTTGTTCCTGTAAAATGGACAGCTCCAGAGGTATGGACATCCTTGCATATGTAAATTACATCATATTCAACTATCCATACCTTTAATCTCTATAAGCAACTACTCTAATAGTAGATACTTTCAGTATATGTGAAGGGGTCTCATGCACGCATCTGATTTTTCAACTTTAAAGGGATGTAACTCCTCTGAGAATAGCGATCAAAGCTGGAGAGACCTCATTCCCATCACACACTACAGGTTCACAAACGACTTCCCTGTCATCTTATGGTTGACTTATAGTTCTGAAGTTTGTTATTATCTAATTTGATGTGTGTATAAGACCCCTTTTCACAAATCCTATGTTACATAAATATATTACACAAGTATATGGTAGGAATGGGCAGGGCATGTCACGATAGAATAATTATCATGATAAGCAATATAATCATTTAACCTAACAGCAACAGTACTAGCAGCACCAGAGTTATGAAAATAGGATGTAATGGTTTTATTGATGTTACAAACATTAATCCACATCAGTAATCATGGTTGTTGATGATAATATCATGTCGGTATTACAAATTTCTCTTCAATATCAATTATCGTGGCACAATTTCATGATTATCATAATATTGCCCAAGTGGTTATTTTGAATCGTTTAGTTTCACAAAGTGAATGACCATTGCCAAATAAAGCTATGCTATTGCGTTTTGCTTTCTTAGATTACCAAAATAAAATTTCATGTTTCAGCAACTGCCCAACTTAACTTCCCTGCCAAATATGTGTTCTACTTATGTGTTTAAACAGTTATCTTCAGCCAAAACTAAGGGTCTCTTCTACTTACTATGACACTCACATTGAACATACACTATACTATTGAACATGTTCAGTTAAGTGTCTCTTGGTGTAGGCATTGTTGTATCGGACATACACTACAGCCAGTGATGTGTGGAGTTATGGTGTTGTCTTGTATGAGATGTGGAGCATTGGGCGAAAGCCTTTTGGGGACAAAGACAATAATGAAGTAAGATTTGCTGTATCAGAAATTGTCTGTAGTCTTTTCACATACGATAATAGGTGATGGAATTACTCAATAATGGTTATCGGTTACCTCCACCCCCTGGTTGTCCACGACAGATTTACAATGTCATGATACAATGTTGGTATGTATTCAAATAACAGCTAGCTGTGTTATTGGTTAATGCAGCGGTGTAGCTATTTTGGCTTGTTGCTCATTGGTTACATTGCTTACCCTAATCAACAGTGAAATTGGTGGCCTGTCCCATACCAGACCTGCCTTGGCTACACCACTGAGTTAATGTGACAGAAGTTAATTCATAAAATGTAGCTATACGGCTGTATGTACCTGGAAAATGTTGACTCGGATTACACATACACACAAATTATAGCAACAATGATTTTTAATATAGCGTTATTCATGTAATTTTCTACCCATAATGAGGGACAGAGAGATCTAAGATCAATAATATAGTACTCCTTGATAAATATCATGTAGCTGAATGAATGTATGTTGATCTGATAGTTACCAGAAAGCTATTCAGAGTACAAGACACACACACACACACGCGCACACACACGCACATATAGCAGCTATCAGGATAGGGCTGCCAGAATAAGTTTTAGCATAATGTAATTCTAGCATTATGATATTAAGAAAAACCTGAGTCTTTGGTCATGTTACATAAAGCAGATCAATATACTCTAATAGAACAGTCAAACAAAGTGGTTTACCTAAGCTCTTCTAATAGAGCAATCAGACATTGGAAGTTTTATAATGTATGTATGCTTATAGCATAATGACATATTTAAAGAAATTGGAAATTCTGAATAGAATATGATGCAAAGAAATTTGAACATGATTACCCCAGTCCTATATCAGAACCTTGTATGAATAAATTACATTAATTTCTATCCGGATATGCATACGTAGCTTCTTTATGATTAATTTGTTTTATTGTAGGAATCCGATGCATAAATTAAGACCTAACTTCTCTACACTACTACGAACAATCTCTCAACCATCATATGTGTTATTCCACTGGATCGAGGAGGACAAGCAAGCAGCTGGACCGCAGTGTGATGTTCTGGGGGCTCCATTAGAAACTGGTCACAATTTGTATCTTGATTTACAGAATATGTACAAAATTAATAACATTGACAGAATTTAGCTAGCCATATATTAACTGTATGAAACAGTCCATGCAGTCTGTAATATATAATTGTCTACTTATTTTATTGCTGCAAATGGTCAGTCATTAACATTGGGCAGAAACATTAAAGTACATTGTAAATGTATTAGTCATGACAGATAATGAAACTGGTTGATCCTGGCCATGAATACTAACTTCCACCTCCTCTCAGCTGCCCACAACTCATCTACAGCACATGATGCAATGCTGGTAATATTAGATTTTATAAAAATCATACAGACGGGAGGACATTATTCATTGTTCATTTCTAAAAAGTTGATTTCTTTCAAAAATTACTTGTTCTGATCACGTGAAAAGCCTTAATGCAAGTATACAGCTATGCTGAGAGCTTGGAAGCGACGACAAGAAACTTCTTATTTTCATGGCTGCCAGGATGTCACACTGCAGTCCCCTGCCTGCTTATCCTCCTCAAACCAGTGAAATATAAGACATTTGTGAGATTGCCCATAATAAGGTGTAAAAGCTTGGCTAAAGGCATGGGATTGTCCATAAAAAGGTGACCATACTGGATTCTTGAATGATTAATTCATACATGTGTTCAATTGACAAAATGACTAGCGAAATACTATTTTAGTAGCAGCTAAGCTGGTCACTTACTTTGACTTACAGAATATGTAGCTACAAATAGAAAAATTGTGAGTATCTTTATCAAAAACATAATTATGTATTTGTTGACTGTAAAGAAATAGAAGAATTTTTAAATACGTAAATGTGTATTATTGTAAGTGCAGAACAGAAACTCATTGAAAGTTTAATGCCGCAGTCAAATCACTAACAGCATCCTTCATTTCTTCATCCAACATGTATAATAATCCTACAGCACAAGATATGAACGGTTAGTTTAGAATATGCATTAGTGAACAAATTTAAACTACTGTACTCCATTAATTTTATCCCCCCAACAATTTTTTGTTCATGGCGGCAAGGTTTCCTTGTACGCATCTTTGAGTAACTATTTCCCCTTCGCCAGAACTTGCACCATACAATACTACATAATATAGCAGGTTCCTGGGTATTCATGAAAAATTTCCCCTTCTAAATAACCCACTACATGGTAACATTTTATGTAAATAGAAAAGACTGCCGAGTATTTTAAATTTTCACAAAAGCATGCAAACCTTGAGAATATCTACCTCAAAATTTCACGAATGGCTCTTCAAGAGGCATTTAACAATATTAAAATTGGCACCAAATATTTTGTGGCTATGTACAACAACTTGGTAATTTATTGCCTGAGTGTAGTCATGCGTGCTGTAGCTCATGTGTAAGTAGCCCTTAATTGTTAGCCAGTTACCTTGATTTTTGAGCTACGTACCTCGTCGATTAGTTAGCGTGTAATCTTGAGTGGCTAGGACTCTTTTTAGTAGAGAGCTTTATTGCTTACCCTATTAGTGTCCATATAGATAACTGGCATCTGTACTACATACAAGAGGTATGACTTTAGGCTTGACCATGCAACACTAAGTTTTTCGTAGTAATGAAGACATTATCACTATTGTGCAGGGTAGTGGCGTAGCCAAGCCCGACAACGAGGCTGAGGTTATGATTGGCACATACTCGTTACTATAGTTGTTGCTCCTGGCAACCAGAATGTCATCAGTAGGTACAGCGCTTACCAGTATTTGCCGAGGTCTTAGCAACCAATGTCACAATCAGTGGCAAGTAGTTGAACTGCACAACCTGAAACAAGACAGCAGCTGCATACGATGGCCTAGTAGACATGTCAGCATACTTACTTGATGATCTGAATAAAATGT
The DNA here is from genome assembly GCA_963930835.1 of Spongia lamella. NCBI lineage: Eukaryota > Metazoa > Porifera > Demospongiae > Dictyoceratida > Spongiidae > Spongia > Spongia lamella. The sequence continues at coordinate 4,248,027 of OZ005748.1, read as the reverse complement.
TGTAATTCTTTTGTTCTTACCAAATCCAACTTTACCCGCCTACAAAATACGACAACCATTGTTGTACATTTTGTGTATTACAAAAATTGCATAAATATGTGGCCAGAATTAATTGAATTTAATATAAAATTTTGCTTTGAAACAATAAATTTTCTATATAAAGCTTACTACACGACTCTATAAATTGTTACTGTTCGTTTATATTTTCTAGATTAAAAGCAAAGGTTTCTAGCCATACATGTACAGTACTCAGAAAATCTGTATACTGTGTACTAGTAAACTGTCATATATATAGAGCTGATACTAGCATGTAACAGGAACATTGGAAATCCTTTTCAAATACTACCCACAAGTTGAACAGGACATAATCCATGCAATACTTCACTTACTTGTTCACTACACAGAGAGAAGGCCCCTAAGAAAATCGGCTTGAGAACATTAGGTGGACACATCCCTGTGCTCACTGTAGTAGTATGAAACTCACATTTTATTATCATATTAACAGTACCCACCTTCTAATACTGGTACACCATCTCTATCAGCCACTACAATGCCTTCCAACCCATCCACCCTGTAAGCAATAGACCACTTCATTGTCAAACACAAATCTACGGCACCATAGTCATACTTACGTCGGAAGCAGTCTTTGAAAGAAAACTCTTAGTTCCTATATAAGTAAAACTCGGTAAAGTCCGTACAGTATTGTGAATACAAATACCTCTGTCATTTGTTATCACTGTCTCGCTGGAGAATGGGCCGAAAGAAAACTACAAAGGAGAAAAAACTGATAATAACTTTCGATGAAGAGGACAGGAGGTTAGTCACCTGACACGGGTTGATGCGGTAATGCGCATTAAAAGGAACGCCAGGGTAAAGCGTTATTTGTTGTATACACATTAAGTATATCTTCCGATGACAGTGTGCATGTTACAGAGCTAGGCTATGCATACACCAGTGTAAGGCTGTGGAATGCACCACTTTTGATCCAGAGGACCAAAACTGAGTTTCCCAGTCAGCATACTGTCCTGGTTGTGTTGATTACTGCATTATATCCATACTGATGCGTACGTGCATGTAGATACAGCTACATCTCGAAACATGTGAGAATATTCAAATACGTACATAATAGTTAGAAGCTTTAGTTTATTATTTGTTGAGGGCCGGACAAAATGGTAAAACATTGATGTGCAGTAATGTACATGCAGAAGTGTTGGGAGCTACCTAAAAGTGTAGAGAAAAATCTAAATTTCTTTTTTTCTTTCTGTGAGCAAAGTGGCAGTATTGTATATTTTATTGAAGCATAATGATTGAAATAAACATCCTCCGCTTTTTAAACATTATCTTCCACTTTTTCTTAAAGTGTACCATGATATTATCATACGCACTGCCATTAAGGTGTAGTTTTTTTGCTGGGCCATACTTTTTCTATTGGCACACACTGTATACACAAAAGGGATCTGGCCCCATGAGACTAACTATATAAAGTGTGTATATCGAGTATATGGTTAGAAGTAGTTTGGTGTATTACTGTAAATCCATTTGCTATTGTTGTCAAGTTTATGGGACAAAGTATAGTGGAAAAGTTTGGTGGGGGAGAGGGGGAGGGAGATTTGCAAATCATGCCGGTGTGATTTGCCAAACTATAAAAACCATCCAAATTTACCTTACAATTAAATGTTGCCTATTGGCTGAATCTATCCGTTTGCCAAACTTTTCCTCACCTTTTAGTCTTTTAGTACATAAGCTACAAGACACCTTTGTATAATCAGGGCACTAGCTGGTCTCAAAACAGGTTCCATTGTAAATTTAATTTTACTAATATAAGGTGCTGTAGACCAATGGTTATTATCCCTGTAGAAATTATTTAACTGGTTTTTCAAAACGAAAGAAACTCCGAAAGAAGAGAGCAAAAGCAGAAGAATTGAAAAAGGAACTGGCAAAAAAGAAAGAAAAAAGAGCTGAGGTAATTTCGTATGAGTTTAAGTACCATAATTTTCATGATTCTATACAAGAGCTGTGATAGTATAGTGGTAAGTACTTTGCGTTGTGGCCGCAAAAACCCAGGTTCGAATCCTGGTCACAGCAGAATTTTTTTCGTTTTGTAATTTTTTGTATCAATGCAACAACTCTACCCATAGAAAAGATCAAGTTTAAAACAAACCATGATGAGATATAATTTGCTTGACACAGAGTCACAAATAACTCATGATAATGATTTCACAACCAATTGCAATGCAGCAACTCAAGACTACAGTGGTACCACAGTAACCATTAGTGGCATTCCGGCATTAGAAGCAAGGATAAGTAATAGTATCCCTAGTGGTGTTGAAGAATCAACAAAACATCAAATGTAAGTGTATCACTAATATTGCTTAATTATTTTATTTTATGCATTAGAACTTCAACAAGTTCTGATAAGAGCATGTCAAGTTCATCCAAGTCGTCACAACAATTGGGTAAATTAAGAAATAAATCAGAGAAGAAACTGAGAAAACTGAAAAAGTGGAATTGCATATAAACATTACACTTTTTATAATCACTGGCTATTTAGAATTTAAATAGTTTCTTAAGAAATCCCTTTTTTGGTTTTTCCTCTTCGCTTTCTGATAAGAATTGAATGTCACTGATTGTAACTGATGCTTCGTCATCATCATCTTCATCACTTGATTCTGTGACATCTTTTTTTAACTGCTTTCCTTTTCCTTTACTCTTTTTTCTTTGTTCACTAGATGTTTCAGTTTCTGTGCTTTGTGATGAAGCTTTTTTTTCACTACGTTTTCTTTGTTTGTCCTTCGTTCGCTTCTCTCTATGTTTTTTGCCTACGCTAGGTGGTTCATTCTCACTAAATTCTTCATCAGTAAGTATTTTCTTTTGTTTTTGTTTGCTCTCCTTTGCACTTTTTGGTCTCTTCTTATGTTGTTTTTCATCAGATCCATCACTTAGTGTCATCCTTTGTTTTTCAGATTGAGCTCTACCTTTTTGCTTCCTTTCAATAGATTCGACTTTAGAAGATTTGTCTGAGGTCCTCCTGTCTTTGCTTTTGTATTTGCTATGCTTCCCTTCTTTTCTGTCTTTGTAGTTTGTTTCATCAGATAGTTCAATGTCACTTCCCATAAGGGACATCTTCATTACATCCTGTGTTTTCTTGTATTTTTGTTTTCTATCATGTTGCTTATCTTCCTTTTCAATATTCTTTCTATCAACAGATGCTTGACCTTCACTTTCTCTGAGAGATTGTTTTTCTTCCTTTCCTCTGTGCTTCTTTCTTTTGTCCCGTTCACTATTTTTCCTTTCCTTTTCCATTAGATTCTGCCTCTCTTGTCTGTCTACAGACATTTGGCTGTCACTTTCTTGCTTACTAAGTTTTTCTTCTGTTTGTTTTCCACGTTTGCTTCCTCTCAATCCCTTCTTTTTCTGCTGGCTTTGTTTTTCTTCAGATAATTGACTGTCTTTTTCTGTAAGGGACACCTTGTTATCTGTTTCTTTGGTGTCTTCTGTTTCCTTTCTTTTCCTTTTCTCTTTTCGTCCTTTGCGACGATCTTTTTGTGCTGTCTCATGTTCGGATGATATGCTCTTACTGTCTGAAGAAATAAGCAACCGTTCATCTTCTTTTGCTGCTGTATGCTTTGCTTTCTTCTTAGCCACCACAGTTACATCATCACTTGATTTTTTCATCCACTTCTTTTTCGGAGTTTCATCAAGGGTCTTCTTCAATTCAGCCAAGTCTTTAACATACATAGAACTACTCTCACTATAAGGAAAACAATTGGTACCAGTAAATTACTTACAATAGTATAGTGCAAAAACACAATCACACGTATGTATTCTTTAGATTTACCTCACTATCTCATCTTTTTTCTTAGATTTTTTATCGTCCATTCTCTTGTATTGTATTGTTTTAGCTGTTTCTTGGATACCTTGAGTCCACTCAGGATCGTTCATTTCAATAGCAGAGCCGGTCTTTTTGATGTTGTCCAAAAATTTAACGAAGTCTCCTGAAAAGTATCCTATCTGGCCATTGAGATCACCCTATCAATACAGTGTGTAATAATTTTATTCCCAGTGGGATGGACACAGTTCACTTTACCTGCCACCATCCATTCTCTAGTTCAATGATGTCCACAATTATGTCACCTTTTTTGAGATTCAATTCTTCTGCATGCTGTGCCTTATAATCGAGCAACACTTTAGCACGTTTATATTGAACTGTATGTTCTCCTGAAACAAACAATCATCACTGATTAAGATGATTTAATTTTACCTTCCACAGAATTTAAGACTGAATAATCAATGGGAGGTAGGGCCCACACGTCAGCATCCAACATCTTGACTTTCTCATACTTTTTAATCATCTTATTAAATTCTGCTCTCTGTAGCCTTAACCTCCGTAAGGTTTCCTTACTCCAGAATTTCAGTCCAATTTGCCAAACAGTGTACACCACACCAACAAAACAGCACCCCAAAACATACACACAAAACTACAGCTTGTTAAAGATGGGTCACTGGTTCAGATTCATTCGTTCTTAAATACTTTACCATGCACTGACTACTCTAAACAGTTTTCTACAGGAATCCTGGAAAATTTGTGGTCACCTTAAAAAGTTACTATTATAAGTTGACTTAGTCTAAGCCAATTCTTCAAAATAGACACATCTTAGCAGTGACAGCCGCACGTACTTAGTATCTACTGCTATAAAAAGGATACAATCGGTAGAGTAATGTCTAACACATCTCTGTGATTCCAGGGCGAGGTGTTCACTATGTGTATCACCACCACGCTCCGCTTTGTACAGTAACTAGGCTCCGTCGTAATGCTTGGCACTGTTTCATACCCTTCATTGCATACACACGTATCTTCATCCCACTTTCCATTGACGCAGCCGCTACCGAACGCCACCAGCTGAAAAATAAACCAAGAACCACACTTGAACGTTTCTGCACGTGTAAACAACACCAAACAATTAGAACTACCTGTTGGGCGGCGAAAACTGAGCCTATCACAATAAACTTTAAGATATGATAATTCCTCATGAGTAGCTGGAAACACAGCGTTTCTATGGAGGAAAAAGTAACTCAAGCCGCGCGAAATGATGCATATCATCCGCCCCGCGATTTTCTTAAATTAGTCTACGTAACAAAAGGTAGAAAATCATTCAATTCTGAAAGAATATATATACAGTTGAGGGTATAACTGAGGGTAGCTATCTTTTCGTGGGAAGAGTTTCTTTATCTTTAGTCCATGTCTTGAGGTCCAAGGGTGGTAACAAATCAGCTGTAGTGACAATAAACACTAGCTGTATATGTCGTCATAAACGTATACCTGATGGTTCACAGTGTTCCATGTGAACAACTCCATCTACTTGACCTCCAATTACTTCATTCCAAGCTATATTAACAAATAACATTATTTGTTGCAACAAACTGTAATTGCAATTGTAACCATATTCCTAATAAAACATACACCTGGCTAGGAAGTTTTGGCAAACGGTAAAGTTTGGTGCGTGGATAGATCAATTTGGTATTATGATGAGTCATGCACACATATGAATTGCAAGGATTAAAACTTGACCAAGGGTTTTAAAAAAATATTCTGTCCACTAAATAATATGCAGATGGCACTTACAGACTTTTACAGGCATAAAAAAAGTTTAAACTGTATCAAAAAGTTCACACAATAGCTTTCATGCATGCAAATTTAATCAATTATTGATTAAATCTTTTGTAACAAGAAGTTTCTGGCCTTCCACATGCAAGTATTGCATTATACAAGTTTATGTGCAGGTTTCATAAAACGGAATATATAATCCCTCCTTACACAAGTTCACCTAGCAACTTTTCTCACACCAAACATTCCTACTATACAGTAGTGTATTCAAACTGTAGCATGGATTGATATTTACTTAGTGAAGTTATACATATATATCTATTGTACAAGTTTTGATTTCAGTGGCTTGACAAATTGAATATTTGCTGCCAATTGATTTAACAGTACAGTGGAGCATTGATTACATCCAAAATACCAAATACCTGTATCTGAACCAACCATATGGTTGTTCTATTAGAATGATGTTATTATGTGTGTGTTTTATTAGAGTGTTTTGAATTGAATAGTGATATGTACTATTTGGTTACATGATTAAATAAAATCCCCCTTCTTTGCCATATATACGTCTGTGTAAATTGCAGCATGCTGATAGGCTACCTTGTGTACTGGTATTCCCACAGTATGTATATGCATGCATCCTCGGTATCACAGAAACTCTAAAACCAGAGCCTCAAGATCATGTGATACGTACCATGACAGGCACATCTTGAGTACATACATAAAACTAAGACTTTGCATATTGCATTGTATCATTAAAGAAAAGGACAACACTGACTATTCACGCTCCCCCATTGCAACTTATATCAAAAGTAAAACCATATGGGTGAAAGATTTGATGGAATAATCTTTTTAACAAGTCTTGTAGCCAAGAGTTCATCATATTATTATATAAAGCTGACCATCCGTCAGTCTGCATTTTTTCCTCATCCAGTCGATAACTCAGTCATATCTGCATGCATTGACTCCAGACTTGGTTTCTGTGATGTTTTTGCTCTCAAGCTTCACAAAGTTTGTGTTTATGAATTCCTAAGGGCTGTGTTCGATCCACCCGAACGTTTTGCCATCATCTTTAGTCGCACTCGGTTGCATTAAATTTTAAAATCAGTGTAGATTTGCTTCATGGTAACTTGCCATAGCTCAAACAAATCAGCATTCAATGAACAATAAAATAAAACTTTGCTCAAATTCCATCTTATTTTACATGGATTATTACTATCATCTTCTTACCCGTACGGAGAAAATTTACATAGTCCTGATGATTTGCTACACTCTCGACCTTCCTAGTTTCTACACTGGTGGAAGGTACTTGTGGTACACCATGAGTTTGACTCCTAACCGGTTCTGTATTACCCTCTGAAGGTGGCACTTCAGATTCTGCGGATCTCCAGTTTAAACTTTCAGATCCCAAGCTGCCCCTGTTGTAAGAATGAGGATTAACTCATGACAAAACGATCCTGGTTACCTTTCATGGTCCCAGCCTCTACCTTTAAAATTTTGTCGAGCTGTTAGGATACATATATTCAAGAGAATTATTTTAACATTTCCGCGCAGGGCCTTATGGCTCGCAGCATAAGCGATAAGGCCCTACGCGGAAAGAGTGTGGATACAACAGAATAATTGCACCTACTACTATACTACACAGTAAGAGATTTATAATGGCAAACCTCTGCCTCTCCTTGACATGACAAGTTCCAAATATAGCGCACTATATTGTATTCTAATAATTTAGAGACAGCTCTAGTCTCGCGTGACCTGACCTGATTTCCTAAAGTACAGGTATGTGTTTTTCTGTCATTTCGCCTCCCAACAGTGGGGTTCCATGAAACCATACCATTATATGTAACTGCATCAAAAACTCTAATAAAACAGTCAGTCTCATAAACAATTGAGCCACATCCTAGATATTCATTAGTTTGGTTTATTTAGTTGTGAGGAATTCTTTACAAAAGGACTATCCTGTTGAGATATTCACTATTGAAGCTACTGGTAGCCCTCTTTCAGTAATTTGGAACCCCTTGTAGATTCACTGCTGCCCAGGGCATACTGCTGCGTAAATGTAGCTATGTGAAGCACTGGTTGTTTTATGAGAAATTGTGAAACAGTAATTTGCAACTGCTATTAGTAGCTTAATTGGACCAGTTAATGATTTGTACCATCTTTTTATTACTGTTGTCATTTGCTAATCAGTTGTATTTGTTTAGCCCTTCTTTTGAGGCAACGGCTCTCCCCAAAATCATTGTGGAGAACTGATGAATAAATCAACTAGTAATGGGACCATTGCTGCTGATATCAATGCTATCAGCCATAACCATGCATAATACAAGAAATCCACAAGCTCAGTTAGCTACTGGTGTAATTACGCAGTTGTGAGATTTTTAGTTATCATGATTCTGTAACAAAATAAATATCATCACAATGTGACAGCTTCATAGTAAATATCAGGAAATGGAGGCCATTGCTTAGAGTAATGTTGCTATATTAACAACAAAACGATTGGCTGTGTAATTGTGTAATAACGAGTATTGGAGGCATTTTTTGCAAAGCTGGATGGTTGTAAGGTAGCTATAAACACTGTTTGCTGTTGTTTATATTGAGGTCTAGCTACTTCGTGATATATCAGTGGTTGATGTAGGCATGATACACTTAATGAAATGGAAAGTGCTGAAGATTTAATATTCAGGCCACCATGCATATGAAGAGATTACCAGGAGCTACATTGAGTATGGTAAAGATAAGTGTGTTGGAATTAGCTACGTATGTGGGAATAGTTTTATGCATATGTATAGTGTCAATATGTAGCGAAGTAAGTGAGAAAACTTAATGGCATCATATACTCTAATAAAACAGTCAATGTTGTAGTTAAACAATCAAGCCAAGTTGGAGCTCAATTAATGGCTTATATAAAAGTTGTATAGCTACATATATATATATATATATATATATATATAGCAGCATACATACGTACATGCGTGTATCTTGCAGCTCATATAGCTACGTAGCTATATATAGTTTTAAAACTGAAACATTAAACAATGCAATGGTAAATAGGCCCACTTTATACGTACAGTATGTTCTAATAGAGCATTCATATTGTAGCAAAAAGTTGCAAGTCATTATAGAATAAAAATGCATATAAATATATGATCTAGGTATAACTACATACTATATAATTGTCTTTGCTACTAACACACCATAAACGTGTGACCTTAATAATGGAATTTACACTTTGTTGACTTACATAAGACTACTGGCTATTTATATTGACATTTTATTTCAATTTCATGTCTCCTATATGTATAAATAGGCATAGAGAATAGCTGGTCTAGTAGCTGTCTATGATAATTTATATATAGCTAGCTACGTTACCCAGGACTGCAGGTACCGACTTAATTGTTAAATTTATACTTATTAATTGTCAAGATGAATTGTTGGTTTGTTTCCATTATACATGTGATATGCACTTGTACAGCTACTGAAATATTATATGTTTTACCTGATAATGTAAGTGATGTCAACTGTCCATCTCAACCCTGTGCTACACTTGGTCACTACTTACTGAATAATGGATCACTGCCTGTTTTATCAGATGTTGAATATCGCTTCTTACCTGGAGAACATCATGTTGTTAGTATTATTAATATACGTTATGCTTTTAACTTTTCAATGATTGGATTGTCACAAGCAAAATTAGTTTGTAGACCACAAGCTTTTGTGGGTGTAGCTTACTCTTTCCATGTTTCCATTATAAATTTAGTGTTTAGTCAATGCAATGGTGTGATCTCTAGTAAGCCGAATATAGATATTGTAGCTAGTTTACTTCTCTACAACTGTTCACATTGCAAAGTAGAAGATGTTAAGTTTTTTGGCTATGGGTTTGCAGCATTTAATATGTTTCTAAATTCATATTTGCATAATATAACGATTGACATAACAGAAGTGAAACCTTCTAAGCACATGTGTGGTCGAAAATGTTTGATAATGTTTGGACATGCAAAATACAATCACATTCATGAATACAATCACAATCACATTCATGATTCTATTTTAATAGATCGACTTTCTATTAGTGGGTACAATGAGATATGCTATCAGTCACATGTAGCAATGGAAATAACTATATATAATATTTATGGTATAACTGTTGAATTACGTAATTCACGGTTTTATGACATGAGTCAAACAGCCTTGTTTATCCAAATGGAATCTACTAATGCTTCACTGTTAATTAAGAACTGCACCTTCACATATATTATGCATAAACCAGAGCTTATAGATCAAGTAGCTATAGTTTATGGTATGCTTTCAGTCAACGATATGATCATAACATTTGAAAACTGTAAATTTCATTATAATATTATCTCAGTTGAATTACAACTGGACTTTGTTTATTCTGATGGTTTATGTGTGCGTCCATCTAATGTAACAATTGAAAACTGTGAATTTATTGGTAACTATGGTAACTATGGTAGCTTGATACAAATATACAATTTAGTACATCCCTGTAAAGCAAATATCTTATTTAATGGAACTAATGATTTTACAAACAATATTAATGCAGCTTCAGTGATGTATTTCACCTACATGGCTGTTATCATGAACAGTATGATAGTTGTGTCAGAAAATAACATTCTAAAGGATGTTATTTCATTTAATTTTTGTGACATTACTTTCGCTAAAACGATTACTTTTCTATCCAATGTATGTGATTCTGTTATTTTTTTGATATCCTTACCTCATTTACCTTATATGATAGTAATGGATTATGCAAACATAACATTTAGTAATACAACGTATCGTCAAGATCTAATATATGGAACTGGTCCACTTGATAATGAACATGTTAGTGTGTTTCCAAACTGTATTTTTCAGTACATGGTATCAACAAATGATAAATACAATACGTCTGAATTGCTTAAACGTTATACTATCAATTTTAGTGGCAATAAAAGGACACCCACTAATAATTTGACTGATGAAATAAACAGTGTTTATGATTTTCTAACCCACTGTAAATGGTTACCCACTGCAGTGTTTGATGGCTACAGTCCTGGATATGTAAATCAACAAATTATTAAAGTTGATGGCCATCAATGGATCCATCATAAACAAATATGTTATTGCCCTCATGATGAGGATTACAATTGTACTGTTGACCTGCTAGGACCAGTGTATCCTGGACAAACGTTGCAAGTAGAATTGTGCATACCACAAGCTAATAGGAATTACATTGTAACCGTACAGACACATGCAATAACTCTGCCACATTCAACTTGTAAACTTGCCCATCAAACTGAATTTATCAATAGTGTTGGAAATAGCTCGAAGATTCTTAACTTTACTATTATCTCTGAAGCTTATGAAGCATGTGAACTCTTTCTATTATCTCATCAATTATTTCGAAGTGCATTTTATGTTCAACTATTACCATGCCCAGTTGGATTCACTTTACAAAATGAAAAGTGTGATTGTGACCCTTTTCTACCACCTGCTATTGACACATGTTATATTGACCTATCTGCCATTAGACGTCCTGCTAATACTTGGATAACTGCTCATACACTAACAAATAACACTACCAATTATTTAATATCTGATTGTCCCATGGATTACTGTCTACCATACTCTACAAATATTAATTTACTCCATCCTGATTTACAGTGTCAGTTTAACAGGACTGGTATCTTGTGTTCACAGTGTCAACATCCTCTAAGTATGGTATTTGCATCATCAAGGTGTATGAAGTGTACTAATGTACATGTTCTCATCACTATCATAGTTATAGTGGCTGGAATTGTTTTGGTAGTGTTACTTTATCTTCTCAACCTCACAGTGACTAATGGAACTATCAATGGAATAATATTTTATGCTAATATTGTTAGCATAAATGACTCTGTTTTCTTAGTAAATGATAATGTGTTTAAACCTCTCAGAGTGTTCATTTCTTTTACCAACTTGGATTTGGGTATTGAGACATGTTTTTACAATGGAATGGATAGCTATGTTAAGATGTGGTTACAATTATTCTTTCCATCTTATCTCATAATCATTGCTATTTCAATTATTATAGCAAGTCGTTATTCCTCTAGAATATTACGATTGACATATAGTAGATCTCTTCCTGTACTAGCAACATTGTTTCTACTATCCTACACTGGTGTTCTGAGAGTTGTATTAACAGTGTTATTCTCTTATTCTACCATAACTCATTATCCAAGTGGTGATAAACAGTTGGTGTGGTCTATTGATGCCAGTGTTCCATTGTTTGGTATAAAGTTCACCATACTATTCATCATATGTATTGTGCTATTCTTAATATTAATTCCCTTTAACATCACCTTGTTATTTGCAAGATATTTATCACAGTTTAGAGTAGTAAATCATTTTAAACCTTTATTAGATGCATTTCAAGGTTCATACAAAAATAAATATTATTACTGGGTTGCAGTACATATGACGTTTAGAAGCATATTTTTCTCTTTGTATGCTTTTCAAGTAAAATTACGTCTCATTTTAGCAACAATTATACTTGTGATATTTACTAGTTACTATGGATACTTTAGACCAAATAAGAATAAAACAGTGAACTTTCAAGAGTTGTCAATATTAGTCAACCTCACTGTAATGTATGCAGTGTCCATCCAAGACAGCGAGAAGATTTTCTCTATTATCACAAATGTCATGATGAGTTTGGCACTTTTCCAGTTTGGCATAATAGTTTTATACCATTTCCTTGTTTATACGTGTCACTGTAACTTCACCATTAAAGAAAAACTAATGATACTTTTTACCAGAAAGAAATCAAACCATTGTTCATTTAATGTAGAATTGCTAGATATTCCAGAACGTACATATAACTACAGTGAGTATCAGGATGGACTTGTTAGTGATGACTTTAATTTCAATTAGTTTACTTGTTGTATATGTACTGTAGCTACGCCACATTGCATTTATATATGAAATACTGATTTACATTGTAAATATTAGTGTGTGGTACCGTATAGTGGGAAACTTTGGCAGCAGAAAGTTTAGGTGAATTCACTGTTATGGGCATTTGACGAATGGATAGATTCAGCCATAAGGTAGCTAATAATTATAATAGTTGGCGAATCATAGACAAATTTGCCTAACCTTTCCCCCACCAAACATTCCCACTATACAGTATCTGAATTTAATTTCACCCCTCAAAAACCGGCCAAAAAAAGCTTTACCAAAGGTGTATTGGTACTGCTGTAATAGCTAATAGCTATAACACTGTATATTTTAAATATTACTAAAGCTTGGACATTTCAATTCATAAAGAATTATCCAAATTGACCAATGTTCTTCACCCACCCTCCCAGTTACCCCACCAGTCAGCTGAGTGCCCACTATCAATGAACAGATACTATCCCACTAGGGACCTGTGAGAAGGGTTATATTGACAAATATTAACCTAGCTATTACAGTTGAATGAAGAAAATCCCAGACCATAATGTTATGCATGGTGTCATAAAGATTACTGTCCCTTCAATGTAAATCTTTTGTTCCCGGCAGTGAAATTTCATCCACTGTATATGTGCCATGATATGTGACATCAAGACTCACGATAGTGAGCCGCGAGGCCAAGAAGAAGCGCAGCAACGCAACCATGCACAGAGTGAGTTATTTACACGTAGCACCGCCCTCAAACTCGCAAACGCTCTAGCTAAGCCGCCATTAAAGCTATCACTTAGTTATTACCGACCCACAACGTTCTTACTATATAGAATCAATAAACCGAGAATGGAGGAAATAGGCGCCACCATTACTAAGTACCAGCCATTGCGAGTTTTATGGCGCCCGTTGTGCGACTACGCACGACGAACCATCCTTTCCCGCCCAATTCGCCCGTTTACTAGACAATTAGTACCTTCATTGTTTGAAGAATCAATATCCCAAAGTTCGTAGAAATCTATTCAGTCATTCTTCCGATACAGCCTTATAAATGCCTTCCTGTGACCACAAAAATTTTTACGCGGCAGTCGCTTTTTTTTCTTTCTTTCATTTTCATCGCATACTTTTTTCGTGGGCTTGCGGGAGCTTTCGTGAACCCCAGAAGTTTTTTTCAAACTCCCTTTTTATACATTCACTTGTTTGTCTAATAACTTACTCGTTTCTTCATAAATTTCAGCCAAATTTGTATCAGCACTTCTCCTATGTATGCTCTACCTGTCATACTATTATCAGTCTGAAGTAAATACTTGAATGTATTTGAGAAGGGTTATTACACTGCAGGTTGATAGTTGTCATAACTTGAACCCCCTTCAAATGATTTGCATAAACTTTCAGATACACAATCTATATTGATGTATCACTCTGTAGTGAAAGTTTAAAAAAAATCTCGGGATTGAATTTTTCAAAATTAAGCTTCAAAGTTTAATTTGCAATATTGTGTGCTAGGCAAGTACAAGTTATGCTCATCCAGTACTTCTCTGCTGCTTGCTAGTAATAACATGTGTTTATACTTCCAAAAAAGTAGTGATATGCTAAATAAAAACACCCTGGGTGTAAAAAAAGTGCGAGGCCAATCAGAAGCAGCATTGCAAATAGGTATGTACGACCAAAAACGTTGATATCAGTTGAGGCCAAGAAATTACTTATCAAAAATCTACTTGAATGACACCGGCAATAGTTTATAGCATATTGTCACAACTATGATTGACTTTGTCACTTGGCCACCTTTTTCACATCATTATTATTAATAAAGGTGGCCAAGTGATAAAGTCAATCATAGTTGTGACAATATGCTATAAACTATTGCCGGTGTCATTCAAGTAGATTTTTCATAAGTAATTTCTTGGCCTCAACTGATATCAAAGTTTTTGGTCGTACATACCTATTTGCAATGCTGCTTCTGATTGGCCTCGCACTTTTTTTACACCCAGGGTGTTTTTGTTTAGCATTATACTTACACACAAAAACAGTGTTTGCATAATAAACAGCATTTGCATATTATGCAAACGCTGTTTTTGTGTGTAAGTATAATGTCACATATCATGGCACAAGTACAGTGGAAATAATAAACAATATTTTAGCATGAAAAAGGTTAACACCATGCAGGCTCACTGATATTTATGTTGAATTCACATGTTCCTTAGTTTATGCAACACCTTACTAATACGTATTTATTCTAGTGTGATAAATGTGGTTTATGAAATAAAGATAAAGGGGCAATGAATATGTACCCTTATTGAAACAACAGATTTCTACATGAGAAAGTGAGAAAACATGTAAAACCTCTTACAACATTTGTTTTGTTGATCAGTACTAGCTATAGCTACGTATTACTGTCATATTAATACAGACCTATTTGAGTTATTTACAGTAATCACAGAGATGTTGGTAAATTGCTATGGCTTCTGCTTATTATGTCACATGAAAGAGTTTGCTTGTTCATGATCATAATTAGCTATCACCACTCACTGACCGCTGATACACTACACAATCTTTACATAGCTTGCACAAGTAGCTAGCTAGCTACTGTAGTTACTTATGTTATACGATACTCATTGCATGAGAGTAGTAGTTTGGGTGTAAACAACAGCTACTGTGTACAATAGCAAGCCAGCTCATGCATAGCTACATGTGTTGTTTTATATAATATAATTGCTTATTGAAGGTTTAAATGTGCATGTCTATACATTACATTCAGTGTAAATATGTAGAAAATGAAAGTACATATAGTGCACCAAGGCATAAACTTGGGAATGGGTTTTTTGTCAAAAATGTTTAGATTGATCTGGTATAAACATGTGTTTGTTTGAGTCTACTTAAAGTTACTTTTTGAAAGCAAATAGGTATAAGGTACAAAACTGAGTGGTATTTATATAATAATTCTGTGGTTTTTTGTTGGTTGCCGATGTGCATTTAATAGAATTTTGCTAGATTTTTGGCATGATTTGTACACTTTGCTCTCTATACTTTGTGCTTTGAAGGAATTTTCAAATATTTTCTGATAGAAGTTTTGTGTATACCATTGTTAATCAATTCATGTTAATTAAATTTACATTAATTGGATATTATGTAACCACAAATATTTTTACGAAATTACATAAAAACAGTATTTTAGGTTCTATCTTACAAATACAACAGAATTTTAAATTTTTTCTCTGTAACATCTGTTAGGCTATTGAAAAGATAACATGTGATATGCAGTTTTGTAAGATTTAATGTAATGTCATCAACTAGATACAGAAAACAAAAAAATCAATTAAATCTGAATATTCGCTAATTAACAATAGTTTCCATAGCAACCAAACATTCCTTAGGTAGAATTAATTGGTATCTACACAAGTATAACCTTTAAATCAGTATAGCCATGTTCAGTTTTTCAATAAGTTACAAAATATGAAAAAAATCATTTTCCCAAGTACATGCCTTGGTGCACTATAACTACATAGGTGTGTATGTATGTATGTATGTATGTAAACTATGTATGTACACTGTGTATACCTCTAGCTACCAGGCTGTTTTTGAGTTTATCACTGAGCTACGTATAAAACTGTTTATTAACATGCATAGCTATCATGGGTGTTTCACTTTTTATATAACGTATTTATATATTGTTTATATGTATGTGTATATATGTATAGGTTCAATTTTCAATTTCGTTATAGGTGCATAAGGCCACATAAAATTAAATATTAGTTTCTTATCCCCGTCCACATCACTTTTTTCATGCCCGCATCAAGATTTTATGAGGTTGCTACTATTACTATTTTATACCAAATTAGCTTTATACAACTGAAAATAAAAAAGGTACTTTTAAAAAGGTTTTAAGTAAATTTAATGATATAAAAATAAAATCCGCCCTCCCGCATCAAAATTTTGAAGACAGGTGGATGAGAAACTAATAATTAATTTTATGTGGCCTAATGGAGAGTTGCATTTTATTATTGCTTAGTTTTTAAAACTAATATGCCACTAACTATAGCTACATAGCTAATTTTTGTGTTGAAATTGTAACTGCAAATAAAGAATGCATATATGCATGCATGACTCAAATAGCCATCTACAAATGTGACAACTGTTAGCAACATAGTAGACGCTATAAGTGATGATAACATGTGATGTGTATATGAAATTCAATTATGCATAGTTGGGCAGCTAACTACCTAGAGTAAGACCTTAGTTGGCTATATTGAATGTCTGTGGCTATAGCTATACTTTCCATGTAAACACATTGTAATTATGAAAATGTCCTAACAGCTTTTAATGAATCAGAAAAATCAGATGTGACGTGAACTATAGCTACACATTCTGTTATAACAGCATTTTTGTAAATTCTGTTATCATGTAGCTAATATTAATGATGATATATACCACTGCATGTAGTTCTGTACACGTATGTAGTGTGTTAATTTGTATTATCTGTTCCAGCTAATCAAGACTCACGATAGTGAGTCGCGAGGCCAAGAAGAAGCACAGCAATGCGACCACTGAGTGAGTTATTTACACGTAGCACCGCCCTCAAACTCGCAAACGCTCTAGCTAAGCCGCCATTAAAGCTATCGCTTAGTTATTACCGACCCACAACGTTCTTACTATATAGAATCAATAAACCGAGAATGGAGGAAATAGGTGCCACCATTACTAAGTATCAGCCATTGCGAGTTTTATGGCGCCCGTTGTGCGACTACGCACGACGAACCATCCTTTCCCGCCCAATTCGCCCGTTTACTAGACAATTAGTACCTTCATTGTTTGAAGAATCAATATCCCGAAGTTTGTAGAAATCTATTCAGCCATTCTTCTGATACAGCCTTATAAATGCCTTCCTGTCACCACAAAAATTTTTACGCGGCAGTCGTTTTTTTTTTCTTTCTTTCTTTCATCGCACACTTTTTTTGGGGGCTTGCGGGAGCTTTCGTGAACCCCGGAAGTTTTTTCAAACTCCCTTTTTATACATTCACTTGTTTGTCTAATAACTCACTCATTTCTTCATGGATTTCAGCCAAATTTGTATCAGCACTTCTCCTATGTATGCTCTATCTGTCATACTATTATCAGTCTGAAGTAAACACTTGAATGTATTTGAGAAGGACTATTACACTGCAGGTTGATAGTTGTCATAACTTGGACCCCTTTCATATGATTTGCATAAACATTCAGATACACAATCTATATTGATGTATCACTCTGTAGTGAAAGTTTAAAAAAAATCTCAGGCTTGAGTTTTTCAAAATTAAGCTTCAAAGTTTAATTTGCAATATTGTGTGCTAGGCAAGTACAAGTTATGTCCATGCAGTACTTCTCTGCTGCTTCAGGGGCGTGGCCAGCCATTTCTTGATGGTCGGGCAACGGTTCAAGTATGCAACTAAGTATATTGTTATATATTAATGCATACATATGCCCACTTTCATGTGAGCATTTACTTCCTTTGAAAAGTGTATGCACACTATCCTAGCTATGATGTAATGTATAACAAATGCTGCTGCATGAAGCTATAGGTACTCGATCATAAGATCCAGGAAACTATCCAGTGATGATCACGACTATACCAGCTCACGTGCCTCTGGATTACTTGAATGGGCATCTACTAGACACTGAAAATATATATCAGTAATATAATGTTTGAAATAATGTAACCACACAAGATGGCATGTATACACAAGGCCAACAGTAAGGAGGCACCCTGTTTTTCACACAAGTCCTTAATTTTATAACCTGGGTGTTGGGACACGTTTATACATGCATAATTGACCTTGATATCCAGCTGTCTCAAAGCTCCAGTCTGCATGCATGTCGAAGGCTGGAGGATTCATCAGTAATTCTTCTATATGACCCTTGTAAATCAGTGGACAGTCATTGGGCTCACCTGGTCAGGTACTTCGGCATGTACAAACCATTCAATTGCATGTCTTGTATCATAAAATACCTACGGTACCTGCTCACAAAACATGAATCAGGTAGGACGACAATGGTGATCCACTATGGCGCATCATTGCAGTCCACCATATTTGCGACTCCATTTTAATATCATTAAACTAATGGATCACGTGACCTTACTTTTGTCACACGACTTGTCACCAGCGTAATAACACTGCCGATACCACTCCTCTCAGTGCATGTTAAAAGAAGTAACGTTGATTTTACAATAGCTACATTATATATTTTTAAATCTTGATGGTGGGGCAAAGATCAGTGATGGTCGGGCAAATGCCCCACCATGCCCACCCTTAGCTACGCCTCTGCTGCTTGCTAGTAATAACGTCTGTTTATGCTTCCAAAAAAGTAGTGATATGCTAAACAAAAACACCCTGGGTGTAAAAAAAGTGCGAGGCCAATCAGAAGCAGCACTGCAAACAGGTGCAACCAAAAACTTTGATATCAGTTGAGGCCAAGAAGTTACTTATCAAAATTTTTTTTAACTACTTGAATGACATACAATGGTTTACAGCATATTTTCACAAATATGATTGGCTTTGTCACTTGGCCACCTTTTTCACACCATCATTGACAAAGATGGCCAAGTGACAAAGCTAATCATATTTGTGAAAATATGCTGAAACCATTGTATGTCATTCAAGTAGTTAAAAAAATTTTGATAAGTAACTTCTTGGCCTCAACTGATATCAAAGTTTTTGGTCGCACCTGTTTGCAGTGCTGCTTTTGATTGGCCTCGCACTTTTTTTACACCCAGAGTGTTTTTGTTTAGTATTGTTTACACTGGGTACTTATACAAATGAGCACAAGTTCACAATTGGGGTCTCTAAAATCCTCATACCATGCAGGCAGCTTTGCTCATCAAGCTTGACTCAATGAAACCCATCCTTTCTTCATGTGCTGAAAAGAACTTGGCATTTGCTAGTTTTGGGAGCACTTACTCTAGTTAGAGCACCATAATGGCTTTGTTCAACTCTTTGGGACTTAGCTTCCCTGGCTTTACTACTGTGACTATGCTCCTAATCCAAGGGGTTGACCTGCTTGATTACACTCCCTATTTTTTCCTTTCATCTGCCTTTGAGTGGTAGTGCATGGTACGTATATATTCGTCATGCAGATTCTGTACAGATGGCACTACATCAATGTGATAATTACCTGGTAAGTAAGCCATACACATGTCTTCGTATGTATCATCATCATCATAAACACTATCCCGTAAGAAGGCTACAAGCTGTGGACAGGCAGTTACAACTACGTACGTATCAACTTACACTAAACTATTAAATGAAGAAAAAATCCCAGATCAGTGTGCAGCCAAGGGAGCCACACAGCTGGGATCCAGAATGTTTTCTGCATTCAATGTATACTTAACAGGACTGACTTCTCATAGATAATGGGGTTTATGATAAACACTATCCCACTAGGGATCCGTAAGAAGGCTATATAGGCCTGTGGACAGGGAATCAGAACTATCAACTTAAACCAAACTATTGAATGAAGAAAAAGTGACTTGAACCCCAGGGATCACGCAATCTAGGTGAGAGCCAGAAGAGCCACACAGCTGGGATCCAGAATGTTATCTGCATACTGCATAATCTAAGTCCTCTACACTGCTAATTGTGTTACCAGTGATCAGGCCCACTGGTGGCTGACAACAATTCAGGGGTTTTGTGTTCCCAATATGATTTTAAATGAATTTTATAATTACACAAATAGGCTTCTTGTACTGACAGCATAGTTTACATTCCACTATTGTAAGCATGGCATCATTGTAATAAAATTTCAATCTCGTTGCTGTTAGTTGCTGCCGGCTGCTTTTCGGTATGGTACATAAAGACATTAGATTAGTATATGTAATTGTTGTATCAGTTAAGAATAAGTGGCACAATCTATTGTTCCTGCCTAGCTGTTACGACAGATAATTCCTATGCTTTCTATGGTATCCTCAGAGTCAGAAGTGTCCACTACTCAAGAGAATATAGTGCTGTGCAGCTACCTGTGTTTTTGCCTACAAACTGTCCAATATACAAGAAAATATAATGAATAACATTAAGGAGATCAAATAAATTAACCCTCACATACAAAATGATTAATATACATAATGCATACAGCCATATAAGACAAATGAACATACTATAGCAATATATGATATGTTATGTACTACTAAATATGATCATCTGAAATCATCACTAACAAGTTCATCCCGATATTCACTATAATTGTATGCACGTTCAGGAACATTAAGCAAAGTAACATCATATGAGGAACAATTTTGTTTTTTCTTTATCGTAAAGAAATTTGTTAACTTCTCTTTAATGACGACATTACAATGAAATGTGTAGGTGAGAAAATGGTACAGAACTGTTAGACAGAACTGTACAAAAGTCAAACTGATCAGTAAGTTTGTGATAATAGAAAAGATTTTCTCGGTCTTGAGTAACGACACTGCATACATAATAGTAAGATTAACCAGCAATGATACATTCTGAATGTTCACTAAATTGTTTTTATTTGGACATACATAGCCATAACAAGCAGTAAATACCACAAGGAGTGTGGTTGCTAAAAACATTCTCAGCTTTCCTTGAAAAGCATACAAAGAGAAAAATGTTATTCTAATAATGATATTCACTGCAACCCAATAGTAATATTTATCTTTGTATGAACCTTGAAATGCATCCAGTAATGGCTTGAAATGATTTATTATTCTGAATCGTGATAAAAATCTTATAAATAACAAAGCAATATTGAAGGAAATTAGTATTAAGAACAGCATAAGACACGTAATGAACAGAATGATGAACTTTAGACCAAACAATGGAACACTGGCATCAATAGACCACACTACCTGTTTATCACCACTTGGATAATGAGTTATGGTAGAATAAGAGAATAACACTGTTAATACAACTCTCAGAACACCAGTGTAGGATAGTAGAAACAATGTTGCTAGTACAGGAAGAGATCTACTATATGTCAATCGTAATATTCTAGAGGAATAACGACTTGCTATAATAATTGAAACAGCAATGATTATAAGATAAGATGGAAAAAATAATTGTAACCACATCTTAACATAGCTATCCATTCCATTGTAAAAACATGTCTCTATACCCAAATCCAAGTTGGTAAAAGAAATAAACACTCTGAGAGGTTTAAACACATTATCATTTAGTAAGAAAACAGAGTCATTAATGCTAACAATATTAGCATAAAATATTATTCCATTGATAGTTCCATTAGTCACTGTGAGGTTGAGAAGATAAAGTAACACTACCAAAACAATTCCAGCCACTATAACTATGATAGTGATGAGAATATGTACATTAGTACACTTCATACACCTTGATGATGCAAATACCATACTAAGAGGAGGTTGACACTGTGAACACAAGATACCAGTCCTGTTAAACTGACACTGTAAATCAGGATGGAGTAAATTAACATTTGTAGAGTATGGTAGACAGTAATCCATGGGACAATCAGATAATAAATAATTAGTAGTGTTATTTGTTAGCGTATGAGCAGTTATCCAAGTATTAGCAGGACGTCTGATGGCAGGTAGGTCAACATAACATGCATCAATAACAGGTGGTAGAAAAGGGTCACAATCACACAATTCATTTTGTAGTGTAAACCCAACTGGACATGCTAATAGTTGAACATAAAATGCATCCGAAGTAACAGATTCTACTGTTAAAAATAGTTCACATAATTCACTCTTAGAAATAATAGTAAAGTTAAATTTCTTAGAATAAATTCCGATGTTACTGACTAACTCACTTTGATGAGCTATTTTACAAGCTGAGCTCGGTAAAGAAGTAGAATATGTTTCTACATATAAAATATGATCTTCACTATGATCTGATTCAGCTTGTGGAATGCACAATTCTACTTGTAACTTCTGTCCAGGATACACTGGTCCTAGCAGATCAACAGTACAATTATAATCCTCATCATGGGGGCAATAGCATATTTGTTTATGATGGATCCATTGACGGCCATCAATTTTCATAATTTGTTGATTTATATACCCAGGGTTATGACCATTAAACACTGCTGTGGGTAACCATTTGCAGTGGGTTAAAAAATCAAAAATATACAAACTGTTCACTTGATTATGAGCTGCAGTGCTAAAGTTAATTGCCTGTTTCTCTGGTTTATTCTCACCAAAACTGATGTTGTAAAGCAAAAGCAATTCAGAAATAGTGTATTTATCATTTGTAGATGCCACGTACTGAAAGATACAATATGGAAATATATTATCAATTATTGCCGGTACCCTAGCACATATAAGGTCATTGTGATAAATTTGGTTAATGAATGTAATGTTTGCATATTTCATTACTATCATATAAGGCAAATCTAGTGAAATCAAACTAATAACAGTGCTACATATGTTTGAAAGAAATGTAATCGTTTTGGCGAGTATAATATCACAATTTTTAAATTCAATTATAGTTTCTGCCACATCATTTTCCGACACAGTTATTCTACCATTCATATAAACAGCCATTTTGGAAAACTTCAACATAAAAAAGTTTGCTTTATTATTGACAAAATTTGTAACTTCATTGAAAAAGACATTTGCTTTACAGTCAGGCGCATCATTGGATAAGATGAGTAAGGTACGGTCATTGCTAATAAAATTACAGTTTGCAAATGTCACATTTGATGGATACACACATGAGCTATCATAATCAACAATTTCCATTTGCAATAATGTCAGAGCAACACTATAATAAAAGTGACAATCTTCAAACCTTATAGTCACATTGTGGGTTGAAATTCTAGCATAAATTATATGATCTAAGAGTCTCATTGTGTTTCTTATGTGGAAGAAAGAACAGTTTTTAATTGAAAGTGCACTAGTAACACGTTCTATCTGGATATCTAATGCTTTTTGATCCATGTTATGAAACTGTGAATCACACAATTCAACATTCATACTATAATTATTATTATGTAACCATATATCCATTGCTTCATGATATTCATAACACATCTCGCTGTTTCCACTGATAAAAATTTTATTAATTGAAATAGAGTCCGCATAACCATGATAATTCTCTATGTCTGAAAACATCAAGAAAAATTTTGGGCTACACATGTATACAGTAGGTGTCTCTATGGTCATGTCAATTGTTATGTTATTTAAATGAGATTGTAAAAATAAATTCATCCCTGCAAATCCATAATCAAAAAAATATATGTCTTCTACTTTGCAATGTGAGCATTCATAGAGAAACAAACCAGCTGCAATGTTTAAACCAACACGTGAAATTATATTACCACTGCACTGACTAAACACTAAATTTCTAATAGTAACATTGTGAGAGTAAATCACACTCACATATGATTGTGACCAGCAAACCAATTTTGCTGGCGATATACCAAATCCAATCAATGAAAAGTTAAAACCCTTTATAATATCAACATTTTTAACGACGTAATGTTCTCCAGGTAGGAAGTGATATTCAACATTTGATAAAACAGGCAGTGATCCATTATCCAGTAAGTATTGACCAAGTGTAGCACAGGGTTGAGATGGACAGTTGACATCACTTACATCATCAGGTAAAACATATAATATTTCAGTAGCTGTACAGGTGGATATCACATGTACAATGGAAACAAACCAACAACAATTTGAGTTCATTTGCATTAGCTAGCAAGTATGCAATTATATAGCTAGTATTCCTACTTCATAAATATATACGCAATATATATAGCTATATATTGCAGAATATACATATGTATGTAGTTTCCCATGTACCATATAGCTAACTATATAGCTAAGTTTTAAAATTGAAACACTAAACAATGCAATGATAAATAGGCTCATTATACTATTATTTGTATGAAAAAGTATGTATACTAACTAGTAAGTAAAGTATGTACATATATATAACAAAACACATAATAAAACCTACAAATCTTTCTGTGACCCAGCATGAGAAAACCAGGCTTATCTAGGGATTGGTAAGAAATTGTATGGTTTCCCGATTTTTCGCACTTCATAAAACAACCTTCCAATAGGCTTTACCCGAAAAAAACCGATTGGAATGCATTGCTAAGGCTGTAATGATGCTGTACCTTGGTTAAACGAAGCAACAAGTCGAATATTTCGACCTACAGCCAACTTTGAAAATTTAGAAATTCACCTGTATTTCGTCTGCCTGCCTGCCGTAAGACCCGGTTGCGCTAGGTGTAGGGCTCCAGAACTTTCACACAATAAAGGTAATGGCGGCGGATTTACGAAAATGTTGTTCCGAAGACGATTTACCCACTGCGCCATGGCGATTCCTTTTATCCTTCATTCCCTTCCTTGTTCTTCTATATTCCTTTAACAAGGTGTGAATCTCACCTTCGAAGGTGACGATAGCCTGTTACGGCTTCTGCTTATTACGTCACGCAAAAACCTGGCTTACACGTGATATAATTAGTTACAGCATAGATATTATACGGTTACGCGTATAATATCTATGGTTACAGTAGCACCATGGCACGATGTTTTCGCGTGTACTCGAGGGGTACGACAGGATTCCGAATCTCGTCGATGGTTGCCAAGATTCTGGAATCTGGAATCTTAACTTTCATTAATATTCTTGTAAAACTTTGTATTTATCCGTATATTGTTAATCACGTGATATGGATAGCCTTATTTGGTATACAGGAATCTTTAGAATCAAGTCAGGAATCTTGGAATCAAGCCAGGAATCTAGGAATCCTGCCAAGATTCCAAAAGATTCCGAATCACGTCGAAGAAAATTCATAGTGTCGGGCCCCTCGCGTGTACTTTATTACATCATGAACTTCGAGATTATAGCCTTGGACAAATAGCTTTTGCTGTTTTTCGAGCGTTATTTGCTATCACACAGCTGCTTTGCCATGTAAGCGCGTCGTTAACAAGCGCCTGTAAACAAGCATAATTATTACTTAAGCGCCTGTAACATTTGTGCGCCTGCTGAAGAATGCTTAGCATGTATAAAAAGCAAACAAACTAGATTGATAAAAAAATTCAAAATTCAAAAAGGTAAGTAGGGATTGAATTCAATAGTGCTACAAAAAGTAAGGAAACAAGGAATAAGACTTTGGGACGAGAGAACATTCTGGCATGAGATAATTTATAAAAGTTTAATCCCTACTTTTGGCTCACTTATTATTATTATTATTATTGATTTAGTCAGGATGGCTGTATCTACCAGAAGGTAGGTATACAGGTCCTCAATGACAAACAATATACACTTTTTGTAGCACTATTGAATTCAATCCCTACTTACCTTTTTGAATTTTGAATTTTTTTATCAATCTAGTATATATAAATTACACCATTCATATTGTAGTATATGTATCTCCTTAACTGTATTAGAATCCTAGTATTTACTTTTGAACTCCAAAAGTGAGGTCACTTGATGTACACATAAGCCCTGTTTTCTCATGTTGAGTAATACTTTAAGTATGTGTGTAGTGTGTAGTGTGAGATGTACGTAAGTGTGTGTGTATATACGTATTGCATGTGTGAGGCAGCAGTACCCCTGTGGTTAGACCGTTGGCTTTCTGATCGAGAGGTCGCAAGTTCGATGCCCAGCCGCTGCTGTTGTTTCCCTGAGCAAGAAACTTTACTCACATTACTCCAGTCCACCCAGCTGTATTAATAGGGACCTGGCAATAGCTGGGGAAGTAAATTCCAAGCTGTGCATGCATGTCTCACTTACTGGTTAAAGGCTCTGGTGGGACCTCAGGTGCCCACACCATCATCCTTGAGGTATGCACAGCCCTCCCGCAGGGCACCAGTCCTGTCCACAGGAGGATCCGCCCCACACTGACCCGGAGTGCCCACCTAGTGCACAAGCATCCCAGCCTGGCTGGGAACTCATAAATTGCAAAAAGGGAGAGAAGATGCATAAAAGGAAGCTATGTTAATAGATTTAACATACGTAGCTACGTATATCTCAGGAATTTCATGACAGCATGAATAAGTTGAGTTTTGGTAGCTATCACAATAAATGATAACTCTGTATTTAAATGATTCAAGCAGCAGTAAGGTTATTTTTATTTACATGTAAAAAGATTCTAGCTATAGCTATCTAGTTATCATGAATGTAGCTACACACGTATGTAAGCTGTGTTTTCTTGACTACACAGCTCATGATCACTGCTACAGTAGTCCTGCTTCATACGTACTATGTATGTATAACAGATAAACATACATGTACATACATAGCAAAATTTGGCATAAGCATTTATAGCTAATACATATTGTTGTTGTGGTATGTACGTAAATTGTAACTGAAAGTTGTGTTTAGTAATAAATGAATAGACCATGAACAAGTGCAACAAGTTCCAACAACTATTTTTCTATTGTTATAAACAGTTAAGTGAATAATTACAAGTTCGTGTTTGATTATAAAGATACTTAAAAGATCCACTTTCTGTATGTCCACAGAATCAAATACAAACATTATATATTCAAAAATTAACTATATAGCACATACGTGACCTTCTGAGGGAAAACCAGCCTAGTTTGCACTTGGTAGTATTTCATTTCAAAATATTATATTAATTAAAACAACCTGCTGCCTGCAGCTGGCCGTCATGTATTAGCAGTAATAAACAGAGTAATACATTAGATTTCGTATAGTTAACCTTGTGAATGGCTGATGGCTGAATTTTAGGGCTTTTGAACCTGGAAATGCTCCCATCGTTAGCTAGATGCCTCCCTAGCCTTGTGGTGTGGTATGGGCTCAATGTGGCTACTTTTGGTGGCTTCTCCTACTCTAAACATAGATGTATAAAAGTCTGAGCCCCCTATCCAACCCCTCCCCCCTCCCCTTCCTCCCACCCCTCATTCCGCTGGACTCAATTAGTGCACACCAGAAACAATGTCTCATTGCTGGCCCAATTGGTGCCCTCTATAGTGCCATTCTGTTAACCATGGCATCACAGAGTCGGCAAAATACCCTCCAGAAAAGTAGACCTGCTCACATTGGACAGTGGAGACACTGTGCATAGATAGTTGTTGAGTGTAGCTATGCTCTTGTGATATAAAAGTGATTTCAGTTTTGGGTCAAACATGGTCGGTTTTTGCAGAGACAGTCACATATTATGATTTTCAATAGCAACAGCTGATACATACATGTATTAGAGACTGTATCCTAGGCTTATGTACCATAATGCTTTATTAACTTTACTTACAATTTATTTCAACTGTTACCAACTTTCTCTTTTATGCAACCGATTATTACGTATGCCAATTATCATCTGACTACCATTAGCTGGTGGCATTCCCATATTCTCTTGAATCAAATAGCCAAACAGAGGCGTAGGAAGCTCTTCAGAGCTGGGGGTGCTATATCAGATCTAGGGGTGTTTCGGGGGATCACCAGGTCAAATTTGTATGGAGGAAATTACATTCCTATGGAGTGACAGTAAAAACAGGGGGTGCTCCAGCACCCGGAGCACCCCTGCTTCCTACGCCTATGCCAAAAGAGAAAGTTAAATACAATATAATCAATATTATGATCCATATACTTATGCCTTAGCAGTACTCTGATGTCAACTCTGGTTGCTGACAACCGCTTTTGTTTACATCCTAATTCTTTCCTAATTTTTTTACACCCAAGGTATTTTTGCATGAGGATACTATAATCCAGAGTTGGTTTTATAGTTGTATTGGTGAACTACTAAACATGCATAATATTCAAAGTAGCTGTAGCTATACATGTGTAGTAGCTAGCTTGCTGTAGGGACGATACATTCAAATTAACTTGAACAATTTATGGTGGACCGGAGCTAGTGTTCTTTAATATTGCCCAACACTATATGCTAAAGTAGCAATTTTTGGTGATCATATTACCACAAATATGCACAATAATAAATTTAATATAACTATACTGATATACTGTATAGTCTGAAATTTTTGTGGAACTAAATTTCTGCGCAAGGCTTCAAAATAGGATTTTTTATTTTCACGAATTAGGTAGGTTATCAAAGTTGAAACAACATATTCACGATTATATTTTTCATAATATTTTCACATATTCATAATTTTGGACTATATGGTATATGTACATGGTTAATGTTGTACATGTATATGTAGCTAGCTATTATGGATATTGTAAGTGCTGTTACTAATAAGTCACCACATAATAGCTATTACATTAGGGAATATCATACTACAAACATGAAAGAGGTGATTTTATTTTTGTTTCTTTATGGTACAGAATTCTATCAGTTTCTCTTTAACATGAACTGTGTAGGTGAGAAAATGGTACAGAACTGTTATGCAAAATTGAATAAAGGCCAAACTGATCAGGAAATTTGTAACAACAGAGAAAATCGCTTCATTGCCGAGTAAGACTACTGCATATAGTATCGTGAGATTAACCAGCAATAATAAATTTTGAATGTTTACTGCTTTGCTTATATTTGGACATACATACCCATAACAAGCAGTGAATATGACAAGGAGTGCAGTTGCTAAAAATACTCTCAACCTCATTTGAAAAGCTGCATACAAGGAGAAAAGTATGCTTCTAAAAACAAGACTTAGTACAACCCAAAAACAATATTTATCCTTGTATGAACCTTGTAAAGTATCCAATAAAGGCTTAATAAAGATTATTATTCTAAACCTTGATAAAAACTTCACAAATAACAATGTAATACAGAAGAGGATCAGAAGTAAGAATAGCACAATACATATGATGAATAGTATGGTGAACTTTAGACCAAACAATGGAACACTGGCATCAATAGACCACACTACCTGTTTATCACCACTTGGATAATGAGTTATGGTAGAATAAGAGAATAACATTGTTAATACAACTCTCAGAACACCAGTGTAGGATAGTAGAAGCAATGTTGCTAGGACAGGAAGAGATCTACTATATGTCAATCGTAATATTCTAGAGGAATAACGACTTGCTATAATAATTGAAACAGCAATGGTTATAAGATAAGATGGAAGGAATAATTGTAACCACATCTTAACATAACTATCCATTCCGTTGTAAAAGCATGTCTCTATACCTAATTCCAAGTTGGTAAAAGAAATAAACACTCTGAGAGGTTTAAACACACTATCATTTAGTAAGAAAACAGAGTCATTAATGCTAACAATATTAGCATAAAATATTATTCCATTGATAGTTCCATTAGTCACTGTGAGGTTGAGAAGATAAAGTAACACTACCAAAACAATTCCAGCCACTATAACTATGATAGTGATGAGAATATGTACATTAGTACACTTCATACACCTTGATGATGCAAATACCATACTTAGAGGATGTTGACACTGTGAACACAAGATACCAGTCCTGTTAAACTGACACTGTAAATCAGGATGGAGTAAATTAACATTTGTAGAGTATGGTAGACAGTAATCCATGGGACAATCAGATATTAAATAATTAGTAGTGTTATTTGTTAGTGTATGAGCAGTTATCCAAGTATTAGCAGGACGTCTGATGGCAGGTAGGTCAATGTAACATGTGTCAATATCAGGTGGTAGAAAAGGGTCACAATCACACATTCCATTTTGTAAAGTGAATCCAACTGGACATGGTAATAGTTGAACATAAAATGCACTTCGAACTAAAGACCGTGCTATTAAAGGCAATTCACATAATTTAATGTCAGAGACAATTTTGAAATTGAATGTTTCAGAATAGTTTCCACGAATGGTGACAACTAACTGCTCAGTCTCATGAGCAATTTTACAAGTTGAGTCTGGTAAAGAGGTACTGTCTATTACTGTGTACACTATAAAATTCTGGTCAGCTTGTGGCATACACAAGTCTACTTTTAACACTTGTCCAGGATACACTGGTCCTAGCAGATCAACAGTACAATTATAATCCTCATCATGAGGGCAATAGCATATTTGTTTATGATGGATCCACTGATGGCCATCAACTTTAATCATTTGTTGATTTATATAGCCAGCCAGGGTCATGGCCATCAAACACTGCAGTAGGTAACCATTTACAGTGGGTCAAATAGTTATTAAAACTGCTTACTTCAGGAGAAAAATAAACAGTGGATGCTTGTTTATTTTCATTAAAATTGATAGTGTAATGTGTATAAAATTCAGAGACATTGGACATGGCACTTGTCAATAACATATACTGAAAAATACAGTATGGAAATGTATTATCATAATTATTTATTATTGGTCCAATTGCAATTAATAATTGACGATATGTATTATTGATAAATGTAATATTTGCATATTCAGTTACCACGATATAAGGTAAGGGCACTGACGTTAGTAAAATAACATTAGTGCATGTATTTGAACGAAATGTAATACTTCCAGAGAAAACAATGTCACAATTCTCCGATGTTACGATATCTTGTGTCACATTATTGTCCAACACAGCTATCGTACCATTCATGCTAATGGCCAGGTAGGAAAAAAGCATTATAGAGTCTGCTCTGTTATTAGCAAAATTTACAACCTCACTGAAGTAGATGTTAGCTTTACATTCAGGTTCATAATTGGATAGACTCAACAACTCACCATAATTATCAATGAAGTCACAGTTTTCAACTGTTATGTTAGATGGAAATGCACATAAGCCATTGTAAAAAGTAAACAGCATAAAGAATTGAGTTTGAGCAACATTACAGTAAAATGTACACTCTTCAAACCTAATATTTACATTGAAAACTGCAATTTCACCATAAACCACTCTCTGTACGAGTCTTGTTTTATGCTTGATATACCTAAAAGTACATTTCCTAATCAAGAGAGAGGCATCAGTATTCTGCATTCGGATAATTAATGCTATCTGATCTATATTGTAAAACCGTGAATTCAAAAGTTTGACATTCATTCCGTAACTTTCATATAGCTCAATTTCCATTGCTTCATGTAACTCATAGCAAATCTCATTATATCCACTAATAGAAAGTTGATTTATCGTAATATAATCATATATACTATCATTTTCTTCACCCAATAGTAGAAACATAAGGAAAAATTTTGGACTGCACATGTTCACGGTAGGTCCCGCTATTGTCATATCAATGGTCACATTACTTAAATATGAGCCAAGAAGCAAATTAATTCCTGCAAATCCATAGCCAAAAAAATAAACATCTTCTACTCTGCAATATGAGCATTCATAGAGAAACAAACCAGCTACAATGTCTAGGTTGGTCTGATAAAACAAATCACCATTGCACTGGTCAAAGACTAAATTTTTAATGGTAACATTGTAAGAGTAAAGTACACCCACATAATATACATGTGACCAGCAAACCAATTTTGCTGGTGACAAACCAAATCCAATCAGCGAAAAGTTATAAGCATCATACATGTTAATAACATTAGCAACATGATGCTCCCCTGGTAAGAAGTGATATTCAACATCTGATAAAACAGGCAGTGATCCATTATCCAATAAGTATTGACCAAGTGTAGCACAGGGTTGAGATGGACAGTTGACATCACTTACGTTATCAGGTAAAACATATAATATTTCAGTAGCTGTGCAGGTGCATATCACATGTATAATGGAAAGAAACTGCCAATTCATCATAAGCTATAATACATTTATATACATACATATGAATTACAGTTACCGTTCTTATTTATTAAGATAAATTCAAACCTGCATCAACATGCTATTTATACATAACTACATCTTACGTATATAGTCAAAGTTATGAAACTGAAACATTAAATGTGTACATAATAGGCTGAGCCCATTATACTGGCACCATTTGAACATAATAGGATGACAAAAGAGCATCAAGCATAATACCAGCATAATTATGCGTATGGCTAATAATTTATAATAGACAAACTTTTGTGCAAAGCACACTTTGCACACAGGCATTGACAATATGGAAGTGCTTGTGAAATTTTGGGTGAACCTACATAGAATGATTAGGTGTAAGTCATAATGTATACTGTATATATCTGATGGATCAATAATACTTCTGACTTCATAGAACTTATAGCTACCTATAGCTATGAAGCATAATTTAAATTACACTTGTAAAAAGTTTAAGCATAATAGACTTGATTTTGGAGCACAGTGCAAAGTAGGCAGTTTTAAAAGCATAATTTAATATACCTGAGCCACGTATTCCTAAGTCAAGATGCAAATCAGGATCATTTGAAGCAGGATCACCTTCCCTTACAACCGATTCCTTTATAACTTGAAGCCAAACCATAGCTGCCATATCAGTCCCTAATTATAATTTCATTATGCCTTCTGATTATACGGCCACCTCTAGGGCAGTCAAGACAATTGCATTGTTAATATTTTGATTTAGAGTTTAGAGATGCTGTATATAGCTCTGAGGTATTTGTGAACACCACCTGGTCTTCCCAGTTGGTGTGATGGTTGTGGAAAGAGTTGTAGCCTGCAACACTAATCCAAAACCTGGTGAGTAAGGAAAGTTAGTAACAATGGCATCACAGAGCTGCTGTAACATAGTGGGCCCACAGTTGCAAACCATTCGCTGTAGCCACGTTATATATAGTGAATTCATCACTGCAGCCCTGTGTCAACCTCCATAGTAAGGTAGTGAGTGCCTTTCCACCACCATTGTTGTACGTATGCATTATATTACAATTACTGAAAACAAGGTATACTCAGCCTTAGGAGGGTCTTCCAATAACTGATGCACAGGTTCACTTGTGCTTGTCTATTTCTTAGCATCTGAATTTTTGCTCTGCAGACCTTGGTTATGTGGCCTCATTTTCCACCACATACCAAAATAAGTGACACTTATCAGATATGAAATGACATTTAGTGGCTAAATGTTTACCACAACAGAGATAACAAACATGATTACTCTTGTCTTTGGCCTTTGCTGATTTGCTTTCACTGGGTGCATGGATAACTTTAGGTCTACCACAAGTTGTGGTATCCAACAATGGTTCTGCCTTCTCTAGCACTGAGTTGATTAAAGTAGCATTATTCATGTCAAAACCGTGCCTTATTATCCAGCATCAAATAACGTTTATTCTGAAGAAACTGAATACTGGTTCCCTCCAGTAACGAGTCAACAGTTTTTTGTTCAAGTATTGAATTGCGCCACAGACTACTATATACAGGAACTTCCCGATGATGGGGCATCAGTTGCATTCTCATTTGGACTTGTTCCTCCTAAGTAGTGCTGACAAGGTACAATGCAATCAGAGTTTGCAAAAACAGACACATGATTACCATCCTAGAGACCGACAGTTACAGATAGATGACCTGGTCTTATATAGCAAAGAACCATGGTCAAGGTGCACCTTGGATTCCTGGCAAGATACTGAAACAGTGACCTTCCTTGTTAAACTGACTGATGGAATAATTATTTGTCATAATCTTGATCAACTGAAGCTCAATCTAAAAGTGAACTCTGATGTTTCAATTCCTGATCACTTTCCATCATCTGAAGTTGCCACACCTGAACTGAAACATTCTTGTTGCATTAGGTATCCTCCCTAACCTTTCATTTTCCAGACAATTTTTAGTTTGCACTACAGTGTAGGAGAGGGGATGTTGTATATTACGTATGTATGTGATGGAATCATGCACTTGCACATTAGTTTGTACACATGCTTAATATTATGATTCTTATGTGTGCTCCTTGTGAAAGTTGGTTCTCAAGATTACTACAACAATAGTATACGTACTACACAAAAGTGTCAATCATATCAGCGTTGTTAGCTGGTATGAGTTAGTGTGTTAACAATATCTCTATAGCTACCTGATAAATATGTAATGTAGCAATTCTAGTAAAGTACATATGTTAAAGTACTGGAATGCCTAGCAGGGACTGATCCAGGGGGTGGATGGGGTGGCTAGCCACCCACCATGAATGGCCATGCAACTACTCAGACATGTAAATTAAAGCCGATTACATTACTAAAATGATATCATACTAATCATAAAACACTCAGTTGTAGTACACATTCTTCTGTTATGTTCATTTACAGCTGGAGTTGTTAACTGGACATCATAGCACAGCTGCCAGCAATTTGCTAACTACAAGTTCATTTAGCTACATAGTTACCAATATTATGGCATGTCACTTTAGCTACAGTACTCACTACAAGTGGCCAGCACAGCATTTAGCTACAGTTTTATAATTTTCAGTCAAAACCGCTTCCAGATTCAATCTCAGGAGGGCAAATTTTCAATTTTTTCTGGGGGGCATGCCCCCAGACCCCCACACACTAAGCAAGCTATAGGTTAACACTCTGTCAAACCCCCCACTTCATATCTTTAAATTTTGCTGCTATGGTAATGCTCACAATATATGAAAGACCCAACCTGAAACCTAAGCCAGCCACCACTCTCGATTTATTTCTGGATCAGTGCCTGCCTAGTGTTACATAATAGACTATACACACTAGCTATAAGGCGTTGCACCTTACGTACATGCAAGAAACATATTGTAACATTAAGGCACTTTCAATTGACAATCTTGACAATTAAAGAAAAGAAATTAATCTTTGTGTACAAACATTAATAATGAATAGCTACACTAGCGATATATGTATGATAATGTTATGTACTAAATCTGATCATTTAAAATCATCACTAACAAGTTCATCCTGATATTCACTGTAATTGTATGTACATTCTGGAGCATTAAGCAATGTAACATCATATGAGGAACGATTTTGGTTTTGATTTGTCATAAATAACTTCATCAATTTCTCTTTAAAACTCATTATCCAAGTGGTGATAAACAGGTAGTATGGTCTATTGATGCCAGTGTTTCATTGCTTAGTCTAAAATTCACCATACTGTTCATCACATGTTGTCTTGTGCTATTCTTAATACTAATCCCCTTCAATATTGCTTTGTTATTTATAAGATTTTTATCATAATTCAGAATAATAAATCATTTAAAGCCATTACTGGATGCATTTCAAGGTCCATGCAAAGATAAATATTACTATTGGGTTGCAGTAAATATCATTATTAAAGTCACATTTTTTCTTTGTATGCTTTTTAAGGAAAGCTGAGAATGTTTTTAGCAACCACACTCCTTGTGGTATTTACTGCTTGTTATGGTTATGTATGTCCAAATAAAAACAAAGTAGTGAACATTCAGAATACCGTATAGCAGGTAAATTTGGTGGCATTTTAATTTGGCATTTTGCCAATTCTCAGGGTTTGGCGGATTTTAATTTGGTGAAAGCCTAAAACCAGCCATTGCTTCATAACGAATGTTGAGCAATCGGCAGAATTAAATTTGGCAGTTTCACTAATATCTGCCAAACCGCCAAATTTAATTCCACACCAAATTTTCCCGCTATACAGTACGTATATCATAGCTGGTTAATCTTACTATAATGTATGCAGTATCATTACTCAAGATCGAGAAAATCTTTTCTGTTGTCACAAACTTACTGATCAGTCTGACTTTTGTACAGTTCTGCCTAACAGTTCTGTACCATTTTCTTACTTACACATTTCACTGTAAAGTTGTCATTGGTAGAATAAGAGAATAACACTGTTAATACAACTCTCAGAACACCAGTGTAGGATAGTAGAAACAACATTGCTAGGACAGGAAGAGATCTACTATATGTCAATCGTAATATTCTAGAGGAATAATGACTTACTACAATAATTGAAACAGCAATGATTATGAGATAAGACGGAAAGAATAATTGTAACCACATTTTAACATAGCTATCCATTCCATTGTAAAACATGTCTCAATACCCAAATCCAAGTTGGTAAAAGAAATAAACACTCTGAGAGGTTCAAACACATCATCATTTAGTAAGAAAACAGAGAATCCTAACTGTAGAATCTTAAAGAATAGAGAATCTTAAAGAATAGAGAATCTTAACTGTATTAGAATCCTAGTATTTACTTTTGAACTCCAAAAGTGAGGTCACTTGATGTACACATAAGCCCTGTTTTCTCATGTTGAGTAATACTTTAAGTATGTGTGTGTGTAGTGTGAGATGTATGTAAGTGTGTGTATATATACGTATGTGTGCATGTATGAGGCAGCAGTACCCTTGTGGTTAGAGTGTCAGCTTTCTGATCAAGAGATCGCAAGTTCGATGCCCAGCTGCTGCTGTTGTTTCCCTGAACAAGAAACTTTACTCACATTGCTCCAGTATACCCAGCTGTATTAATAGGGACCTGGCAATAGCTGGGAAAGCAAATGCCAAGCTGTGCATGTCGCACCTACTGGTTAAAGGCTCTGGTGGGACCTCAGGTACCCACACCATCATCCTTGAGGCATGTACAGCCCTCCTGCAGGGCACCAGTCCTGTCCCCAGGAGGATTTGCCCCACACCGACCCGGAGTGCCTGCTTAGTGCACAAGCACCCCAGCCTGGCTGGGTAGGCATCACGTGTAAACAGCAGCTACATGCAGGCTTTGCTTTTGCTTTACGTGTGTGTGTGTGCATGTATGACTGTGGATTTCTGATCATGGCAGCTATTTATATTCTGTTTGTGGTAAGAAATGGACTTAACAATAAGTGAACAGATTATATGAAAAGCTGTTTACTACAGTACTATCATTGTTCTATTGTTAATAAAAAGATTGAGTTAGGTACACAGGTACATAAAGATCTATAGCTATTATCTTACTTTCAGCATGTCCCTGGAGTCAACCGTAAACATCATGAGAATGCCATTTTTGAAGATCATATAATATTCCTGAATATATACATATACGTAGCTATATACGTAGCTATAGTATAGCTATACATACTTCCACTGGTTTGTTGAAGTTGAGGCATTCTATGATTCTTTTATGTACAGCTATATACAGTAGCTAGCTAGCTACTTCCATATAAAAACTTTCCATTTGTAAAATTACGGTATCAAGTCCACTTTGATGTTTTGCTCTGAATTAATTCTCATATGTATTATTGTGATAGAAGACAATTGCAAGTCACTGCATATATGTAACTGTGTTTGAGTTACAAAATATGTGTTTGTGCAGATAAGTTTGAAAGAGGTGCAAAGATGATTGAGGGAACTGACCACGTTTAAAAGAACTCATAAATTGTAAAAAAGGAGAAAAGATGCATACAAGGAAGCTATGTTAACAGATTGAACATAGCTACGTATATCTCAGGAATTTCATGACAGCATGAATAAGTTGAGTTTTGGTAGCTATCACGATAAATGATAACACTGTATTTAAATGATTCAAGCAGCAGTAAGGTTAGTTTTATTTACATGTAAAAAGATTCTAGCTAGCTATCTAGTTGTCATGCATGTAGCTACATACGTATGTAAGCTGTGTTTTCTTGACTACACAGCTCATGATCACTGCTACAGTAGTCCTGCTTCATACGTACTATGTATGTATAACAGGTAAACATACATGTACATACATAGCAAAATTTGGTATAAGCATTTATAATAGCTAATACATATTGTTGTTGTGTTACGTACGTAAATTGTAACTGAAAGTTGTGTTTAGTAATAAGTGAATAGACCATGAACAAGTGCAACAAGTTCCAACAACTATTTTTCTATTATTATAAACAGTTAAGTAAATAATTACAAATTTGTGTTTGATTATAAAAAGATCCACTTTCTGTATCACTATGTCCACAGAGTCAAATACAAACATTATATATTCAAAAATTAACTATAGCATATATTATGATTTTCAACAGCAACAGCTGATACATACATGTATTAGAGACTGTATCCTAGGCTTATGTACCATAATGCTTTATTAACTTAATTATTACTTATGATTTATTTCAACTGTTACCAACTTTCTCTTTTATGCGACCGATTATTATGTTAATTATCATCTGACTACCATTAGCTGTATTATTCAGGTAGCCAAAAGAGAAAGGAATAATTCCCATATTCTCTTGAATCAAATAGCCAAAAGAGAAAGTTAAATACAATATAATCAATATTATGTATTCACATAATCCATAAACGTACTTACACCTTATCCGTACTCTGATATCAACTCTGTTTGTTGACAATCGCTTTTGTTTACATCCTAATTCTTTTCTACTTTTTTACACCCAAGGTATTTTTGCATGAGGATACTATAATCCAGAGTTGACTAATCATAAAATGGATGGTACTATGATGAGGATGGTACTATGGGATGATAAATGGTAATTTCCTCAGAGGATATATATGGTAAATGAGGATGGTACTATGGTAAATGAGGATGGTACTATGGTAAATGATGATGGTACTATGATGAGGATACTATAATCCAGAGTTGACGTATAATGGTAAAATGATCCTAGCTGACTGGTGAATGGGTGACATTGGTCAATTGGGTAATTATTTACGAATTGAAATATTGAAGCATTTAAAAATAAAGTGCTATATTACAGCAATAGTGCTACAGTACCAATGCATCTATGTAAGTTTAGGTAGTTTTTGGATATCATTTTTACATTTGTACTATTAATTGCTATTCTAATAATTATTAATGAATACAATTTAAATCTGTATTTTACATAATTATATATAAATGCAATGTGGTGTAGCTATATACGTATGTAACAAATAGGCTAATTGAAATTAAAGTCATCACTAACAAGACCATCCTGATACTCGTTGTATTTATGTGTACATTCAGGAATATCTAGCAATGCTACATTAAATGAACAATGGTTGGATTTCTTTCTTTTAAAATATATCATTAGTTTTTCTTTAATGGTGAAGTTACAGTGGCATGTATA
This sequence comes from Spongia lamella, assembly GCA_963930835.1. Taxonomy (NCBI): domain Eukaryota; kingdom Metazoa; phylum Porifera; class Demospongiae; order Dictyoceratida; family Spongiidae; genus Spongia; species Spongia lamella. The sequence continues at coordinate 4,208,843 of OZ005748.1, read as the reverse complement.
AACAAGGAAATGACATAAAACTATTATGCCAAACTGGAAAAGTGCCAAACTCATCATGACATTTGTGATAATAGAGAAAATCTTCTCATTGTCCTGGATGGATGCTGCATACATTACAGTGAGGTTGACTAATATTGACAACTCTTGAAAGTTCACTGTTTTATTCTTATTTGGTCTAAAGTATCCATAGTAACTAGTAAATATCACAAGTATAATTGTTGCTAAAATTAGACGTAATTTTACTTGAAAAACATACAAAGAGTAAAATATGCTTCTAAACATCATATGTACTGCAACCCAGTAATAATATTCATTTCTGTATGAACCTTGAAATGCATCCATTAAAGGTTTAAAATAGTTTACTACTCTAAACTGTGATAAATATCTTGTAAATAACAAGGTGATGTTAAAGGGAATTAGTATCAAGAATAGCACAATACATATGATGAATAGTATAGTGAACTTTAGACCAAACAATGGAACACTGGCATCAATAGACCACACTACTTGTTTATCACCACTTGGATAATGAGTTATGGTAGAATAAGAGAATAACACTGTTAATACAACTCTCAGAACACCAGTGTAGGATAGTAGAAACAATGTTGCTAGTACAGGAAGAGATCTACGATATGTCAATCGTAATATTCTAGAGGAATAACGACTTGCTATAATAATTGAAACAGCAATCATTATAAGATATGATGGAAAGAATAATTGTAACCACATCTTAACATAGCTATCCATTCCATTGTAAAAACATGTCTCAATACCTAAATCCAAGTTGGTAAATGAAATAAACACTCTGAGTGGTTTAAACACATTATCATTTAGTAAGAAAACAGAGTCATTAATGCTAACAATATTAGCATAAAATATTATTCCATTGATAGTTCCATTAGTCACTGTGAGGTTGAGAACATAAAGTAACACTACCAAAACAATTCCAGCCACTATAACTATGATAGTGATGAGAATATGTACATTAGTACACTTCATACACCTTGATGATGCAAATACCATACTTAGAGGATGTTGACACTGTGAACACAAGATACCAGTCCTGTTAAACTGACACTGTAAATCAGGATGGGCTAAATTAACATTTGTAGAGTATGGTAGACAGTAATCCATGGGACAATCAGATAATAAATAATCAGTAGTGTTATTTGTTAGCGTATGAGCAGTTATCCAAGTATTAGCAGGACGTCTAATGGCAGGTAGGTCAATGTAACATGTGTCAATATCAGGTGGTAGAAAAGGGTCACAATCACACATTCCATTTTGTAACATAAATCCAACTGGGCATGGTAATAGTTGTACATAAAATGCATTTCGAAATAATTGATGAGATAGAAGAAAGAGTTCACATACTTCATAGGCTTCAGAGATTCTTATAGTAAAGTTAAGAGTCTTCGAGCTATTTCCAACACTATTGATAAATTCAGTTTGATGGGCAAGTTTACAAACTGAACGTGGCAGAGTGATTGTATGTGTCTCTACGGTTACAACATAATTCCTATTAGCTTGTGGTATACACAAATCTACTTTTAACACTTGTCCAGGATACACTGGTCCTAGCAGGTCAACAGTACAATTGTAATCCTCATCATGAGGGCAATAACATATTCGTTTATGATAGATCCATTGATGGCCATCCACATGAATAATTTGTTGATTTATATATCCAGGACTGTAGCCATTAAACACTGCAGTGGGTAGCCATTTACAGTGGGCTAGAAAATCATAAACACTGTTTATTTCATCAGTCAAATTATAAGTGGATGTCCTTTTATTGCCGCTAAAATTGATAGTATAAAGTTTAAGCAATTTGGATGTATTATATTTATCATCTGTTGATACCATGTACTGAAAAATACAGTTTGGAAACACACTAACATGTTCATTATCAAGTGGACCAGTTCCAAATATTAGACTTTGATGATGAATTGTATTACTAAATGTTATGTTTGCATAATCCATTACTATCATATAAGGTAAATGATGTAAAGATATCAAAAAAATAACAGAATTACATACATTGGATAGAAAAGTAATCGTTTTAGTGAAAGTAATGTCACAAAAATTAAATGAAAAAATATCATTTACCACATCATTATCTGACACAACTATCATACTGTTCATGACGACAGCCATATAGGTGAAATACATTACTGTGGATGCATTATTCTTTGTGAAATCATTAGTTCCATTAAATAAGATATTCGCTGTACAGGGATGTACTAAATTGTATGCATGTATCAAGCTACCATAGTTACCAATAAATTCACTGTTTTCAATTGTTACATTAGATGGATGCACACATAAACCATCAGAATAAGCAAAGTCCAGTTGTAATTGAACTAAGACAATATTATAATGAAATTTGCAGTTTTCAAATGTTATGATCACATCGTTGACTGAAAGCATACCATGAACCACTTGATCTATAAGCTCTGGTTTATGCATAATGTATGTGAAGGTGCAGTTCTTAATTAACAGTGAAGAATTAGTATATTCCATATGGATAAACAAGGCCCTTTGATTCATATCATAAAACCATGAATTATATAATTCAACAGTTAACCCATAAATATTATATAGAGTTATTTCCATTGCTTCATGTAACTGATAGCATATCTCATTGTACCCATGAATAGAAAGTCGATCTATTAAAATAAAATCATGAATGAGATCGTATCCTACATCCTCAAACGTTATCAAAAATTTTCGACCACACATGTACTTAGAAGGTTTCACATCTGTTATGTCAATCGTTATATTATGCAAATATGAATTTAGAAACAAATTAATTCCTGCAAACCCATAGCCAAAAAAAATAACATCTTTTACTTTGCAATGTGAACAATGGTAGAGAACTAAACTAGCTACAATATCTATATTCGGCTTATTTGAGAGAACACTGTTGCATTGACTAAACACTAAATTATTAATGGAAACATGGAAAGAGTAAACCACACCCACAAAAGTTTGTGGTCTACAAACTAATTTTGCTTGTGACAATCCAATTAATGAAAAGTTAAAAGCATTATATATAGTAATAATACTAACAACTTGATGGTCTCCTGGTAAGAAGTGATATTCAACATTTGATAAAACAGGCAGTGATCCATTATCCAGTAAGTATTGACCAAGTGTAGCACAGGGTTGAGATGGACAGTTTACGTCACTTACATTATCAGGTAAAACATATAATATTTCAGTAGCTGTACAGGTGCATATCACATGTACAATGGAAATAAACCAGCAATTCATCTTGATACTAATAAGCAAGTATAAATTAAACAATTCTATAAAAATTAAACCTGTACCTGCAATCCTGGGTAATTATGTAAGTAGCAATGTATAATATGAATTATCATAGATACTAGACCAGCTATTATAATTACCTACGATATAGCTATATACACAACCACATGAATTGAGACATGATTTTATAATACAGCTATGAAATTGAAATGAAACTTCAAATAGCAATAGTCTTATCTAAGTCAACAAATTGTAAATTTGATTATCAAGTCCCCTTAGTGCAATTGATCTGAAGCTCTTCCAGGCTTTAAGCCTAATACTGCATATATGCATATATACTCATATGTGTGTGTTATGGTAATAATAGGGGGAAACTCATCACAGTTTTGATATGCTGTATGCATGTGTACACTTATTAAACCACTTGCAGGACAAAAATTTTTATAAAATCAGAAATTCAATGTTGTCAGTGAGTTATTAAGCATTTAGAAAACAACCACATGTTGATATCACAAAAGGCTAGCTATATGAACAACAGCTGGCCTAGGGAATCATAATTTAGCTACGTATGTAAGTCGCTGAAGTGAGTATAATGAGAATAGCTGTTCTGTAGATGGATTATGCAACAAAGTCAGCTGTCTAATTCATGATCATCTAAGATTGAGATGCCACTCTGTTATCTTGAGCCTGCATGCATGGAAAATTTAACTGTATATTACTCAGATCTTGGCAAATTGGACAACTTAAACTCAAAACAATCTGAGACTATAGCTAGCTACCGACATTAAGTTAGTCTCCACCTAGGCTAAGTTGTGATAGAAGACATGCTTATTATACAGTATGTAACTGTTAGAGTTACAAAACATGTGTTTTTTGTGGGGTAAACTCGAAAGAGGTGCAAAGAAGATTGAGGGAATCAACCGGCCAAGTTTAAAAAGAATTCCCCATAAATTGCAAAAATGGAAAACACACATACAAAGGAAAGCCATGTTTAACTTAACAGATTATCATAACGCTGTATTTAAATGATACAGCAGCAGCAAGGTTATTTTTATTTATTAATTTTTAATTTTATTGTAAGCTAGCTACATTTAAGGCCGCACAAAGTTAAATATCTGTTTCTGATCCAGGCATCCTTTAAAATTTGACCAGGTGACCAGGCTTCTTATTTTAATTTTTATTTTGTCAAGATATAGCTATATATAGCTAAATCTAAACTGGTTACTTAGCTATACACTATTTCTTTCATTCATTATAAAATCTGTGCAAGTTTTTTACATTTTATCCATGTAATTATTTATTAAAATAATTGCTTGACAAAAATGACCAGGCAGGAGTACCAGAAACATATTTTAACTTTGTTTGACCTAAAAAGACTCTAAGCAGCTAGCTAGTTATCATGTATATGTAAGCTGAGTTTTCTTGACTAAACAGCTCACTGCTACAGTAGGTCCTGCTTCAACAAGCGAGCTACATAGCAAAAGCATTTTACAGCTACGTATATACGTATTGTTGTTGTGGCACGTAAATTGTAATAGTAATAAGTGAACAGGTTATGAACAAGTTGTCCAACAACTATTTTTCTATTGTTATTAACAGTAAAGTGAATAATTAAGATCCACTTTCTGTATGTCCACAGAGTCAAATACAAGCATTATGAGAATGTTGCCATATTTTGTATAATGTATATATTCAGGTTTTTTATAGACAAAATATCCAGGTGGCCAACTGATCAATTTCCATAGAGAAAGTTTGTAAAAACATAGCGACGTATAGTTAAGCCAAGGTAAAAATCATTTTATGATCCATGCCATATATGCATGCTTATGCCTTGGTTGTACTCTGATATCAACTCTGGTTGTTGGCAATCACTTTTGTTTTACTTTACATCCTAATTCTATTTTTACTAGGCCATACTTTTTACATTGAAGGTAGTTTGCATGAGGTAAATGATCCTGATCACACAAATTTGATTCTGGAAATTGTTGTATTGGTGAACTACTAAATATGTATAAAATTCAAAGTAGCTGCATGTGTAGTACGTATATGTGTAGCTTCAGGGATATATTCAAATTAACTTGAACAATTTATGGTGTGATACTCTTTAATATCTCCCAGCACTATGCCAAGGTGCATAGGCGTTGGAAGCTGTTCAAAACTGGGGGGAGGGGGCTATTGAAGTTATCAAGACACATTTGTATGGTGAAAAATTACATTCTTATGAAGTGACGGTGAAAACTTTGGGGGAGCTTTAGCTCCCCTAGCTCCCCCGCTTCCTATGCCTATGCCAAAGGTAGCAATTTGGTGATCATATATCACAAATATATACGTACAATAATAAATTTATTATATACTGACATATGTAGCTATTAGTGTTGTTTTTGTAACTAAATTAAAACACTTTTAGTAGACAGCATTTTATATTTTATTTTAGTAAACTAATTATAACTAAAACTACTCATTATTTAAACTAATCAAAACTAAAGCTAAAATTTGATTGTTTTTGGGAAACTAATTGTAACTAGCTATAACTAAAATGTTAGCAATTATTATAGTATTCCAATTATTTCAACTTGATTTAATTCGCTATAAAATTGCTAATTCACTGTGTGTGAAGTGTAAATTTTGTGTATATTTCTATAATTTACAAATTTGTACCGCTGGAGAGTGTACCTCTACCAAAAGAAATCAACTAACAAATGAGTACTTAGAAACAGAAGTAGCTACTTATTAAGCAAAACAAACATTACTTATATCTGAGTTCATAATACTATAACTAAAACTAAAACTAAAATTTTCTTACATCTACATATAGTAAACTAAAACTAAAATTATACGTAGCTAGCTACTGGGAAAGTTAAACTAATTGTAACTAAAACTAAAACAATTTTTAAGGGGAAAAACTAATCAAAACTATAACTAAAATTAATGATAAGTCATCCCAAGGAATATCATACAAATATGAAGAGTAGTTTTATTTTGTTTCTTTATAGTAAAGATTTCTATCATGATCAGTTTCTCTTTAACATGAACTGTGTAGGTGAGAAAATGGTACAGAACTGTTATGCAAAATTGTACAGATGTCAAACTGATCAGGAAATTTGTAACAATAGAGAAAAATTCTTCACTACTGAGTAAGACTACTGCATACAGTATCGTGAGATTAACCAGCAATAATAAATTTTGAATGTTCACTGCTTTATTTTTATTTGGACGTACATACCCATAACAAGCAGTGAATATCACAAGGAGTGCAGTTGCTAAAAATACTCTCAGCCTCATTTGAAAAGCATACAAGGAGAAAAGTATGCTTCTAAAAGCAAGATTTAATACAACCCAATAACAATATTTATCCTTGTATGAACCTAGAAAAGCATCCAATAATGGCTTAATAAAGTTATTTACTATTCTAAACCTTGATAAAAACTGTGCAAATAGCATAGTAATTAATACAGAAGAGGATCAGAAGTAAGAATAGCACAATACATATGATGAATAGTATGGTGAACTTTAGACCAAACAATGGAACACTGGCATTAATAGACCACACTACCTGTTTATCACCACTTGGATAATGAGTTATGGTAGAATAAGAGAATAACACTGTTAATACAACTCTCAGAACACCAGTGTAGGATAGCAGAAACAATGTTGCTAGTACAGGAAGAGATCTACTATATATATGTCAATCATAATATTATAGAAGAATAACGACTTGCTATAATAATTGAAACAGCAATGATTATAAGATTTGATGGAAAGAATAATTGTAACCACATCTTAACATAGCTATCCATTCCATTGTAAAAACATGTCTCAATACCCAAATCCAAGTTGGTAAATGAAATAAACACTCTGAGTGGTTTAAACACATTATCATTTACTAAGAAAACAGAGTCATTAATGCTAACAATATTAGCATAAAATATTATTCCATTAAAATATCATTCCATTATTATGATATATACCACTTTGACACCTCACATCAAAGGAACCACAGGGATATATTTCAAATATACCCTGGGGAACAGGTATATATCATGATATATCCCGCTGCCATGGTGACCAGTCAGTGATGTAGAAACGAACTACCACTCTTTATATAGGCGCAAGAATGCGATATCGATTGTGGGTTTTAGTTTTCTAAATTTAATATATTTATTTGAAGTTGAAAACAAACTTTGTTACTAGTCTAAAAGTGTTTGTATTGAGTGTACAAGCCGATATAAGCCAAAGGAAGCCATTTGAGGTGAGTTTCTAACGTGATAAAAATAGTCTATTCACTGCGTGACTTAATATATATTAATCTACTCTATTTACACACTCACCATTAGTTTATCCTTTTGAAGCGATTAAACAGGATTTTTTGCCCATTATAAGTGCTGCAGCTTTATAAAAAGTTGTGGTAAACCCACAATCGCCATCACTACCATGCAAGAACGTCATGACAACGATAAAATCGAGCCCCACAATCACAACGAGTACCCGTTACTATATAAAGAGGCCGAATTATTGATGTCAGTTTTGGGCAGATTTTTAGAGTGCCGGAAGTGGAATATATTAGTTATAACATGGGCACTCGGGATTTTCCTGATATATATGCCCGCGGCCCTTGGGCTTGGGCACATATATCAGGCAAATCCCTCTTGCCCATGTTATAACTATTACATATTATTCCATTGGTAGCTCCATTAGTCACTGTGAGGTTGAGAAGATAAAGTAACAATTCCAGCCACTATAACTATGATAGTGATGAGAATATGTACATCAGTACACTTGATGATCCAAATACCATACTAAGAGGATGTTGACACTGTGAACACAAGATACCAGTCCTGTTAAACTGACACTGTAAATCAGGATGGACTAAATTAACATTTGTAGAGTATATGGTAGACAGTAATCTATGGGACAATCAGATATTAAATAATCAGTAGTGTTATTTGTTAGTGTACATGTATGAGCAGTTATCCAAGTATTAGCAGGACGTCTGATGGCAGGTAGGTCAATGTAACATGTGTCAATATCAGGTGGTAGAAAAGGGTCACAATCACACATTCCATTTTGTAAAGTGAATCCAACTGGGCATGGTAATAATTGAACATAAAATGCAAAAGGTGGTGCTATTAAAGGCAATTTGCATAATGTAATGTCAGAGACAATTTTGAAATTGAATGTTTCAGAATAGTTTCTACGAATGGTGACGACTAACTGCTCAGTCTCATGAGCAATTTTACAAGTTGAGTCTGGTAAAGAGGTACTATCTATTACTGTGTACACTATAAAGTTTTGGTCAGCTTGTGGCATGCACAAGTCTACTTTTAACACTTGTCCAGGATACACTGGTCCTAGCAGATCAACAGTACAATTGTAATCCTCATCATGAGGGCAATAGAATATTTGTTTATGATGGATCCACTGATGGCCATTGACTTTAATAATTTGTTGATTTATATAGCCAGCCAGGGTCATGGCCATCAAACACTGCAGTAGGTAACCATTTACAGTGGGTCAAATAGTTATTAAAACTGCTTACTTCAGGAGAAAAATAAACAGTGGATGCTTGTTTATTTTCATTAAAATTGATAGTGTAATGTATATAAAATTCAGAGACATTGGATATAGCACTTGTCAATAACATATACTGAAAAATACAGTATGGAAATGTATTACCATAATTATTTATTATTGGTCCAATTGCAATTAATAATTGACAATATGTAGTATTGATAAATGTAATATTTACATAATATTATTCGATTACCACGATATAAGGTAAGGGCACTGATGTTAGTAAAATAACATTAGTGCATGTATTTGAACGAAATGTAATACTTCCAGAGAAAACAATGTCACAATTCTCCGATGTTACGATATCTTGTGTCACATTATTGTCCAACACAGCTATCGTACCATTCATGCTAACGGCCATGTAGTAAAAAAGCATTATAGAGTCTGCTCTGTTATTGGCAAAATTTACAACCTCATTGAAGTAGATGTTTGCTTTACATTCAGGTTCATAATTGGATAGACTCAACAACTCACCATAATTATCAATGAAGTCACAGTTTTCAACTGTTATGTTAGATGGAAGTGCACATGAGCCATTGTAAAAAATAAACAGCATAAAGAATTGAGTTTGAGCAACATTACAGTAAAATGTACACTCTTCAAACCTAATATTTACATTGAAAACTGCAATTTCACCATAAACCTGCAATTTCACCATAAACCACTCTCTGTATGAGTCTTGTTTTATGCTTGATATACCTAAAAGTACAATTCCTAATCAAGAGAGAGGCATCAGCATTCTGCATTCGGATAATTAATGCTATCTGATCCATATTGTAAAACCGTGAATTCAAAAGTTTGACATTCATTCCGTAACTTTCATATAGCTGAATTTCCATTGCTTCATGTAACTCATAGCAAATCTCATTATAGCATAATTTAATATACCTGAGGCTGCCACACACCACGTATTCCTAAGTCAAGATGCAAATCAGGATCATTTGAAGCAGGATCACCTTCCCTTACAACTGATCCTTTATAACTTGAAGCCAAACCATAGCTGCCATATCAGTCCCTAATTAATTTCATTATGCCTTCTGATTATACGGCCACCTCTAGGGCAGTCAAGACAATTGTATTGTTAATATTTTGATTTAGAGTTTAGAGATGCTATATATAGCTCTGAGGTATTTGTGAACACCACCTGGTCTTCCCAGCCGGTGTGATGGCTGTGGAAAGAGTTGTAGCCTGCAACACTAATCCAAAACCTGGCGAGCAAGGAAAGTTAGTAATTAACAATGGCATCACAGAGCTGCTGTAACATAGTGGGCCCACAGTTGCAAACCATTCGCTGTAGCCACATAAGACCATTCAAATTATAGTGAATTCATCATTGCAACCCTGTGTCAACCTCCATAGTAAGGTAGTGCCCTTCCACCACCATTGTTGTACGTATGCAGGGGTTTACAATTACTGCATGAAAACAGGGTATACTCAGCCTTAGGAGGGTCTTTCAATAACTGATGCACAGGTTCACTTGTGCTTGTCTATTTCTTAGCACCTGAATTTTTGCTCTGCAGACCTTGGCTATGTGGCCTCATTTTCCACCACATACCAAAATAAGTGACACTTGTCAGATATGAAATGACATTTAGTGGCTAAATGTTTACCACAACAGTGATAACAAACATGATTACTCTTGTCTTTGGCCTTTGCCGGCTGATTTGCTTTCACTGGGTGCATGGATAACTTTAGGTCTACCACAAGTTGTGGTATCCAACAATGGTCCTGCCTTCTCTAGCACTGAGTTGATTAAAGTAGCATTATTCATGTCAAAACCGTGCCTTATTATCCAGCACCAAATAACGTTTATTCTGAAGAAACTGAATACTGGTTCCCTCCAGTAACGAGTCAACAGTTTTTGTTCAAGTATTGAATTGCGCCACAGACTACTATATACAGGAACTTCCCGATGATGGGGCATCAGTTGCATTCTCATTTGGACTTGCTCCTCCTAAGTAGTGCTGACAAGGTACAATGCAATCAGAGTTTGCAAAAACAGACACATGATTACCATCCTAGAGACTGACAGTTACGGATATGTATATAGATGACCTGGTCTTAGCAAAGAACCATGGTCAAGGTGCACCTTGGATTCCTGGCAAGATACTGAAACAGTGACCTTCCTTGTTAAACTGACTGATGGAATAATTATTTGTCATATCATCTTGATCAACTGAAGCTCAATCTGAAAGTGAACTCTGATGTTTCAATTCCTGATCACCTTCCATCATCTGAAGTCGCCACACCTGAACTGAAACATTCTTGTTGCATTAGGTGTCCTCCCTTTCATTTTCCAGACAATTTTTAGTTTGCACTACAGTGTAGGAGGGGAGGGATGTTGTATATTACGTATGTATGTGCTCGAGATTACTACAACAATAGTATACGTACTACACAAAAGTGTCAATCATATCAGCGTTGTTAGCTGGTATGAGTTAGTGTGTTAACAATATCTGTAGCTACCTGATAAATATGTAATGTAGCAATTCTAGTGAAGTACATAAATTATGTTAAAGTACTGGAATGCCTAGTGTTACAAAATAAACTATACACACTAGCTATAAGACGTTGCACCTTATGTACATGCAAGAAATAGCTATATTGTAACATTAAGGCACTTTCAATTGACAACCTTGACAATTAAAAAAAAGAAATTAATCTTCATGTACAAACATTAATAATGAATACCTACACTAGCGATATATGTATATGATAATGTTATGTACTAAATCTGATCATTTAAAATCATCACTAACAAGTTCATCCTGATATTCACTGTAATTGTATGCACGTTCAGGAACATTAAGCAATGTAACATCATATGAGGAACAATTTTGTTTTTTCTTTATCGTAAAGAAATTTATCAACTTCTCTTTAATGACGACATTACAATGAAATGTGTAGGTGAGAAAATGGTACAGAACTGTTAGGCAAAACTGCACAAAAGTCAAACTGATCAGTAAGTTTGTGACAACAGAAAAGATTTTCTCAATCCAGAGTAACGACACTGCATACATTATAGTAAGATTAACCAGCAATGATATATTCTGAATGTTCACTACTTTGTTTTTATTTGGACATACATAACCATAACAAGCAGTAAATACTACAAGAAGTGCGGTAGCTAAAAACATTCTCAGCTTTCCTTGAAAAGCATACAAAGAAAAAAATGTGACTCTAATAATGATATTTACCGCAACCCAATAGTAATATTTATCTTTGCATGGACCTTGAAATGCATCCAGTAATGGCTTTAAATGATTTATTATTCTGAATGGTGATAAAAATCTTGTAAATAACAAAGCAATATTGAAGGGGATTAGTATTAAGAATAGCACAAGACAACATGTGATGAACAGTATGGTGAACTTTAGACCAAACAATGGAACACTGGCATCAATATACCATACTACCTGTTTATCACCACTTGGATAATGAGTTATGGTAGAATAAGAGAATAACACTGTTAATACAACTCTCAGAACACTGGTGTAGGATAGCAGAAACAATGTTGCTAGTACAGGAAGAGATCTACGATATGTCAATCGTAATATTCTAGAGGAATAACGACTTGCTATAATAATTGAAACAGCAATGATTATGAGATAAGATGGAAAGAACAATTGTAACCACATCTTAACATAGCTATCCATTCCATTGTAAAAACATGTCTCAATACCTAAATCCAAGTTGGTAAAAGAAATAAATACTCTGAGAGGTTTAAACACATTATCATTTACTAAGAAAACAGAGTCATTTATGCTAACAATATTAGCATAAAATATTATTCCATTGATAGTTCCATTAGTCACTGTGAGGTTAAGAACATAAAGTAACACTACCAAAACAATTCCAGCCACTATAACTATGATAGTGATGAGAATATGTACATTAGTACACTTCATACACCTTGATGATGCAAATATCATACTAAGAGGAGGTTGACACTGTGAACACAAGATACCAGTCCTGTTAAACTGACACTGTAAATCAGGATGGAGTAAATTAACATTTGTAGAGTATGGTAGACAGTAATCCATGGGACAATCAGATATTAAATAATTAGTAGTGTTATTTGTTAGTGTATGAGCAGTTATCCAAGTATTAGCAGGACGTCTGATGGCAGGTAGGTCAATGTAACATGTGTCAATATCAGGTGGTAGAAAAGGGTCACAATCACACATTCCATTTTGTAATGTGAATCCAACTGGACATGGTAATAGTTGAACATAAAATGCAGCTCGAACAAAAGGTTGTACCGTAAAAAACAATTCACATAAATTAGTTTCAGAGATAATAGTGAAGTTAAATGTTTTAGGGTAATTTCTGATAACACCGATCAACTCACTTTGATGAGCTATTTTACAAGCTGAACTTGGTAAAGAAGTAGAATGTGTCTCTGCATATAAAATATACTCTACATCTGATGCTGCAGCATGTGGGATGCATAAGTCTACTTGCAATGTCCGCCCAGGATACGTTGGTCCTAGCCAATCAACAGCACAGTTGTAATCCTCATCATGGGGGCAATAACATATTTCTTTATGATGGATCCATTGACGGCCATCAACTTTAATAATTTGTTGATTTATATATCCAGGACTGTAGCCATTAAACACTGCCATGAGTAGCCATTTACAGTGAGTAAAACAGTCATAAAAATTGTTTACTTGGATTGCAGAATCGGATGCTTCTTTGACTTGTTGATTTCCACTCAAGTTGATTGTATAAAGTGTAAGCAATCCAGAAATGTTGGATTTATCATTTGCTAATGCCATGTATTGGAAAATACAGTAAGGAAATATGTTAACATAACTTTTTGTTTCAAGGCCACTAACAAATAGATGATGATATGTATTATTAATCAATGTGATATTTGCATATTCCATTATTCTAATATAATGTATATCATATGATATATAAACAACAGTGTCACATATGTTTGAAAGAAATGTAATTGATTTTGTGAAAGTAATCCATGATTCAGAATATTCTATAATATTACTTACCACTTCATTTTCTAACACAGTTATTGTACCATTCATGTTAACAACTATACGTACAAAAGACATTATAACATGTGCTTTATTCTGAGCAAAATTTGTAGCCTTATTAAAGAAGACGTTTGCTTTATACGTAGGTACAGCAAAGAATGTTATCACTTCATTAACATCGTTACCGATAAAATCACAGTTTTCAATTGTTACATTAGATGAATGTACTCCAGAACTGTGATGACAATCAAACTTTAATGTCAATAAGAAGAAGGCAAAGTTATAATGAAATGTACAATTTTCGAATTTTATTGTTGCATTATTGGTTGCAATCCTACCATAAACTATGTAATATAAGAGTTCCATAGCATGTACAATATATCTAAAAGTACAGTTTTTAACCAAAAGTGAACCATTGATATACTCCATCTGAATATACAATGTCATTTGAGTAGTATTATAAAAATGTGAATTGCGTAATTCGACATGTACACCGTAGCTTTTGTATAGCTCTATTTGCATTGATCTGTGACCTTGATAGCATAATTTATTGTGTCCAATTATGAAAACTTGATTTATTAAAATATAATCATAATCAACTTCTACATTAATAGATATCAGAAAAAATTTTTGACTGCACATGTGTACAGTATGTTTCACTGTAGTTATATCAATGGTTATATTATTCAAATAAGAATTTAGAAGTAAGTTAACTCCTACAAAGCCATAGCCAAAAAAACTAACATGTTCTACTTGGCAATGTGAGCATCTAATGAGAAACAAACCAGCTGCAATGTATAGGGGAAACTGAGATTCCAAATCACCACTACACTGACTAAATACTAAATTTCTAATGGTAACATTGTAAGAATTAAACACGCCGACATATGATTGTGACCTACAAACTAATTTTGCTTGTGACAAACCGATTAATGAAAAGTTAAGAGTTTCTTTGATAATAATATTATTAATAATAGAATGTTCTCCTTGTAAGAAGTGATATTCAACATCTGATAAAACAGGAAGTGATCCGTTATCCAGTAAGTATTGACCAAGTGTAGTACAGGATTGAGATGGACAGTTGACATCACTTACATTATCAGGTAAAACATATAATATTTCAGTAGCTGTACAGGTGCATATCACATGTACAATGGAAACAAACCAATTCATCTGTATAATATAAAATAATATTCTTAATATGTGTGTGTGTGTGTGTATCTTTTAGCTACTTCTAATTGCATATTCACATATATTAGCTATTCATATTTCTCACCATCAAATTAGTAGCCACACCACAAACAGCAGTTTCAAATTTTATAGAGCAAGTGGCTGCATACACATAATATGTTTACACTTTGTGCGTATACATATATTACAAAATACAAATAACAGTAATAACATGAAAGTAAATTGTCATCAGTTTCTTTTTCATCTATATTATTATCATTATATACAAGTTAAATGATCACACACATATGATATCATAATAGTGAATGTGCTATAATTTCTATTATTCGGCATGCTAATAGGAATGTAGAAATGCAGCTTGCTGATCAGCAACCTGTACTGTACAAAGATGCCCCATGAGACTAGGTAATAATGACATTGACTCTCTTAATTTCTGCCGTATTGTAAACTTTTACAATATAGTTAACCTGCTATGCTATTAAGTCAATGGATTCATACACTGACATTGACATTATCTTTATTTGTACCATTAATGTATGTATATTTACAATACGGTAGAAATTAAGAGAGTCAATGTCATTATTACCTAGTCCCATGAGGCATCCTCAGTAAAGATTCTGGCAGAGTACAGTACAGGTTGCTGATAAATGCAGCATTTCTACATTCCTATTAGCATCTAGCTATAGTTAGTTGCTACTATGATACATTAGCTAGTAGCTATAAACCTCTACAATATAATACTAGAATATTTAAAAATTAAAAATTTAAAAAGGTGAGTAGGGATCACTCTTGCAATGCTAGCTAAAAAAAGTAAGGAAACAAGGGAAAAGATTTTCAAGTGGCATGAGAGAACACTAAAGATTCTAGCATGAGATAATTTATAAAAGTTTAATCCCTACATTTGGCTTACTCCTAATACTGAAAATGAGCCAAAAGTAGGGATGAAACTTTTATAAATTATCTCATGCTAGAATCTTTAGTGTTCTCTCATGCCACTTGAAAATCTTTTCCCTTGTTTCCTTACTTTTTTTAGCTAGCATTGCAAGAGTGATCCCTACTCACCTTTTTAAATTTTTAATTTTTAAATATTCTAGTTTGTTTGCTTTTTATAGCATACTTGCAAAAGTAATCGTTTTCCAGGCGCCAAAACATTACTTAATTGTTTTTACAGGCGCATGTTAACAATATCGTTAACATGGCGGAGCAGCTGCACTGTAGTGAAATACATTCGAAAAACATCGAAAAGATGTTGTATAAGTTATATATTCACACGTACTCTATAGTTGAAGATGTAATAAAGTACACGCAAAAACATCGCGTCTGTTCATAGTATTTAACGGCGGGCGCATTACTGCGGATTATGTCACGTGTGTAAGTGGCTGTTTTGGTGACGTAAAAGCCGAAGGTGCAAGCCGATCGACACCTTCTTTCATAACTTTCTCGCCTTTCTACAGACTAAACGAAGAAAAAGGAAGATAGTGAGGGATGAAAAGAAACACTAAGGCGCAGTGGATGAATCTTCAGCGGAACAGCAGTTTCGTAAATCGGACACGATTTCCTTTGTTGTGTGAGAAATCTGGAGCCATACTCCTAGTGCTAGTGGGTCTTACGTTAGGCAGGCCGGCAGTCAGACGAAATTCTGGTAGATTTCGAAATTTTCAAATCTCTCTACTGATCGTGTTGTTAGGTTTTCCATGGAGTTTAACAAAGGTACAGTTTTGTTATAGTGTTACAAATGGATTTTAGTCGGTTTTTTCGTGAAAAGTATATTGTGAGGCGAGTTATGGAGGCGCGTGAAAGTCGGACGCCATGTTTTTTCATGTCGATCCCTACTATTAAGTACTACCGTACTTAATAATACTAGAATGATAAAAAAATTAAAAATTTAAAAGGTAAGTAGGGATTGAATTCAATAGTGCTACAAAAAGTAAGGAAACAAGGAATAAGATTTTGGGACGAGAGAACATTCTGGCATGAGATAATTTATAAAAGTTTAATCCCTACTTTTGGCAAACCTACTGAAGTGAGCCAAAAGTAGGGATTAAACTTTTATAAATTATCTCATGCCAGAATGTTCTCTCGTCCCAAAATCTTATTCCTTGTTTCCTTACTTTTTGTAGCACTATTGAATTCAATCCCTACTTACCTTTTAAATTTTTAATTTTTTTATCATTCTAGTTTGTTTGCTTTTTATACATGCTAAGCATTCATAATAATCTTTCAGTAGGCGCACAAATGTTACAGGCGCTTACGTAATAATTATGCTTGTTTTCAGGCGCTTGTTAACAACGCGCTGACATGGCAAAGCAGCTGTGTGATAGCAAATAACGCTCGAAAAACAGCAAAAGCTATTTGTCCAAGGCTATAATCTTGAAGTTCAAGATGTAATAAAGTACACGCGTACACGCGAATAGCGTGACGTAATAAGCAGAAGCCGTAACAGGCTATCGTCACCTTCGAAGGTGAGATTCACACCTTGCTAGGAATATAGAAGAACAAGGAAGGGAATGAAGGATAAAAGGAATCGCCATGGCGCAGTGGGTAAATCGTCTTCGGAACAACATTTTCGTAAATCCGCCGCCATTACCTTTATTGTGTGAAAGTTCTGGAGCCCTACACCTAGCGCAACCGGGTCTTACGGCAGGCTGGCTGGCAGGCAGGCAGGCAGACGAAATACAGATGAATTTCGAAATTTTCAAAGTTGGCTGTAGGTCGAAATATTCGACTTGTCGCTTCGTTTAACCAAGGTACAGCATCATTACAGCCTTACCAATGCATTCCAGTCGGTTTTTTCGGGTAAAGCCTATTGGAAGGTTGTTTTATGAAGTGCGAAAAATTGGGAAACCATACAATTTCTTACCAATCCCTACTATTAAGTACTACCGTACTTAACGATACTACCGTACTTAACGATAGTCGATTTTTCACTCTCACTATTTGTTAAACTCATTACTTTATCATTGCATTCATCACAAAAAATTATCACTGCATGTAGCTACGTAGATCTTTACAACTAGCTAACTACTTACAAAATGTCAACGATGCCTGTGGGCTTTGCACAAAATGTTTACCTATACATAGTTACATATTATGGTGGCATTATGCTCGATGCTTTTATGCTCAAAACTACGCTGGCATTATTGTCTCAAGCCTAGCCAACTTACTTTGCTATTGAAAATATCCAATAGATGGAGGCCATACATTTCATACATACATACATACATACATACATACATACATACATACATACATACATACATACATACATACATACATACATACATACATACATACATACATACATACATACATACATACATACATACATACATACATACATACATACATACATACATACATACATACATACATACATACATACATACATACATACATACATACATACGTACGTACATACATACATACATACATACATACATACATACATACATGCATGCATGCATGCATACATACATACATACATACACAAACACACACACACACACACACACACACACACACACACACACACACACACACACACACACACACACACACACACACACACACACACACATGCACACACACACACACACACACACACACACACACACATACATACATACATACATACATACATACGTATTTACCATAATAGCTACTAGCTAGCTAATGTATTTTCTGTCAGTTGAGCTAGCGAATCACCCGCTTCGCATATTAGATCTGGGATATATACCATACATAGTACGCGTATACAGTTTATTAACCATCATAATTATATGATAGGCAATTCAGAAAACTCAAGAATAATAAATGATTTATATAGTACTCAAAATACTATTGCGAGTGAGGGTGCTTTTTGTGACCAGCTGGCAGGCTAGCAGATTTATTGGTATGTGTGAACTGTTTTTATTAAGCTATGTTAGTCTGCTTAGCTTTTACTATAAATATCACTGGCTTGTTTTGGCCAACTAGGCTGCTTTTCTATTTAGCTTTTACTACTAATTTCACCGGCTTGTTTTGGCCAACTAGGCATTAAAACTGATGGTGTAATCGAATAATGTCATAGTCATAATACCTGTTGCTTTGATATACTGCATGTATATCTATTTCATGGGCTGTAGTAGAAAATTGTGCAAGCACTTATCATGAAGTTGTTAAACCCGGAGTACACCTCAATAATTTAGTAGACCAGTAAAAATAACCTGGCTTGTGTGGTATGTGCTGTGATTTACTGTTAGCGGTATTTGAAGTACTGCATTTGATCTTTATAATAGAAGAATAATTATGACTAGACTTACATAGGTACGTATGTAGCTCTATGTTCTGGGCTCATAATAATGTGTATTCATGTGCTGTGATATTTTTCAAAATTATTCAATGTAATCTACTTATGTTGTGTCACCATGGTAATATATGTGTTTTTATGCAGTGCTCATAGATTCCAGTAGTACATGTAAGTCAGACTGACTACACATGTACAGGGGTGTAGGTTAATACACTCTGTCTGCATAAGCAGTGATGCAATAGCAAGGTAATCCTGTGTCTTGTCTGTTACTATAGCTATTAGCTTGATTTCAACTTTGGTAGATCAAGCAATTGGTGGCAATAAGTTATATATGACTATGTACATATCAAGCCCTACCATACCTCACAAATTAAATCCACATATGCATGAGTCAGGTAAACAGTAATCCTACAAAGCTTAATGATAAATACCATTATCATCCTCATACAGGCCACAGGGACGACTATAAAGAAAACATGGTGGTGGTAGTGGCCCTGCTAGAAAGCTTAAGAGAGGACATAATAAAACATGTAACATTTTAAATTGTACATATGTACAAGGCATGCCAACTTCAGTATATTTAAATTTATTGTTGAATTTGAATGAAATGATTTATACGTGTGCAGCTATATGCATATAGTACGTATATTGATTTATATACTGCCTCATTCTGCCTATATAGCTATACGTATATATAATACATACATACATTTATTTTTTCATCTAAGATGCACCAGTTGCAACTGATCGACATTAGGCATGGTATAGTACGTACATAATATAATATTAGCTGGCATCATGTATTACATTTACGTATATACTGTAATCAAATATTCTTTGTTATAATAATCATTTACAGTACTACTAGCTGCCTTTTACAGGTGCATGGGATCTGATGCCCATATTATAAACAGGCTTTCAAACCGTGTACTGCATATTATATAACTTCATAACTTGCTGTAGTACATAGCTCCATGCATATGAGTAAATACGCACATGTTTAACATGCTTTCAGTGAAGTGTAGCTATCTGAGGTTCCATTATATAAAGTGTAATGTTATTGCACGGCTTGGTGTGTGTACATGTGTTGTTAATGCTATTATTATCAGTTTGACTTGGCAACTCCTTTGATGACCTCCTTGAGGTGTTTAGAAGTAGCAGTACCAAAATTTAACCCTCCAGTTTTGCTATTATCCTGGTAATGTATTGATATTGTGTGGTGTGTGTGTGTGTGCGTGCGAGTGAGTGAGGTAGCAGTAGGCTAGTGGTTGGAGTATTGGATTGTTGATTGAGTGGTACATACGTAGGTGGCAACAATGTGGGCCCATGGCTCCTCCAAATTTTTAAGACCCTAAATTAAATAATTAATATTGTAATAGGCCTTATTCATTACTCGTACGCGCATATTACTTTATTTAATTTTCCGTGTGCGTTAGGTTCGCAACCGTGTCACTTATTATTTGCAAATGGCGCTGGTGGTGTTGAGTAATATTTTCATCGCGAATTTCAGCCGATTTTAGCAACGCCGCTGCTTAATAATAAGGTTAGCAGCTTTCAGTACATTTATGAATAACATAACGTTCTATTTTAGGCTTTAGCTCTCCAGCAAGTTGGGCTTTCGGGCTCCGGGTTTTTAGCAGAAGATCGAAATATCAGCGGGTGAGTCAGTGAGAGTATAAAAACTAGAATGGTGTATAACAGTATAGCATTTAATGTCTATCGCTGCTATCAGAACGCTTTTGTTTAACAGTATAGGGGAGTTATAAACGAATGTGCATTAATTAGAATGATGCGTATTTTGTATTTGTGTGTATTTCGCATTGATTTCGGTTATATTTTTCTTTCTTTTTAAATAGGAGATGCCTCTTCTTTGTAGCCAGTCTTTCAACTCCACCACTTTGGCACTGTAAAGTGGCTTTCCATTTATTTTTGATTGTTCCATTCCCTAAACACAATGAAATATAACCGAAATCAATGC
Source organism: Spongia lamella (assembly GCA_963930835.1). Classification (NCBI taxonomy): domain Eukaryota; kingdom Metazoa; phylum Porifera; class Demospongiae; order Dictyoceratida; family Spongiidae; genus Spongia; species Spongia lamella. Next base: position 4,187,548 of record OZ005748.1, on the reverse strand, counting down.
GAAATACAAAATACGCATCATTCTAATTAATGCACATTCGTTTATAACTCCCCTATACTGTTAAACAAAAGCGTTCTGATAGCAGCGATAGACATTAAATGCTATACTGTTATACACCATTCTAGTTTTTATACTCTCACTGACTCACCCGCTGATATTTCGATCTTCTGCTAAAAACCCGGAGCCCGAAAACCCAACTTGCTGGAGAGCTAAAGCCTAAAATAGAACGTTATGTTATTCATAAATGTACTGAAAGCTGCTAACCTTATTATTAAGCAGCGGCGTTGCTAAAATCGGCTGAAATTCGCGATGAAAATATTACTCAACACCACCAGCGCCATTTGCAAATAGTAAGTGACACGGTTGCGAACCTAACGCACACGGAAAATTAAATAAAGTAATATGCGCGTACGAGTAATGAATAAGGCCCATTCGTGAAATGGATAACCACAAAAGATTTTTTAACTATTATGGAATTATGCAAGTTTACTCTAATAGAGCAGTCAACCGCAAAATCTCCTGTATCGATACCCTTTATTGTGATATATGGTATTGAGTCTCAGAAATCAAAACATGTGTTGATTAAAGTGGCTACTGTGGATCACATTACTGTTCTTATTGTATGGCATTAGCTGTGTCCATGAGACAACAGTACTGACTAGAAAATTTTAGAATTACTGTTACATTCTATCGTTTGGATTTACTATCATGATAAACTATTGTATCGTCATATAAGAGTCATGATAATCAGTTGTAAAATCATTATCGCACATCACTACTATAATAGTAATTATTGATATACACAAATACAGTCCTTAAAATGAATATTATAAACTGTACACAGCATATGTAGTGTGGCTTTGCTGTGTAATATTATTTCTCAAGATAGTAGTTAAATAACTTTGCTGGGTACACAAATATTTTGTCAGTTCTAAACATTGCTACCTTAGCTAATAGGAAGCAAGTAAAACTTATTGGTCACAGTTAACTACTGCTGAAAATTAGCAGGTTTTATGTAGCGGTGGGCGGTGTTGATATAAACATTTCAATTTTGAATATACCTTCAGCCACATGCATACGGAACTTTTAAATCATGTTTGTGACGTAATTGTAATCTATGTACGTGTGGAAATGAGAATAGTTTTGTATGTTATTTGTATTGTAAGAATTAATAATTTGTTGCACTGCTCACATGTAAAAATGTGTAAGTGTTCCACTTCTACTTCAATTCTTTCCCACAATTTGAACGCTTCTCTCATCATTTCCACGTAGTGGCGAGCATGATAGATGCATGATATATGATGTGTTGATAAATGTAATATTTGCATGTTCCATTACGACCATGTAAGTTAAATTTACTCTCAGTGATATCATAGTAATAACACTGTACATATATTTGAAAGAAATGTAGTTGTGTTCTTTAAAATAACATCACAATTCTCGAATAGTACTGTGTCATTTTTCACATTATTTTCAGATACATTTAATGTACCATTCGTGTGAACAGCCACATAGGAAAAATACATTATAAAATCTGCTTCATTCTTAGCAAAATTAACAACTTCATTAAACACAAGAATTGGTGTACATTTTACTACAAAGTTTAATAGAATCAACAAGCCACCGTTGTTATTACTGAAATCACAGTTTGCAAGAGTTACAATGGTTGGATATATACACAACCCATTATAATACTCAAATCAAATTTTATAGCAACATGGTTGATTGAAACTTTAATATAAACTATTCTGTCGACAAGTCTCATTTTATGTATGATATGCTTAAAAGTACAGTTCTTTACTAAAAGCGTAGCTCTGGTAAACTGCATTCGGATGTGCAATGCCATTTGATTCATGTAAAAGAACTGTGAATTAAGTAATTCAATTTGTACGCCATAGCTTTTGTAGACTCTTATTTGCATTGCTTCATGATACTCATAGCACATCTCATTGTATCCACTAATAGAAACCTGATTTATCAAAACATGATTCCACTTACCATAATAATACATTGTCCCCATGAATACCAGAAAAATTTTGGACTACATAAGTGCATGGCAGGTTTCACTATGACCATGTCAATGGTTATTTTATTTAAGTAAGAGTCAGCTAAATTAATTCCTGTAAACCCATAGCCAAAAAAGTAAACATTTTCTACATTGCAGTGCATACAATCATAGAGAAACAAACCAGCTGCAATATCTAGGTCCATGTCACTGAAAAACAAATTACCATTGCACTGATCAAACACTAAATTTCTGATGGTAACATTGTAAGAGGAATAAATAGTCACAAGTGTTACTGGCAAGCAAACAAACTTTGCTGGTGACAAACCAAATCCACTTAATCTTAAATTAACAGCTAATTCTATACTAATAACTCTGACAACATGATGCTCCCCTGGCAAGAAGTGATATTCAACATTTGATAAAACAGGCAGTGATCCATTATCCAGTAAGTATTGACCAAGTGTAGCACAGGGTTGAGATGGACAGTTTACATCACTTACATTATCAGGTAAAACATATAATATTTCAGTTGCTGTACAGATGGATATCACATGTACAATGGAAACAAACCAGCAATTCATCTGGATAAATAATTATACTCATACATACACATATAGTAGTTATGCCTGTTTCTCACCATCGCATTACAGCTAGCTACGTATATAGCTATACCACTAATAGTAGTTCCAAATTCTTCTTGCTTATGCATAATAGGAATTATGTTACAACATGAGCATATTTATACATTATTGTGAAACCATGTGAACAATGTGAAAGTAAACTAGCTGTGTCCTTAAGGTGTTTAATCATAGCAATTAGTACACATGAAGAACATACACATTATTAAGACACCAGCTAGCTAAAATACCATAGACTGGGATGCTTTCATGGTATAAAATTTAGTGTTAAATTTAAAAATCAAACAACAATATTATTAAAATGCTAATGCCCACACACAAAAAATTGACAGCATAAAACTACATTAACTGTACCGACCATATAGCTACTCATCGCTAAATAAAGTAGGTTTGATCTTAGACCATTTTCAAGGGGGTGCATCTAAATTGACAATTTTTAAAACCTTTTGGACAAATTCAAGGTGAGACAAAAAGCCAAAGTATAATATACGTACGTAAAACAACAATGTACATTTGATAAATTATAAATTCAAACGTTTGATAATCTAGCCAGATGAACCAGATTGCCAAGAGTGATGTCAAATGTTGACGTTGTACTCACTAGTTAATCGTTGTGATAAAATGGTGGAATGCCGAGTAAGGGACTTTACTCCAGCTTGTATGATTGGGGCCTATTAGCTGGAGATACCCCTACATTTCTTGTTATTATAGCCTGACTATAAGTATGCAGCTATAATGAGCAGTTAGCTACAAACCAGGAAAGCACAGGAGGCCAAGTACATAGGTTTAGAAGACTAGGGAATCCATTTTGGAGTAGTTGACTTGCTAGCTAATATTTCTGATCTAGCTACCATACATGATGCATACATACCATGCATTTAACTACATGCACCTGCACAATGGGGCAGGTACATCTGCTAGTCATAGTATATATAGGAAATGTACATGCCTTGAAAGGTACGTATCTCATACGTGACAATCTTTCAAACCCAAAGGTACCTTGTCTTCTTCTATTTCATCATTATTTTACTACTTGGAAAGTATCCAATTGGCGTGACGCCAATAGCGTCATCCCCTGCTACCACTATATATCTGCTGCAAGAATTTACGTATCTACCCAGGTATCGAACATACTTGAAATGTTAACTTATTGCAAGAGAGTAAACCACACTGGTCATTAAAGTTATACCAAATACTGTTTTGCATTTGTAATATCGTATACCACAAGTGAAATAATGATATACTCAACACTACTGTCTTGCATAACATACCTCTCATAGATCTATTCCCAAATACGTAGCTACTAAGTTTATTTCATGGCTTATTTAATTGTTGCATTTAAAATATTTCTTTTTGTTTTTGTTAACAAAAATATCAAAAGTAGCTGCCGTTTTCGATGAAAGTAATTTTCCAAGCAACTTTCCATAATAGAATTTTCTACATAAGGTAGCTAGCTAAATTTAATCTGTTGAATCACTGCATGTTCAATCATTTCAAAAATATTATCTGTGAAAATGTACAGGTAAAGCTGATTTTTAAAACTTTCACATTCAAAAAATATTCTGCTATAGCTACGTACAAACATGTGTTTATGATGTCCTGAAGCGCTCCAGTTTAAATGGTTGGAGGTCATAAGATGGTGGAAGGTCCAGAGTCAATTCTGATAGGATTTTACCCACCACTGGAGCCAGCTTGAAGCCATGACCTATATACAGTAAAGAATATACAGTGAATGATTTAGCCCCATCCACACATAAAATGAAACACTTATGGATAGAACAAGTTCTATGACATTACTAAATACAATTGTCCATGCTACAATACAGATTTAAGGTAAGTTGACACTTGTGAGTAATGAACTCAAGTGTAGCTACACCAGCCTACATGCATTTGCACTCATGAGCATTTTATTGTATGTACTCTTATTATAAAAATCCTGCTTCATGAGTAGTTTTATGTAATGAATTTACATACCCTTATCGAGTTTCTATTATATCAATCCTTTGGTAAGCACCATGCTCGCATCCAGAGGAGAATCAAAACATTAGACGGTCGAAGCACTTCACATTATTTGAAATGCAAGGGGCTAGCTCCTAGGCAATATATACAAGTCTCTAGTAGATACAGATTTAAGGTAAGTTTACACTTGCACATGAATAATATAGCCTGGCACACTAGAGCACGTCCAAAGGTAAAAATTCACTAGGCCACATTTCAGTGCTTATGATAAGGAATGAAAATAGCCCAGATATTTGTTTTCCTATTGTCTATTCGTTGACTTCTCCATTGATAATGTATAGTAAATTTGTCTGATTGTTGATCAGTCAAATGAAGCTGGCAGCAAAATATCTATGACTAGTGATTATTGTATGTAAGCTCTAGCGAGAAATGTACCACTGCCATTACGTACTAAAGTACAGCCTGTACAGGATGAACTGAGACGAATGGAATCGATAGGTGTTATATCCAACCTTCACCATGGCCCTCGGGCATGGTGGTTGTCCCTAAGCCATCAGGACAAGTACGCATTTGCATTGACTTGAAGCGACTAAACGAGTGTGTTCAAAGAATTTCATCCAAAACCACAAGCTACAACACATCAGATACCTGAAAAACCTGCTCCGATGATAATGTTGTGATGTTCAGGATGATGGTCCAGGAAGAAATCTTGATCTGGTGTCATCTGAAAACATTAACAATACAATTTCTGCAGTGTTCTTGGTAAGACCCTATATGGCACCACATCAAGTGGCACAAAAAGGTACCGGTGTTCTGTAAGCCAACGTTGTGGCAAATCAAGTAAAATTAAAACAGGTCATGTAGTTGGTATTAGCAGTAGTAGCTAAAATGAAAATCACAACTGATATATAATTGTAACACTCTTTTTGATCCACCCATGCAATAACGTATGTCAGGAAACTTTGGTGAATCCTGATTCAGCACATTTTTATGAAATAAGTGTTGACAAGTTTCCCAAGACAGGCACTTATACATATAGTTTTTTAAGAAGAATGTTCATACCATAAAAATTATAGCCTAAAATTTTCGAGGGTGAAATTTTGTGGATTATAAAGTTTGTAGCTTGCTGAATAACGTTTCCGTGGACAACCGAAGTACAGTATTGAATTGCAATGGAGGACACAATTTCAAGGTTCCAATTTTTTGCAATTTTTCAAAAGTCCATAAAATTTGTGAAAATTTTCACCCTCAAAATAATTAGGCTATACGGTACTTTGAAATGGCGATCGCTATTAACGTGTAAATTAAATTCCCAGAAGGTGAAATCCTTGTTAATGAAAGATTACATAACTACTTGCATGGTTAGTTCGGCCAGTATTAGAGCAACACAGTATATAAAACTGTAATACGTATGTACCACTACTATACCACATAGTCTGTATGTATATATGTATATATGTACGTATGTACTTAACACACAGGTACGTATATTGGAGTGATTTTGTTCAACTGCAGGAATTATAATTTGGAAGCTTGACATATGTAGCTATTACAATAGTTCGTACATCCAATTTTGCTTATTAATTTTAAAGACTGATAAAATCTGTTAGAAATTGTATAGAGATCTGAAATCTGAAAGAATACGGTAACACTCTAATCTTTAATATGTATGTACATACAATGTACTAACACACACACACACACACACACACACACACACACACACACACACACACACACACACACACACACACACACACACACACACACACACACACACACACACACACACACACACACACACACACACACACACACACACACACACACACACACACACACACACACAGTACCACTTGATGCACTTACGGTATAAAGACAAGACTCTATGATACTGGGGGTGGTGTTAATGCCTTTGAAATGTTTCTCAATAAATTGCGATACTTTAGGAATGGACTGAGCTGTGGGCTCTGCATCTCTGCAGTCAGGGTCAACTGAGTTACCATGGTGATGACAGATCTGAAACACATCACAAGCAGTAAATTATAAATTAATAATGCTATAAGCAGGGATGTACCCATATATGGTGGTCAGCAGCAACCACTACTCAGATAAAATGACTACTACTACAAACTCACTGACCAGTAGTCAATGAATGAAAACGCTTAGTCTTGCTAGCCACTTTAATTAATCAATTACCCCTAAACACAATTTAAGCATAGATATTAAAGACCACTAAGTTTCAGAGATTTAATACCCCTTTATGTAACCACCACCCTCCTAAGCCCGGGCACATCCCTGTTATAACCTTACCACATGACTGTACTGAGCATGAAACAAAAGCCTGACATGTGGCATCACTCTGACTGACAGCCATATCAGCCAAACTATTATGTTATAGTATATACGTATTTCTACTAAGTTTGGTCACCCAACAGAGCATGAAATAACAGTCAGGCATCGGACATTTTCCAAGCACTTTTGGGATTGACCTGTACAAATCCCAGTTTGATCTGACGAATGTCCAAGCCAAAATATACTGCTACAGTAAAACTAATTTTATCACGTGCTGATATACGTATATCCAAACACTTTTCAGTCTTTATTTTATGCTTTGTCCAAGCACTCTTTAATCTTTATTCCATGCTCTGGCTAGAATTGCTTTTGTAGTGTTACTTTATGTTCTCGACCTCACAGTGACTAATGGAACTATCAATGGATTATGCTAATATTGTTAGCATTAATGACTCTGTTTTCTTACTAATTGATAATGTGTTTAAACCAGTGTTGTTTTAGTAGTTTTAGTACACATGTATAGCTAGTATGTACGTACATAGTAAAAGGGTTAGTACTAGGATATTCTATATACTATACACACCTTGATTAATCCAGGATACTCATAGGATGGGAGGCCATAGAAATGAAGGTCGTCCTCCCAAAGGATGAACACTCCCATGGAGTGGTTTCTATGGTTATCACCACCACCACCACCAGCAGTGCAGACATCAATATGATCAGTGGCTTGCCAATATGCTACATCAATTTTCATTACTGTTAAAGGTAGCTCCAAGCCTAGTGGTTTTAACAGCTTAGATGTCCATGAGCCTGTAATGATCCAATTTACTATCATCAGTGAGATTCAGTACTAGTATCTGAAGCTGTTTAGCATGTAATAATTTTAGCACTATGCACTATTCCAGTGCTCAAAACAAGGGTTAGAAGTTGGTCAGTCATTCAATCAAAATAGGAAATTTATTACAGACTATCATTGGCTTCCCCGTTGGAAATGTACAGTAAATTTGTCCCACCAAATTGGACTTTGCTCGCTCATATGCTGAAGTGGGTCATAAAATGAACTATGACAGACCATTATTTTGAGCTCTGCTATTCCAATATTATAAACACTTGTTATAGTATTTTGCGTGGGAGGATCAAGGGCAAAAGTGTACTTTATTTTCCATAAAGCACTGTTAAGGTGTGATGAGTGCTTTATTTAACCACCAACAGTGCTTTATGAAACTTCAAAGCTTAATAAAGTACAGTTATGCATGGAACTCTTAACGCCTTAGTAAACAACTCATTGGAATGTGTTACATACCAGTAGGCCGTAAACAACGCGATGCGGCTAGCTTTTTGTTTCCAATTCTTTCGAGGCGTCTAGTACAAACCATGCAACTACCTTGATACAACACAAATATAAACGAGATCTAGCTGCAAGATTCGCCAAAACACCGACGCGTAAGTGATGTAGGCTAGCTAATAATACTAGTACTCTTGTTTGATTAAACTTACCACCTAAGCAAGCTTAAATCTTAAATGAACCAGCGAGCGCGTTATCGAAGCATTATAGTCTTGAAAATTCTATAAAACAGTTAAAGCATTGCCTTGTTCGTGCTATACGCGAAATAAAGCACTCGACCGCGCGCCTCGTGCTTTATTTCACGTATAGCACTCGCGGCAATGCTTTAACTAATACATATTTAGTGGTATGGACTTATTTTGATTTCATCACATGTGACCTGGCATGAGAAAACCAGGCTTATGTACAAATACACCTATTCGTATTATAGTATGTATCTTCTATACTGTATAAGATTTACAAAATCTGTAAACCACATTAGATTCTCTTTTGAAAGTAGTGAAATTGTGTTAGAATCCTATGTTCAGAGAAACAGCTACTTAATTTTAAATCCTGAGATCAGTTTTCTCAGCTGGATCACACAATGTGTACCTATAATATTATACACAATTACATTCTTGTAGTATTGTACATGTGCAACCATACTACTGGAAAAGCTACAGTTGATAATCCGCATCACTCTTTGTTCCAGCACATACCTGCTGTGATGACAAGCTTTTTGGTCTTAAACTCGCCTCTACTGGTTGATATGGTTACAGTGCCTCCAGCTGGTATAATCTTGGTGACTTGACAACATTCAAATATTTTACCCCCTCTCTTGATAAACAGTGTCTATAATGGAGGAGTATTTAGTGAATTACTGAATTTAGTATTTAGTGAATTATGCACACAATTACCAGAAACATAATTCCACACTTATATATAGCTATGTATAATAATTATAGTGATATAACTGAAATTCAGTGCACAAATAGCACTCTATGTGGCCAATAGCTATGTGCACAAATTTTTATTCAAATTGATCCAGACAGAGTTGTAAGAAATTCTTGTGTACTTAATGATACCTGCAAACACTGCCTACCTGAAGTGCATCTAAAGCTTTATTGGCAGCTAAAATGCCAGCATCTTCCTCTACCACACACTTATAATCGAGTGGAAGTTTGAAAAATACAAACTGTTCATTGGCCTCTGTTGATGACAGCTCTTCATAGTTTATGCCGAAATGTTGAAATCCTTTGATGACCTCCTTGAGGTGTTTAGAAGTAGCAGTACCAAAATGTAACCCTCCAGTTTTGCTATAAATATTATTATCCTGATATGTGTGACAGACATTGTGTGTGGTGTGTGTGTGTGTGTGTGTGTGTGTGTGTGTGTGTGTGTGTGTGTGTGTGTGTGTGTGTGTGTGTGTGTGTGTGTGTGTGTGTGTGTGTGTGTGTGTGTGTGTGTGTGTGTGTGTGTGTGTGTGTGTGTGTGTGTGTGTGTGTGTGTGTGTGTGTGTGTGTGTGTGTGTGTGTGTGTGTGTGTGTGTGTGTGTGTGTGTGTGTGTGTGTGTGTGTGTGTGTGTGTGTGTGTGTGTGTGTGTGTGTGTGTGTGTGTGTGTGTGTGTGTGTGTGTGTGTGTGTGTGTGTGAGTGTGTGAGTGAGTGAGTGTGAGTGAGTGAGGTAGCAGTAGGCTAGTGTGGTACATACGTAGGTGGCAAAAATATGGGCCCATGGCTCCTCCTAAATTTTTAAGACCCTAAAGTAAATAATTAAAATTGTAATTCGTGAAATGGATATACCTTCGGCCACATGCATATGGAAATTTAAGTCATGTTTGTGACGTAATTGTAATCTATGTAGCTACAGTACGTGTGGAAATGAGATTAGTTTTGTATGTTATTTGTATTGTAAGAATAGAAGTTGTTGCACTCAGTACTCACACGTAAAAATGTGTTCCACTTTCTACTTCAATTCTTTCCCATAATTTGAACGCTTCTCTCATCATTTCCACGTAGTGGCGAGCATGATAGCCACGTCTCGTGATTCTAGACCCGCCATGAGAGCTCCCGCGGTTGTGGCCCAGTTGAAACTTTATGGTTAAATTGTCACACGTAATCGAGATCGAGTATCTATGTTTATTAAAACTTTATACGTAGCTACGTACTTGTTCTAGTAGTGCAACTTGTTTGACTTCATCGTTATTTGCAGTGTTGTAAGCAGTAGAACTTCCTTCGACACCTGCACCAATGACTATCGCATCATATAAAACATCCATTATCATATCAAAAGTGTTGTATGTGATTTGTCAAATGAAGCCGTACAAGATAAACATGTTAATATTCGGTGTTATCCGTTAGGTGCAACGGCGTGTCATGAAACGACAAAGGAAGTTAAAGGGTGACAAGGCGAATTATCGAGAATTAGCCGAATGTAGACTACCTCGAAGTATTAGTAGTAAGCAAAAGAGAAAGTTAAAGTTGAAGGCAGATCTTTATCCGATTGAAATTGTCGAAACAGGCTCTGAAGATAGGGCGAAAGTACACTACATTGGATATAGCGACACATTCGATGAGTGGAAAGATTTGTCAGAAATAGAAGATATAACTACAGAGGTACCATCGCCGAAAGACCAACCAACATACGCTCCTTACTCCCTTTATCACGATTTAAGTATAAGGATAAAGCGGTCGCTAACGTGTGCAAGAAGCTCACCAGACGTTAAAATTGTAATGCCCTTTGATGCTCTGACATTCAATGGAGGGTTAAAATCAGTAGGAATGCCGTGTAAGAAGATTGGAGGAATTCAACATTATAAAATCAAAGCCTATGAGGATTTAAACGTACTTCTTGGTTGCAACTGGCACGTCAGGGGGATCAATATCAATGGGGATTATGGTTATGTGATAAAAGACACAGTTGGATTCTATTTTCGTAAATGCAGGGACCTGATTGATTTTATTCCACCATCCCCCGGCAGTTCAAATGTCCAGTCTATTCACATTGATACAGGTCATTCACTTACGTTTACGTTCACCACTGGATGTGGCAACTTAGCGACGTTTGGCAAGGACAAAACAATTTTTTGTGATATTTAAAACAGGTTATGGAAGATACATATACATTATTACAATAATAATACTGTATGTAATAAAAATGTGGCATACATGTGTACCAGTAATGTCATGATGAATACCCTATATTTACATATGTACAACGTAAAGTTTCAACTAGCGGGAAACTTGCTTACAAGTACGCTTATTATGACCCACACCTTTACATACACGACACTTTCGTATATCTTTTGTGCATTGGTGTCCACCATCCTCTAATGCGTCTAAACGATTGTGTTTTTCTAATATCTGCTTTAGACTTTCCATCTCACGGTGATTTGAAGAACGCTGAAAATATTTGGTTGTAAGGTCGTTCAATTTCTCGAGTCCCTGTTGAGTGAAAATCGTAATGTTCCCATGCAAACTTAAAAATTGTGGTACATGCATGGAAAACGCATGGATATATGGGGTAACATCCTTGGTTTGATATATGGTAAGGAAGTCTCTGACCCAAGATTTTACAGATGTGTCAAATGTAACTGCATCACTGGAATCAGCATTTACCAGCTTGTTGATTAGATCGTAAAAGCTACTCCACACATCTTGTAGCTCTACCTTTTTCTGAAAGTCAGGAAACAAGTGAGGGATATCAATTTTTTTAAATAATCTGTGTTTTTCTGGACCTGTTAAGTCTCGATATGCAAATTTGTTTGAATCATCAATGTACCATTTAAATCTGATCTTACAAGGCCCATTTAGAAACTCTTCATATGCTTTCATATTTTTATCCTTTGCCTTGTCTGGTAGTGTTGAAGTAGCTTTTTCAATGCCATCAAGAATCCGTAGATCCCTAATTAGTAAATTAATTAATACGTCTGACACACGTAAAAAAGATGAAGGGTATCTATGACGACATGATCAATGGGGATGAAAGGGAATATGGGCTCTCTGCAACAACTGTATCTGTCTTTACTTCTCTTTGGTAGCTTGGCCTTTTCTGAAATTTCTTCAATGGTTCTAGCTCCTTTTTTAACATCGTTAATTGACCATTGTAAACTCATGTTAAAACGTTGTGATTTAGCACATTTACACCAAATGCAGGCAAAATCTGCATTAGCACTTTCTAACCCATTAACTGTAGCAAGGAACTTCCAATCTCCGCCTAAGAAGAATGTTATTTTATAGATTTTCTGGTCAATAGTGATCACATCTAAATCTCTAGCTTCTTGACAAATATCTTTCAATCCACTAACCAGTTCATCATACGATTCTGACACTTTCATTATAGCTATGGTGTGGTTCTCCGCAACTGACTGTGCCTTGGCACCTTCTTCCAGTATGGTAAATGCGAAATTCACAATATTCAATCCCCTCGCAATTCTTGTGCCATCCCCCGTCAATTTCACTCTGATAGTACTGGGAAGATCTGTGTTCTCTTTTGTTTTTTCTAAAAGAGATTTTATATGATAAGCAATATGTACCCGTAGGCTTTGTTGTACTCCTATAATTCCATTGGGACAAGGAGAAATATTGAACTTAGAATTCATAGAGATAGCCAATTTTTTGACTGTTGAAGAACTTGGGAGACCCGGAGTTATCATGCTAAGCTCGTGAAAAGCTTGGTCTGATATTGAATATTTATCTTTAACAAATAGTGCTGAACAAGTTTTGTCTTTTACAACCTTACTGTTTGCAGTAGTTGAAAAAGTGCCATTAGAAATGTCAAAAACTTCAATTTCTTTTGTGTCTGTGTTCTGTATCTCAACTAATTTTGGCTCAAAGCCTTTTGCCTCACAAAAGCTCAATGCAGTTTTTATGGTATCTCCCAACTGCCTTTTTCTGTTATACCGTTGCTGTCTGCTGCAGTCATTCCATTTTTTTGTAGATGAGTATGGCTTTTTAGCTCTTATAATGTCAGCCTGATGCTTATTTGTAGTGGTTAATACCGCAACCTCTTTCTCCAATTTTTGTCTTTTTACAATCTCCTTATCCAACTTAATTTCAACCTTCCTTTTTCTGGTTAAAAGTTGCCTTTTTTCTTCCATATCTGTGATTGAAAATTTCCAATTCTCATTTTTCCAGGTTGTCAGTTTAGTTGTGCGATTCTTAGTACCAAGTGCTGATAACAACTTCCCCATCCGCCACAACTTGCATTTAAATATAGTACGAATGGCAGGGGTTATCTCAAGTGCGATTTTATAGTGTGAAAATGTTTTAACAATCACCCTTTCCAATAATAATTGAGTACCTGTCAATCCCATTTCATTAATACTGACATCTGTGTCGCTTGACAGATCATTCTGCGGTATTCCAGTCTTTCCTGGCCTGGCAATACTCCATAGGTAATAACTAATGTGCAAAATAAAGGAGAAGAGTAATTTTTATGTTTGGCATTCAATATGGGGCACAAAGAGTCGCTAAACCAATGTAAACAACCACCTAAAATATATTGAATACACCATTACATACTTACTTATTGATATGATATACTTCAGCCATAAAGTACAAGCAGTATACATCAACGAAATCGCACAAACGAGGTCTTAAACAAAAGCGCCAAACATACTCTATATAATGCCGCCCGAACCCGGAGGGTTTTCCCTACAGTGCAATAAATATCTCCATGGTTTTGGTGTGATGACGTCAACCTACATATAAAATGTATGGCGATTCATGATGACACCCTACCATAAACCCGGAAAGTACAAGCTATTGCTGATGGACGAAAGGATTGTTCTTGCTGCCATTTTAATCGCCAAAGAGTGGGGAATAAGGATCCGCCCGAACTGAGCGCTAATTGAGACCTTATAGACGTGTAAATTTGTATAATAGTATAAAATAGTCATCTATTTCTTGTCTGGTCCCAGAGCAGCTGTATGTAACATGATGTGAAGCCATGTAAGATTAATGTACATAAAATTTGACAAATCTTTTGATATGTATCATAGACATTCCACAGGCTGGCCACATAGTCTCGCGAGCCAGACCACTTTTTTTTTCTTTTATATTTGGGACGGGAAAAAAGGGTCTGGTATACTCACCGTTAAAATCCTGTGTAGCATCCTACCCAGTTTGACGGGTATGATGCGACGATTGGCTGGCGGTCTGCAGTAATAGGTGGCGACGACTTACAAAGAACCTGAGAACACCGTCTGTGAAAACATACAGTCGAGGTGTAGCGCTCAGGTTCTTTGTAGGTCGTCGCAACCTATTACTGCAGACCGCCAGCCAATCGTCGCCTACCTCAAACTGGGTAGGATGCTACACAGGATTTTAACGGTGAGTATACCAGACCCTTTTTTTCCCGTCCCAAATATAAAAGAAAAAAGTGGTCTGGCTCGCGAAACTACTGGCCACAGGCTTTATGTAGTCTCGCAAGCCAGACCACAATTTACGCGCAGGGCCTTATCGATTAGAGATTATAAGCGCCTGCGGTAAAAGGGTCTGGTACATCTCTCGAGTAAAAGCTGTCTCTAGTGAAAACTCCATAGAGCCAATCAGATTGAAGGAACTTAAATGGCTTTTTACAACATGAATGACTCGCGCGCAAATACATTTATAACCAACAGAAGTAGCCATTGTTAAAGCGCGCAATTGTTACGTGTACGGTAGAATACGTAATCATAGATGACTGTGTTTATTACGTAATCACATTCCTGAGCGACAGGTTTTAAGGAAGTGCACGTGTATAAAGTAGTGTGAGAGGCAACTAGAAGGTAAGCTCAAAGGTTTGCGCGAGAGCCAATTCTATGGATAGTGCTTGGCCATATATTTAACTAGGTGTAGTGCATTAGCCCACTTTGCCTAGCAACAAAACTTCAGTGGTAGTACTCGTTGTGGGAGCACTTTTCAGGCCTTCATGGAGAACGAACGCAGAATAAGTGAAGAGGAATTATAGCTGCCGTCGCTGCCAGTAGGCAGAGTTTTGAGGCTGAACTAGACAGCCGCAGTCAACAGTCGCCCTTGTAGGGCTATCCCGCCCACCAGCGCAAGAACCACCGACACTACCTCTATCTGGCGGTGAGCCCCTATTCATTAACTATGTTAGCTTTCTCCCGAAAGGGATGACGAGTATCTTTAGACACTCATTCCGAAAGGAAGGGTAGGAATAACGGTATGGTTTATAAACAACAGAAAGGGTAGAGCTGCAGAGTGGGTATCAGTGGTACTTCAGCTGGGACAGTAGTGCCCATTAACTGTGTGCAACTGCATGCAGTAATGTTTGGCTGGTAGAGTGCTTTGGGTCACTCTTGAACGGGCTCTCAGATTGGGAGAGTAGTACTCATTGTAATTTGGTGAATTGGGCTGTTCTGTGACTGAGGTATTCGGGACACAAAATGCTTGTCAAGTGTCGGGCTCTCAAGTTGGGAGAGCAGTATGGATCACAACCTCAGATGTGTTTTCAGATTGAATATCATTACAGTGCTTGGTATCCTTCATGGTGACAGTATTATTTGGCCAATCGAGTGCTTTAGCTTGGGCTCTCAGGCTTGGTTGGTAGAGTGCTTTGGGTCACTCTTGAACGGGCTCTCAGGTTGGGAGAGTAGTGCTCATTGTAATTTAATGACAGTAATTCATTACCGGGTAGAGTGTTTTTGGGCCACTCTCAATTGGGCTGTTCTGTGAGGTATTTGGGGTACAAAATGCTTGTCAAGTGTCAAGGGCTCTCAAGTTGGGAGAGCAGTACGAATCACAACCTCAGACGGGTTTTCAGATTGGAAATCATTACAGTGCTTGGTATACTTTATGGTGACAGTATTATTTGGCCAATCGAGTGCTTTGGGCTGGACTCTCAAGCTTGGTTGGTAGAATGCTTTGGGTCACTCTTGAATGGGCTCTCAGGTTGGGAGAGTAGTACTCATTGTAATTTGGTGACAGTAATTCATTACTGGGTAGAGTCAGAGTATTTTTTGGGCCACTCTCAATTGGGCTGTTCTGTGAGGTATTTGGGGCACAAAATGCTTGTCAAGTGTCAAGGGCTCTCAAGTTGGGAGAGCAGTATGAATCACAACCTCAGACTGGTTTTCAGATTGGAAATCATTACAGTGCTTGGTATACTTTATGGTGACAGTATTTTTGGCCAATCGAGTGCTTTGGGTTGGGCTCTCAGGTTGGGAAAGTAGCCATCATTTCAGTAACATCATGCTGGTAGTGAGCAGTTAGGGCCACTCACCAATCACTAGTTTTGGGGGTAATGGTCAACTTAATACGGTGACAGCAATTCCTGGCGGGTATAGTGCAGTTGGGCGACTCTCAAAATGGAGCTCTCAAGTTTGGAGAGCAAAAAATAAATAAGTAAATAAATAAAGCCCAGGGGTTACTCATTATCACAGTAATATTTGACCAATAGAGTGCTTGGCTGGGCTCTCAGATCGGGAGAGTAGCCATCATTTCGGTAACTTTATTTACATATTGCTGGTAGTGAGCATTTAGGTCGACTCACAAGTGAGCTCCTAGGTCTGGAGGGTGGGGCTCAATTTTATTTAATGTGACAGTAACCCCTGAGTGCACATGGGCCACTCACTACAAAGGGCTCTCAGGTTGGGAGAGCAGTACAAAATATAACCTCGCTGAAGCAGTGATACCTAGTCAGTTGAGTGTTTATGGCCCGCCCACAAAATGGGTTGGGAAGCTCTAGCAACAATACCAGTACCATGTCTCTAACGTTATAATTAATTCCGTATCTCTATAGGTTTAGATAACTATCACTTACAGCCAAGGGATGTGGACCCGATTGGCCTATATAATATATATAGCCTCAGTCTAGCGACATACCTCCAATACGTAGTAGTAATCCTTAGCTGGTTGAGTGCTTTTGGACCACTTACAAAATGATTTTCTTTTCAGATTGGACAAATACAGCAGTGTATATTGTCTGGTGACAGTCATATCTCATTCTGGCCATCAGAGTGCATTGGGGCTGGGCTCTCCGGTCGCCATCTCCTTAATATCTGGTAACATTAGTATTATGCATTGTTGGTAGTGAGTATTCAGGGCCACCTCACAGAGTAATGCCCAAATTAAGCTTCAGTGACGTACAGTAATTCCTGGTTGGTAGAGTGTGGTTGGGCCACACGCACACACACACACACAAAAAAGGGCTCTCAGGTTGGGAGAGCAGTATACTACATATATATATAACCTCAGTGAAACAGTAATACCCAGCTGGTTGAGTGCTTATGTGCCACTCACGGCAAGGTAGGTATTCAGGTTAGCAGCACTTGATAATTTTTTCGGGTGACAGTGATATATGGCTGGTAGAATGCTTTTGAGATAGGCTCTCAGGTCAGGTGAGTAGCCTCCACTGTTATTCCCAGTAACATTATTACACTTTGCTGGTAGTGAGCACTTAGGCCAGGCCACTTAGTGACAGTAGCTAATTCCTGGCTGGTAGAGTGCATTCGTGTCACTCACAAAAGGGGGCTCTCAGGTTGGGAGAGCAGTACAAAATATAAGTAGTAATACCTATCTGGTTGAGTGCTTGTGGGCCACTCACTCATAAAATGGTTTTTTTCAGGTGGGAAAATTACAGCTGTGCTTAAAAATAAAATTAAAATTTTTTTACAAAAAATTTTTTTTTGGTGACAGCGATATACTGTATATGGCTGGTAGATTGAGTGCCTTTGGATTGGGCTCTCAGGTCAGGAGAATGCATGTACATAGCTATGGAATGTGAATTCAGTATACTCACTCCACCCCTCATTCAGCGGATTATATGTAGTGCTTTAATTAGATTACTGCCTTCTCCTAGTTTTGAACAAAAGTATTTAACCTAGGACCTGAAAAAATCAGACCAATGCAGAAATAAATAACTCAACCACTTCCACCTGTCTACTTCACAAACCCTTCTCCTAGGTAATGGAGAGAACGCATGGACGCATGGTCCAAAGGTTTGCCACCTTTGAAAGGAAAGGAGCCAATCTGGCAAGAATAGACATACAGAGTGTCTATATCGCATAGTTCCTGTCCACCCTGAAGATTTTCCTCTGCTTGGAATGTCCTGGGAGGGATCTCTCTACTTTGATGCAGTCCTCTTTTTGGCCTGTGTTCAATGCTAAAAATTTTCACTCCCATTGCTGATGCTTTACAATGGATAGTCCATAATGCCAGGATATCCACAGTCCTTCATTACCTAGACAATTTTCCGATCATCATGCAGTACCCCAAATCTGGCCCATTGTCATCATGAACTCCAACAGCTTATTTTGATCATGTACATGTCTCAGTTGCTACTGAAAATTTAGGAGGTCCTGCCACCAAGCTAGTATTTCTTGGAATAGAATGACATTTCATTGATGACAAAATGTCATCCTTTGGCAAAACTTACAGAGTTAAAAAACCACTCTAGCATCATGGTTGGGATAGACATACTGCTTGACAAAAGAGTTTCAAGGAAGCTACAACATGCTTGTAAAGTGGTCCAGTCAGGGAGGTCCTTTTTTAAGACGTATGTTTGAGCTGCTGAAAGGAGCCCACAAGAAACACCTCTTTGTTCGCCTTAATACAACATGCTGCTCAGATTTGTTATGGTGGTTCACATTTCTGGAATCTTGGAATGGTGCGGCTATGCTGGAGGCACATATAGCACATTCTGTAAATCAACATGTGTATTCAGATGCATCAGGCTAGGGATTTATGGCTGTGGTGCCTGGTGGCAGTCCAGGTGGTTCGACTTCCAATGGCCACAGAATTTTATGCCACAAAAAAAAGATTACCTATCATACTTGCTTGCATAGTTTGGGGACAACTATGGAGAGATCAATTAAGGCATCCTGGTACATATAGTGTCAACGAAGCCATTGTAGCAGAGACTAATTCAGGCTATAGTCACTCAAGCAGATCCTTACCCAACACCAATACCAAAGTCAGCATGGAATCTCCTAGTACTCCAGCAACCAGACTGGCTGTCACCCAACTGAGGCCTAGCCTCATAGCCTCATCTACAAAAGTCTATCTTACAGGTTGTAAACGTTATACTGAATTTTGCACCTCCACTCAGTTGTTACCCTTTCCTACATACTTCAGAGTATAACCCCAGTTATCGGTAGGGTCTCTTTACTAAGAGGGCTTATCTCATGGTATTATTAAAAGTTATTTAGCTGCTATAAGGTGTGAACGGATTGCTCAGAATTTGGGGAACCCCTACATCCATCAAATGCCTCGGCTGGTATATGTTCTAAAAGGTATCAAACGCTCCTCTAGTTACAGAACTTAGCCACATCTTCCCATCACCCCTGAAATCCTACTCAGAATACAACCAATTTGGCAAAAACTTCCTAACAGACACAATGCACATATGCTGTGGACAGCCTCATCGTTATGCTTTTGCGTTCTGGCAAAATTGTTGCACCCAACCAATTTAAATTTGACCCAGGAACAACTTTATGTTACCGCTATGATATTCTGGTCAACAGTAAACTTAAACCATGCAACCATGATCCAAGTTAACATCAAAGCCTCAAAGACTGATCCTTTCTGCCAATGAGTTTCATTGTACCTCGGAGCAACAGGCATGCATGCAGTTATGCCTAGTAACAGCTGTCCTTACCTTTATGGTGGTAAGAGGTAATTACCTCTCTGGGACCAATATTTCATTGGCAGAATGGCATATACGTAGCTATCTTACAAGAGAATCATTTGTTAACAGTCTTCGAGAAGCGCTAACCTCAGCTGACTATCCACCAGAAAAATATGCCTGACATATAGCTATAGCCTCCGAATCGGAGCTGCAACTGCCGCAGAAAAGTGTGGTGGCATCTCCAATTCATTAATCCAGACTCTAGGAAAGTGACAATTAAAGCTCAGCTTATATGAGATAAATTCGAACCTCCCCTGACACCTTAAGACAAGTTTCCACAACCCTATTATCCAATACACCTCGTACAGAGTATAACCATGCAGCCACCAGGGCATAGTCAAGGAGCATTGAACTCAATATAGGCGGACTCCACATACTGGGCTATCTATGCTATTACCAAGAGTTTATAATATTCTTTAGGGCCCTTAAACCTCCAAACCTCAATTGAGTTTTGGAGGAGGCTGGGTAGTCAGTGAGTTCATAACTATAATCTAATGTGCTTGTAACTATATACCTATACTATATAATTATAGCAGATAGATACTGTACTAGAATGCATAGCCGCGTATGTCATCTCAGTTATGATAACGGACTTATTAATCGAGAGATGTACCAGACCCTTTTACCGCGGGCGCTTATCATCTCTAATCGATAAGGCCCTGCGCGTAAATTGTGGTCTGGCTTGCGAGACTAAGGCTTTATGTGGGGCGCCTCCAATCAAGACGATATTCCAACTCACAAGGATAAACGGGAGAAAGCGGCCTAGCTACGCGAGACTAGCCCTGGGCAATATATGTAGACCGTCTATGGTTACGGTAAGCATAGCCGCAGCCCCCGGCGCAGAGTCGGGGGGCTCGCGCGGAGTATTAGACGAGGCTAAACGTCAAAAGAAACGACTTAGCTATACATCTACGTATAAGCACATCACAAAAATAGTAAACCCATCTCTTTCAGTGTCGCTTTGCATTTTCGTATTTCCTATGGTATTTCTAATTATAGCCGTGTATTCTAATATTTTAAAATTTGCTGTGGCGCATGACGTCAAGTATATCAGCAGTTTCTCAGAAGATAAAGAGAGTCTCGTGACTAACAGATAGCTTATTTTACTGTGTGATGGATCAAGAAGAAGATTTCAAAGTGAAGTACCAAAAGCCTTTAATCTACAATCAGTATCTACCATATTCCGAACACATCGAGGAGGAAGCTAGCGAATTTTTGGGAAACATTAAGAAGAATCTCTCCATTGCCTTACAGAAGTATGAACTGAAGCGTGGGTGTGTCTACTGGACTAACCAGCTACAATGGTAAAGTCGCGTGCACTACACCATAACACACTCGTGATCTTGTATCTGGGTTAGTCTCGCGTGGCCAGACCGCTTATTTTCCTTTTATAATATTAGGGCGGGGAAAATAAGGGTCTGGTAAACTTCGCATAGTATTTTTGTTCTGCGGATCCCCAGATTTTGGGGGTTACGTAAGCTGAATTGAATGGCTTCAGGTTACGTTTAGCATTCCCATTGGAGAAAAGTATTGATACGTAATCCGAAGCTGTTCAATTCAGCTTACATAACCCCCAAAATCTGGGGATCCGCAGAACAAAAATACTATGCGAAGTTTACCAGACCCTTATTTTCCCCGCCCGAATATAAAAGGAAAAAGCGGTCTGGCCATGCGAGACTATATCTGGGTGTGACTACACACTGCAGCCCTATTACATGTGTTAATACATTGCAGTTCTAATTCTGTACTAATTAATGCATAGGATCAATTGGTGCAGCAATATAATAATATCCGGTGGATCTGTTGAATATCAGTCAAATTGTTGTTCTTGAGGACATTAGACATTCAATTATATAGGGAAATGGTGTTAAAAGCTGGTATGATAAACACGATATTTTGTGTTGCCTGGTATTACGATACTAAAAATTTCTCTTTGATATATCGATTATCACGATGAACAATAATATCAGTACTTCAGTCAGGGATGTGCCCAGGTTTAAGAGAGTGGTGGTTACAAAATGGGGTTTTTAAATCTCCGTAAGTTAGTGATCTTTAATATCTATACTCCCACTGTGTCTAGGATTCCTTGTAGACACTTTGTTTTGTGTAAAGTGGCTGGCAAAACTAAGCGTTTGCATTCATACTGATATTTTAGTAGTAAGTGAATTAGTAGTGGTGGTTATTTTATCTGAGTGGTGGTTAATTTATCTGAGTGGTGGTCGGTGCCGACCACTGCCGACCACTGTGGGCACATCCCTGTTCAGTATATTGCCCAACCCTACCTTGTTGCAGTTAGGGAGAAAAGTTTCTTATGAAAATATGCAACAATAAATTCCAGTACAGTATCATGTACTCAAAAACTAAAGAAAACCAAAAAGCCATTCAAGTTTTGTGGTACTTCCTCAAGTAACACGCCCACGGTACTTAAAATGTTGCACTACCGATTATTGCAACAACACAACATCGCTATTATTGCCTATACTTTAGTAAATGGTAGACACTATCATGCTACAAGCAAATAATTCTTAACAACTGTTATAAAACTTGTCCATCTATATACGGATTTATCAGTTAAATATTGATTGTCAGGGTAAATTTAACTTTATACTATATGACAATATTCTGCAATAATATTGCACATGCGATGTTATTGCATGGAACAAAATGCCAGCGATACTGATATTGCACACTGCAAAGTGACGATAATATTGAAATTGCCCAACCCTAGTGTCACCTCATACAAATGATAATCGGGAATTCCAATTACTGTGTATTAATTGCAATAATTGATTGAAACGAAGATCATGTGTTGAAATATCACTTCTGCAAACTAGTGTTTTTACTAATTAGAATTGTGACAATCGTGGTGTAAGTTCCTTCTATACAACAATCATGTCCCAGAAAATCATTACCGTCCGTCCCTACTTTAAGGCAATGATTTCTGTGATGTGTATGAGAAATGAATTGGATATGATGTTATCTTTTCCCTTAGTTACCTGCGTACATATGGATACCACTTCACAAAGGAGGATCATATCAAGCTGATCAAGTTGTTGTATGAACTGGTTACCATGCCGGGACTGGAGGCACAGTTGGTTAGATCATGGTGTTATGCTCTCATCAAGTTGTTGAAGTAAGTGCATATGTGATGGGTAGGTAAGTACAGTGTATTCAGTATTCAGTGCCTATGATGACTGGCCATTCTTATTAGCTTTGATAAGTATTGTACGGCTTAAATACACTAATAGTTTCTCAATTGTATGCTATGCTGCCAAGGTAATCATTTTGTGTGAATAAACATAATAACTCACTATATCTGTGAAATCATTGTAATTATAAATATGAAATCCTAGATTTTGTTCGTTATAAAACGATAATGATATCAGCATGTCATTGCTTAAGGGCATTACATTACATGAACAAGAAACCAAAACAATAATCAAATATCTTTACAACTCATTTTCTACCATAAAAGTTACTGTATCTCTGGTATGCCAGTTTATGGTTGTCATTTTAAAATGCACATGTCTTTATCATTTACTTGTGTGTTCTTTGCTTTCTGATTATAGGAAACCAAAGTTGTTGTCGAGGGATGATTTGGTCCTCCCATGGCAACCGCTATTTGCCCTTGTAAAGGAAGTGTTTTACTCCAAGCAGCAACAATTAGGAATTGTTTATTATTCCAAGTGTGTTAACTTAACATTTTGTGCATGTATGTATGTATGTATGTATGTATGTATGTATGTATGTATGTACGTATGTACGTACGTATGTATGTATATATGTGTGTGTATGTATGTATGTATGTATGCATGCATGCATGCATGCATGTGTGTATGTATGTATGTATGTATGTATGTATGTATGTATGTATGTATGTATGTATGTATGTACGTATGTACGTACGTACGTATGTTATATATGTGTGTGTGTGTATGTATGTATGTATGCATGCATGCATGTATGTATGTATGTATGCATGCATGTATGTATGTATGTATGTATGTATGTATGTATGTATGTATGTACATACATAATTATCGTGTGTGTGCTTCTTATTATCATAGTGGTTTAAGTGATGCAGTGAATGGCTTGATCAAGGAAGCAAGACTGTGAGTTGTATAATTTTTCTGGCATGTGTAATTTTTCTGACACATATATATCTGTATTTAGCCATTCAAATATATGTATATTATTGTTTAATGATTTTTCCTAGAATTAATAGTGTGGTATCTACTAATAAGTTAGAGTCTATAAAAATACTAAAGTTTCAAAGAGAATAATTTAAAATTTAGCCCACTGTTTCTATAGTAACAGGTTTGAGATTTGCCATAAATGATTACCTGACGTATGAAGGAATAAACCAAAAATGTTACCCACTTGAGTGTATCACTATTAAGTAGTGTGCAAAATCACTAAATTTTCTAACTCTAATAAAATTATTGTGAACATTGATAGATACTCTCTAATAGAGCAGTCACCAATCATTGATGACTGTACTATTAGAGAGTGTCAAATGTGCAATCACAAAAATTATAAATTTAGGTATATATGACAATATTGTGGATTGTTTATCAGGGTTCTGTCCACACTGGTTGGCAGTTAGTCTTGCATAGCCAAGCCGCTTTTTTTCTTTTATATTGGAGAGGGGAAAAAAGCCCTCCCCAATACAAAAGAATAAAGCGGTCTGGCTACACGAGACTAGTTGGCAGTGGTTCAAAGTTCTTAAAAACCGACCAGTACAATTCTTACATAAATTATTGATGCATGCATTAAATAGCCCTACACACATCAGTCTATGTTAACTTTAGTACATGTTAGGCCACCACTCTGATATTCCTGGGCAGAACCCTGGTTATACTGTAATTGTATGTACAGCTACTTCCCAGTGGAGACCACTAGGGAGGTGTTGGAAGAATGGCGTCCTCTTATGTGTCCATTTGACGTAACCATGATTGAGGGCTGTAATGCACTTGGAGAATTTTTGCCGATCGTTCTGAAACCAGAGGAATTAGAACAAGGATACAAGTATACAATAGCTGTACACTGTACAATATTTGTATAACAACTTTATTGTACGATATGTCCCTTTAAACTTTGGATCTAGGTAAAATTTGCCCTCTAAATGCAGCATACAATGTGGCTGCTCTCAATACAGTGATTGTTCTATTAGAGTATATTAAGTGTATGTTACGTATGTTAAAGTAGTTACTGTGTATGTATCTACATAACTGCATCACATATATGCGTATGTGTTTATATATTGTGCATTATACATCTGTCATATTGTCATATACAAATGTGCATAGGCTGTGGTTTGATGAGTTTATGGCACTGTGGATCAACTGTGACAGTTATCCACCATGGGAAGACGTGAGTATGAGATGTAATAATACTACTATATACACATATGTTGCTACATTGTGGCTAGTGTGTTAGTTGTGTGCTGTTCTTATATAGTATCTGTTCCGTTTGTTCACTCGGTTGTCATGGGAACTACCCGGCCATCCTAATTGGAATCCATTTATTCCTCAGGTAATTGTAAATATTTATATTATGTACATTGTACTTTTTAATTAATGCTTTTGTGTAATTTTTGTCTGAAATTGAAGCGTTATGCCGCAGTGCGCTAATTTTTACAAGCAATTAGTTGCCTGCCCTGCCTACTAATATCTATTCTGACAAAATACTACGTATTAAAATTTTTTCTCACCTTGCTCAATATTATGTGATATTTGGAATTCATTTATTTCATGTGATTTGTATTGGTGTTCAGATATTTACAAGAGTGCTGCGTAGTTTCTATATTCCGGTCGGTACATCGGGATGGGGTAGAGCTCCCACTGACAAGACACACTGCTATGATCCAGTGGATGCTGCAACTATGATTGTGGGAATGATGGTAGGTTAATATTGTGTATAGTGACAATTCCCTCCAATATTATACAACACATATACTGGAGCTATTTTGTACCTAAGTTGCTTTAGAATTTTGAAATAGTAATACATGCATACGTAGTGTATATTTATTCAAGAACTATAGTTGTATTTAAAGTATAAATTCCATTCTACGGTATACGCAGTTTACTGAACACTGTGTAAGGGAAACTTACTAGAAAGCCATCAACTTAGGTTTTTGAATACTATACATCATTTCTTTGTATTTGACTTGCTGTGTTTCCTTACAGTATGTTATCGTTTCAATTTACTGTTTATCCATCCAGGGAGGTGATAGTGAAGCTTTAGATTATCTGTCAAAACTGATGTTAGCCTTGGACTCGTACTATCATCCCTCAAACCATGGAAAACACACGGTATGCATGTAACTACGTATGTATAATATGTATGTATGTATGTATGTATGTATGTATGTATGTATGTATGTGTGCGCATACATACGAGCTATGTACTTGTACTTGTAACATCCACTCTCGATCACTAAAATACAAGGAGCATCGATAACTTGGGCCACAAAATGCATAGTGAGACCACCGGTTCTACTCACCAATCCAAAGGCTAGGGAGCACATACTCGCAGCAAAGAGCATCATTATGTGTGCTTACACAGCTGCTAAGCCTTGGGAGGCTAACGCTAGCTCTCATAGTGCCATCTCATCACAGCCACTGCTATTAATGGTAAAACAGGCCATAGAGCGTGATACTTTGGCAATCGTGATACATATTTTCAAACACATGCTGGAGGTGGGTGGCATCCAGTTGCCAAATCTCAGGAGGCTAATGCTAGCCCACGCAGTGCTATCTCTCTTCACAGCCATTGTTATAATAATGGCAAAAAAGTTTATTTATCAGTGGAAGTAGCAACCCATGCATCTGCAATGCTCATGTGAAACTCGTGTGTAACTCACGCATGACACATAAGCCCTCAGTGTAGGGCTCTGCAATATACCAAATTTTAGTAATACCGCAATATCATTTTAGGATATTATCATGAATTTTTCAATACCGTGATATCGTAATTCTATTATTACAAGTATTTATGATATATTTAAGTAATTTAAATTTATTATGTTGATCAATACCGCCAAGCTTTAGTAGGTAGGTTACATAAATTGCCCTACCTCAGCTTGCATGTAGTTTAGCTGTCCATACACACATGATTATTTTTATTATACTGTCATGTTATTTTTTTGTAGCGTAACCTACTATCATTCATGAAGGAACTTACGGAGTGTTTTGTTGAAAGACTTCATCGGTAAGTTTAATACCTTTAACCACCTTCCCAGCATACCCAGTTCACCACATCAATATACTGTATAGCATAAAATTTTGACGGTAAAAAATATTGACGAATTTGACAAATATTTGTCCATTCGTCAATAATTTTTTCATCAATTTTTTAAGAAATCCTACAGAACATGGTGCTGCCATACTTTTGCTTGCATTGCACATTAAATAGAAATGGAGACTTGAAACAACTTTTATTAATATTTTTTACCATCAAAATTTTATGCTATACAGTAATGATTGTGGTTATGTAGTCACAATTTGTAGTTATATTATACAGTCATATTATCTTTTGCCTGTTAGCTACAGTATATGTGTAACTGCAGTTTGTTGCTTTAGCGAGAGGTTCTCTAAGCCAGACTGGAGACCTCAGGTTCCAGCTAGCTGTCGTTTGACGGAGGATGACATTGATAAGTTTGTTGGCTACATGCTGCCATCTCTGCAGCAGGCCATGTTTGCTAAGGCCCACTTTGTCACTGCTGCTGTGGCCATGCAAAATTTAGCTTGGTTGAGACCTGAGAGAGTGATACCTGACCTAATTGAAAAGTTAGTGTGTTATCACTATATAGAATAACAGAAATATATTATAGGACGTACATGGCGCTGGAAACGCTAACTGAGCCTCATCAACTAGTCTCCTCTCTTCAGTGCATGACTGCAGTCAGTCGAACATTATTATCCCATAGCGATCGGTTCCCTGAAGGGAGGAGGCATTTCTTCTCCTTGCTATTCCTGTGTCTACCCGGAATTGACCCCAATGACTTCCGAAAGACTCTAGTAAGTTGATATACGTAGTAAAGAATATATTAACACTTGTTACTACATTGATATGCATATAAACAATGGTACACAAATTACCATAAAATTAATGCTTGATAAATTACTTGCCACCATATAGTTAGAAATTTTCGTGGGATGAAATTCCAGGAAAACCTTCAAAATAGGTGTTTTAGTATTCACCAGGAGCTTACTGCGGCTTATAAGCTCCTGTATTCACGAACCCTGGCTGGCTGCAGTATTTGGAGTATATATTCACAGTTTATTCACGGTTATATTTTAATATATTTACGATTATATTTTTATGAAAGATATATTGCTTGTGAAATTTGCGGAAATGTCATCCCACAAAAATTTTGGACCATACAGTAATACTGCACTGTTGGCTGGTATTTAGATATGCGTCATCATTTCTAGTACGTACGTATGTACATTTATTCATGTACTCAAGTTGTTTTTCTATGTTTTAGGTAGTTTCAGTGTTCTTGTCAGCTTCAATTTCACTAGTACCATTAGTGGACTGTGCAGAGTGCATAGGGCATCATGATATGACTGAAGTGTGTTTGTGTGTGTGTGTGTGTGTATGTGTGTGAGTGTGTGTGCATGCGTGCGTGCGTGCGTGTGTGTGTGCGTACGTGCGTGTGTGTGTGTGTAGCATGTAGTGAATATTGTCATGGCTACATGCCTGTAGTTTATCTAATTGTTTATTGGTACTACATATTTTTCTCACAAAGACTGAAAAGGAGCTCTGCCAGTTAACAAGGCAGTTTGAAGACTTTATGATGCAGTTTTTGGATCGCTGTTTTGCACTGGTGGAGAACTGCAGTTTGGTGCAAGTGACAGGACTGGATCGAACAGTGTCTAACAATCATAAGAACACACATGAGACGTTGATGGGTAGTAGTGTGGCAGGAGCCCTACAGGGAACCCTCACCCAGTGTTCGCCACAACTATTCCAGGTACTGAATGATATGAGTGGCTACTGTGAAAGGTTTGAGTGGTAGACTTTTTTACATATACACACACACACACACACACCATAGAATGCATCATTTTACTTGTGCCCATGTAAACAGTTATGTATTATCTGCTTACAAATACATATCGTAAACAACAAAACTTTCAAGGGAGAAAACTTTGCAATTTACTTATAGCCAGCTACGTATGTTGGCAAGGCTATAGATGAAGATTTCCATATATACCTGCGTATAAACCTACGTATACATACAGTGATTGTATTAATTTTTTAGTAGTGTGTTATTATTGTGGCTACAGATAGCTCTGGACAAGCTGTTTAGGTTTGCTAGTTCTCATGTGTTTGAGAGTGAAGTTGCTGGACTGTTGTGTGCCGATATGTGTGCTGCAGCCGGAAAGGTATTAGCTGTGTGTTGTGTGTATTACGTATGTAGCTATAATGTGTGCATAATTACATTTGTATATTGGATTACTATGTTAGGTAAATGCTGAGAAAACATTACAGTTGTTCATACCTCACTGTACATCTGTCATCAATAGAATAGTGGAAGGTCAGTGTGTGTGTGTGTGTGTGTGTTTGTGTGTGTGTGTGTGTGCGCGCGTGCGTGCGTGTGTGTGTGTGTGTGTGCATGTGTGTTTGTGTGTGTGTGTGAGTGCGTGTGTGTGTATGTACGTGTGTGTGTGTGTGTGTATGTATGTGTGCACGCGTGTGCGTGTGTGTGTGTGTTTATGTATGCATTTGAAGGTGTGCATGTGCATGCATACGTACATGTGCGTGTGATTATTTGTGTGTATCTCATACACAGATCCTGAGCAAAAGGAATCTGAACACCCTGACAGTGACCTTATCTGGAGTCTCCAGTTGATGGCCCAGGTATGGTCCTTAGATTGCATAGCTACATACACACATAGGGCAGAGGTTTCTAATGTTTAAGTTGCCAACTAATAGGTCTATCTATTTGCATACAGGGTGTCACTATAGAAGTTATGAGTAGCTATTGTATAAATAATTCTCTATTGTATTTCAGATGATGGGCACTAGAGGGACAGCACTATTGTCACACGCTGATTGTGTGATAGAGTGTCTGCTGAAATGCGTTGATCTGAAAAACAAAACAGCTGCAGGCTATGCTGCCAAGGTGTGTATGTATGCTTATCATGTGCGTATGCTTATCATGTACATATGCTTATCATGTACGTATGCTTATCATGTATGTATGCTTATCATGTACGTATGCTTATCATGTACGTATGCTTATCATGTACGTATGCTTATCATGTGCACACAATCAACCATTACTACAAAATCGCTAAAATTGTACTCTCTAATTAGACAGTCACTAACTACTGTATAGTGCAATTTTTTGATGGGGAAATCTTGACAGATTTGATGCTAAACTGGCAATGCATCAAAAATTTTCCCACAGTATTGGTGACTGCACTAATAGAGAATATCAAAGTATCATTAAGTACGGTAGTACTTAATAGTAGGGATCGCTATGAAAAACTATGGCTTCCGGAATTTTTTGCACTTTTAAAAACAACCTTATAACAGGCTGTAGCCGAAAAAACCAACCTGGATGCATTAGTACTGCTGTAATTAGGCTGTATCTTTGTTAAACGCAGCGAAAAGTCTAATATTTCGATGCACAGCGAATTTTAAAAATTTCAAAATTTACCTGTATTTCGTCTGTCGGCCAGCCAGCCAGCCAGCCTGCCGTAAGACCCGGTTCCGCTAGGTGTATGGCTCCAGATTTTTCACACAACAAAAATAATCACGTCGGATTTACGAAAATGTTATTTTGATTAAGGTTTGTCCACTGCGCCATAGCTTGTCCTTTGTTCTATCTTCATCGATTGATCTTCCTCAATCGAAGGATGACGAAATATTACGAAGGTGTCAACATTCCACGTAAGGTGTTAAAATGAAACAATAAACACCTTGGATAGGCGCATGCTTACTGATGCAATCCGTAACGCGTAATGGAAGAAGAATTCAGTCTTTCCCTATAGTTTCGTCTTCCATAGCCAGACCAATTTATTTGCACGCAGCTGCTTTATCGATCTTCTGAATTATAAGCGCCGGATGTTAATTATAACATTAAGCGCTTATAATCGGACACCTATTAATGACCTAGTAGCTGCGTATTAAATAAAATGGTCTGGCTACGAGTCCTTCCTTCACAGTACAAGTCGTTTTACCATATAGACACTTGGTATTGTGATGAAACGAGTCTGTTGTAAAGGTGGGCGTGGCACATACGTAACGAGCCATTGTAAACTATGTAGATATCAATTGCTAAGAAATAATTCCAGTCTTGAGTGCCTGTAACAGCTAGCTATAAAAAGTAAACAAACTAGATTTTTTTTAAAAATTTGAATTTTAAAAAGGGGAGTAGGGATCGTAGCTCAGTATAAAAAGTAAGGAAACAAGTTGTTGATCACTCACCACCCAGCATATTGCATGTGTTTACTCAAGTATACAATTGCAGCTGGGTAAGCGTTCATACATGCACAAATGAAACACATTCTCTAGTACTTCTACAAGATTTAATCCTTACTTTGGCAGCCAGCATTCAAAGCAAAACATCATGCAGCCAACGTAGGGATTAAATCTTGTAGAAGTGCTAGAGAATGTGTTTCATTTTTGCATGTATGAACGCTTACCCAGCTGCAATTGTATACTTGAGTAAACACATGCAATATGCTGGGTGGTGAGTGATCAACAACTTGTTTCCTTACTTTTTATACTGAGCTACGATCCCTACTCCCCTTTTTAAAATTCAAATTTTTTTTAAAAATCTAGTTTAATA
The DNA here is from genome assembly GCA_963930835.1 of Spongia lamella. Taxonomy (NCBI): domain Eukaryota; kingdom Metazoa; phylum Porifera; class Demospongiae; order Dictyoceratida; family Spongiidae; genus Spongia; species Spongia lamella. The sequence continues at coordinate 4,155,885 of OZ005748.1, read as the reverse complement.
TTCATTCTATCAAAAAAAATTACTCGCCTTAAGGTGAATATACAAGCCCTATGAATTTGTGAGTAAATGTTACATATGTTTTAGTATTACATTTCAATGGTCTATTTTTTGCTTATATAAAGAAGTACAATTGACAACTACTGTAGCTCAACAGTTAATGTAGGTACATTAGTTATAGTGAATTACTGTTGTATAGGCACTGAGGAATATTCTTCATACTCTCAGTCAAACTTACTCAATGGAGGCACGTAGCATTGATGATGAGTTTAGCTTGGATCCTAAAGAACACTGTTATATAAAGGCAAGTCATGATCATTGTTGTAGCATAGCATATATATACATGTGTATAATGCCTACAGTATTTTGTTTGCTAAACTGATCATAGTACCATATGTTTTTAGCAGTATGAATAATGATCTTACACAATAGGATTGGGCTGTAGCTGGTGATATTCATAATTTAAAAATGGAGTGGCATCTGCCCAGCAAGGAAGAACTTCAACTGGTTGATCGCTTTTTGGAGGAGTTTCTTGAGCCAGAGCTGGTTAGATTAACAGCCTATATGAATGGTGAACCACTGGAGAGGTAAGGTATCAAGGCAATTAATTGCAGTTATCTTTTGGTCAGACCACTAGTTGTATGTGTGTGACTGCCTCTGCAAAAATCCTCCATGCTCACGCATTTTACACTTCACACAAAAATAGCTTGATAGTTTCAACAACATTACAAGAAACAGAAGGTACGTTATGAGATTTTAAAGTTCTAACAGAATTTGTACATGAACATGACAAGTTTTCATGGAGCCAATCACAAGATGGAGAGGATTATGAAAAGCAAATTTGTCCTTGTACAGCAGTTACTTATTATAGCACAAATGTATGTACACAACTTGGATATTTAACAGTAAGGGCTACTCATGTGGGATGCTTTGCTATGGTTTATGCATGATGTGCTATGATGTTACCTACAGACCTGTGTACTAAAACTCAGACCAAAAATCAAACTCCCGTCTTTTAAGTAACAAGATGTCAACCCGTATAATCAGGAGCTTATGAGCGCCGCAAAGCGCCGCTCATAAGCTCCTGGTATAATAATCAATGTGTGAAAATGTGACGCATGTTGTTTTGTTGTGCATGTACATACTGTATGCGTAACTAATTGTAGAGAGGATTTGAACAGGAGATTGTCATTAATACATGCTATGATCGGCGGTGCAGCAGCCTACCTGTCGCCATGGGATGGAGAGCAGTTGATGGAGGGATGGTGTGTTGATATCTTACTGCCTGAATTTGTATGATCACAACATTGTACTGTATTTGTGTCTATAGTTATCAGTGCTTATGATAAAGATTGAAAATTTTCTGGATACTGGTTTTCTTATTATACAACACTCATTGACTCCCCAGTGATAATGTATAGTAAATTTTGTTTGGTCGAATTTGGTTTGGTAGGTCAAATGCCAAAGTTGGTGGGAAAATGTCTGATGACTGGTCATTATCATAAGCTCTGAGTATAAAGTATTATTATTGCTTCTGAATCACCATAACAATTCGTGTACTTTGTTTTAGCAATCCGAGTTGTGTTCCACTTACAAAAAAGCCTTTGATGTACAGGATTGGAGGCAAGCAATATTTAAGTTGATACCATTGCTGGCTTTCATTGTTGGTGTTTACAGCTAAAGAACCACCGAAGAAGTTCAGTCGAAAGAAACTTGCTGAATTTTGTCACAATATTACTGGTATGCCTTAGCATAACATAGGCAAACTAAGCCCCCCACACTTTAAATTGCTTCCACCAGCTCTACACAATGCCATGAATGTGTTTAGACCTTCTGACATATTTCCACATTACTATGAAAGTGACAGTTTTAAGTATGTCATAGACTATGTTAATGGTCTTCTGATGTCATCTTTTACTCATTTGCAACCAGAAGGAATAGTATTAAAACTGGTAAAACAAAAGTAACCAGGCCATGAAGCTTAAAAAACACAGTGTGCTTTGTATACAGTGTAACATTTTCTTTGTGATGACAATTCACTTTCACAATACAGAACGCTCAACATTTTTATGTTTACTTAAGTGATAAGCCATTCAAATTTTGTAGTGTTTACTCACATGGTCTGTATACGCAGGATTTTTAAATCTTATTTAATTACAGCCTTCTTCAAGATACCACCTAATAGCTGTAGGGAATTGAACAATGTTATTTAACTTTTGACACAGATAAACATGTGTCCAGCTGTATTCAAAAGCACCAGTAATCTAATTACTGGTATTCAATTCCAAGAAAAACCAGTCAGCAGTGAAAATTTGACACATAACCACTTGGGAAATTCACTACTTAAGTAATGGAATTGAATCCCCCAATTGCTCACCACCATATTATATATCCTTACGTATACGTATTTTCAAAACACAGGTTTTTGTGCTGTATTTTATCATGAAATCATATCATACATAGTCTCATGTGCCAAGATCATTTTTGTCACATACTCACTCTTTAAATTATTATTATAATTATTCCCTTTACACCAACAAGGTGCATACATCTGTTGCATGCTGTAAAGTGCAACTAATGACTATTAAGAGTTGCCTAATCTGTTTACACTATACCCATTAAAGACTATTGCAAAAGATTACACTACTAAACAGATCACTTATAGTTCTAAGTTAGTTAAGTTCTAGAAATTACCATTGGATAGTAACTATACTACTACAACTGGAAAAGTGAACTAGTTACCTTCTAATTACTATACTACATCTTGCCATAACTACGTACATAGAATATTTTTATTGGTATATTTTACACACGCACACACACACACACACACACACACGTACCCTCAGAATAGCTACTACATTGTTGTGTGTTTTATTGTAGAACATATTTTAAACCACTCTGAAGATGATACTAATAGTCAAATAACTCTCATTAAGGTAAAATTCAATATTAGTTAACTACATTATACAAACACTTACAGACACTTTATAAGAACTTGCAAATTGAATCCGTGAAGCATAATCCATAAAGCGTGAGATGGCAATGTTTAAAGCAAATAATTGTTGTCTACGCTTTTATAATATGCTATTGTTTACAAATACGTATGTCAGTTTTAAACTAGCATTGTGTTCAGAGAAGCCATATTACCTTACTTTACTTTGCGGATGACACTTTATGGATTATGCCTTATGGAATTTTTTGCAAGTTCTCATAAAATCTCCGTAGTTGTGAGTAATTGCAATATCAAACACCAGTATAGTTACATGTGATTAAAGTTATATATCAAAGTAGTCGGCAAATGAAATGACTTGTGAATGAAGTATCATGTTTTGTTACCTGTTGTACATGTTCAACTTGTGTATACAGATTATCAGAGCTTTACTTGGTAATCTTGGCATCACAAAGCAAGAGATTGAAAATAGGTTTGTGTGTTTGTGTAATATGTGTGCATGGTTGGTGTGTTATGTGTTGTGTGTATGTGCATGAATGCGTACATGTGTGTGTATGTGTGTGTGTAGTATGTACGTGTGTGTGTGTGTGTGTGTGTGTGTGTGTGTGTGTGTGTGTGTGTGTGTGTAGTATGTACGTGTGTGTGTGTGTGTAGTATGTGCGTGTGTACATACATGTGTGTGTGTGTGTGTGTGTGTGTAGTATGTGCATGTGTGCGCACATGCTTGTGTGTGTACATGTGTGTGGCATATTTTATAAATTCTTTTTCTATTATATAGTCATTTACTTCAAATAACACACATGAACTTGTGGTTAAACCTGTTTGTCTGTTCTTTTGCATCACAACCATGCATCATACATGTGTACAAATTGTTTATTTATAATTATTACTATATATTACAGGTGGACTTCCTATAAAGCTACTAAACGATCTTTAGAAGATAAGGTTGTTACAGACACACACTGTATCATCTTGTGTATTACTGTTTGTGTGATGTACGTATGTGCAATGCATACATACATATGTGATCAGGCCTGCAAAAATCAACCATGTAGCTAGTTAAGTAAAAATTACCGAATTTTTTGAAATATTGTTTATCGTAACTTATGCTTTATTTATGTTGACAACCTACAATTGTTACCACAAATGCAGAATTTAATGAAGAATCTTTTAAAGCTTACAGGATAAAAATACCTTTTTTAGAACTAAACATATTCATGAATACCTGACTAGATGTAATTTACACTCACACGGTTGAATTTCACAGTCCCAGTCAACATAAAGGATTTTAAATTTACGTGCTACGTTTTCTTTTCAGGTTCATGGTAACAAGCGGCATATTAGAATGCTACTGGTAGCTAGGATACAAATCCAACATGAGGTGAGAAATCAAGCGGCCATTTAAGGTCATTGTGTATCAATGCTCAAGCACTTTTCAGATGCGTATGGTTGAGCAAATGTCGTCATGCATGACACAACTGCACTTTGATCTGCTCATGGACTTGTTTAAAATGAGCACCAGCCACTACACACAGGTACGTATATTTATTGCATATGCATATAGTTTAGCATTAACACAAGTGGTTTGTTAGAAATACATAGTTACATACTAAGGCTGAGAGTGTATAACTATGTGTGTTTCTGTCTCATAGTAAAGTGTTTAATAAGCAGCAAGTAAAATATTGCACAAGTTATATCAAGAGTCCATAATAGATTTGTCTATTATGGACTCTTGGTTATATGTACATAAATTACAGCTACCAAGGATGGACTTAAGGAGGACAAGGGTAGCACTCATCTCTCCTAGGCTAACTCTTGCCCCTAAAGTCAATGTAATTTAATTCAATGCCCCCTCTATAGTAGCTAATTCAATGCCCCCCGATAGTAATTCAATTTCCCCGAACTACATTTTGAAAAGTTTTATTCCTTGCTACGTACGTACCTATGTATATTACTGTACAATATTCACCATACATATATATATATGTGTATAGATCAGGATAAGAGCTCAAAGCAGTCTCTCACACCTAGTGGACAACTTCCTGTACTCATGCAGGATCATGATACCTCACATTGTACCATTACTGGCCAATGATCCTGCCATCAGCCATGAACAGTTCAAGGTAAGAAGTCATCGGTAACAATGAGTTTGCTGTGTACTTAATTTTATGACGCACCTGATAGATGTGCCAATACAAAATTTTTATGCTTTCTGATAACCGTACTCAATAATGACAGCCAATCCGATATACATATGTATCAAGCTGTTTTCCTATTTACACATATGATGACATAATAATATTCATATAGTCACATTGCTAAGATATTCCACAAAAGCAACAAACTTGTAAGATAATCATTTACGTATATAAACACACTGCAGTATGGGTGACAACTCACTTGCACATTAAAAAGAATAAACACGTTATCACATGAACTAATATTGGTATGCAGTCTCAATAATACCGATTGGTGATGTTTAAAATTTTGCTATTAATATTGGCAGACGATATTTTGCGAATCCGATTATCGGTACACCTCTATTACCTGATCACAATGCAAGCAGAGGAGATTTTAACAGTCTGACATGTGACATTTTCAGATCAATTTGGCTAAATGTCTGATCACTTTAACATCAGTTCTCTAAGCAAATGTATAAGATGTCTGACCAAATTAAGTGACAATATGGCTGTTTATGGCTTTTATCTGATCATTTCTGTTGAGTTATAATCCCCACTGAATGCAAGTACATACATACGTACTCTAGCTATTTAAGACTAACAAATTGCATATAATGAGTTTACTACAAAGATATTCAAAATGTAAAGACAGTTATTGTAACATGATTGTGTATGTACGTATATTCTATAGTTATTTGATCTGTATATCTCCTCAGCATATTTATGAGTTTATATTGTTCATTGTATTAGGGAGCTCTGTACATGTTGGGTTTGCCACAGTTTTCCAATATGGTGGTGCATAATCCCATGCTACTTGAGACAGTGCTACCTGCTATCGCAAAGGTACGTATAAACAATAAAATCATTTTTGCTTTTTTTAACCCTTATAGCTAATAGTAGTGGTCTACCCTAAGCATCCATCCAGTACAATTTATGATTTCAAATTATACATACAGTGATTACTAATATTATAATGTGATCTGATTTTCTTGGTACCCATAGAATGCCAGAGCATATTTTCAGTAGTTTTATCAATAAATTTACTAGTGTATTACGTATGTATGTACCGCCACAAGTTTACCAGTCTGCTTAGCTAAGAGTTGTTTTTGTGTCTGTCAGGCATCCAAGTGTTTGGGTGCCCTTAAATGGCACCGGTAGGCACAGATACAGTAAGAGAAATTTTTTGGGTATATCTGTCCCGGTGTCTCTAGATCCTCTTACAGAAATGCATATACACTTTGCTGGTTCATCACCATATCACACATACATATTTGTATGATACGTACATAGATCTATAATGTATATGTGTACTATTGTCTATTGTACCTTATAATAGGCTGACCACTCTGAGAAGAGAAGTATCATCAGCTTGATCAGTATGGTCCTTAGCACTTACGCTAAGAGACATGATAGTCTCTGCTTGAAAGCAAAGGTGACCGCCTATCATATACGTATATGTATCTCTAGAAGCCGTTGTGTGTACACTTGATTTGTGCATGTCATATTTACTTAAAGTATACAACTTATAGTTATATCACAGTAAGAGTATGATATCTTTGTTATTACATGAGTCTGAGGTGAAGCTGAGGACGAGTGTTAATAACAAAGATATCCTACAACTATTGTGATATAACTGGCTTCTTTCCCACCAAAGACTTCAAGAAAGCTTTGACTTATAAAGAAATTGCTGATGTGTTATGGTGTTAAACACCTTGCACCTTACTGTACAATAACTTAGTACAGTAAAATCCTTTGATGTATGGCTTCAGTGGGAAAGAACATAAATTAATACACACTGAGCTTAAGTTGTGTATGTACTTATAATGTACATTAATTGCATAGGAGGATAATTGGGGCGAGCCTGAGTGAGCCCCACTCTAGTGAGTCGCCCCCTCAAATTTTGGTGTTATCGACCATGCACAAAGATTTATGACAAAATCGGGTAACTTACGCATGCTACAAGAATTCAACGGCGTAGATTACAGTGCGTCCTTATATGGCTGGTGTTATCGTTCATGCCACGATAAGTGAACGGCATAGATTACAGTACTTCCATATATGGGTTGGTGTTATCGTTCATGCCACAATAAGTGAACGGCATAGATTATAGTGCTTCCATATATGGGTTGGTGTTATCGTCCATGCCACGATAAGTGAACGGCATAGATTACAGTGCTTCCATATATGACTTCCTTATTTGTTTCGTGTCATCGACCATGCCACAGTGAAATAAACATTGTACATTACAGGACTTCCTTATTTGTTTCGTGTCGTCGACCATGTCACGGGTGTAGATTACAGGACCTCGTGTAGCGACCATGCCATAGAAGATGAACAAAGAAGAAAGACTACACTATGCACTGTAATTGGCGAAGACGACGCATCATCTCTGACACTGCCACATCTTCATCCGCCATAACTCACCATGTCTCGACACATTGTTGCGTACGCTTCTTGTATGCTTCCCACGTGACCATACAAATTGTATGCATGCATTCTCAGGCTCGCCCCTAGATGCTGTGTGCATCTGTCTAGTATTAGCATAAATGCATGTGTGTATAGCTGTAGTTACATACCAGAGAAGGAGCACATGTATTAGTACCAATCATTGTAGGTTAGCGACAGTGTAGTAAAATCTGCTGGGGAGCTGTACAAACATCTTAGTGATGAGGAAATTCAAGAAGGACGAGAAATTATGGATAAAGAAAATGATAAGCGGTTACAGTAAGTACAGTTAAATGTTATTAACTGTGTGTAATTCAACTGTGTTTGCTCTCAGGTCTTATTACAATGTTACCGATGCATTGGCTGAGCTGTGTGAGAGTCCAGAACTGTAAGCATTCTGTTTACTTGTATGTATGTATGTATGTATGTACGTATGTATGTATGTATGTATGTATGTATGTATGTATGTATGTATGTATGCATGTATGTATGTATGTATGTATGTATGTATGTATGCATGCATGTATGTATGTATGTAACAGCTCAAATGCAACTTGATACACACGGGTAGAGCACACGCATTTTTTCGGGTGTCGCCCATGCTTGCATGTGCGTGTATGTGCATACACACCACCTTCCTTGGTTCTTCATGCAGGTTTGTTTACTTGTGTACACAGACTGTCGTTTCTTCAATGCTGTAACATACCGGCCAACTTTATACCCATACCAAACAATTATATTAATTGCCATGCCTTGCTTGGAAATCGACACAAGATTGGTAGCTGGTTTCTTAAGTAAATTGGGCCATTCTATTTCACAAACTGAGAACCAACTTCAAAGGTAAATATTATGTTCTTTAGTAGCGCCTGGGTGTTTATACAATATACAGCCAAGTGCTGGTAACAAGCATGCAGTCACCTCACCAACATGAGACTAAGCCCCAAATGGCTTAATGGCTTTCCTTGCTATCGATAAATCGACACCTTCAGGAATTGTGTCAGGTTCACTCGAGAAATTACCTATATATACATAGTAACAATAATATCAAGAGTCAGTAGTTGTATAATAGTGAGTAGTGCATTAAAAAATTTTGGTTGCAGAGCCCGACAGATGTTTCAGGTTACCTGACACAGGTAAGAACATTTATGGGCATCCTCACTCGTTTGTAATTCATTCCCATGATTTCCAAACTGCGAACTGCGTGCATGTGTAAAGTTGCATTTGAGCTGTACCATACGTATAAGTTATCCATAACATATGAATGGATGCTATAAGTTTAGGAAACAGCTATGTAGCTAGCTGGCTATGGCCAATAGGTACATGTATATGTGTTTCTATTTGTTTATCTGTTTTAGTTTTATAATCACACATTTTTTCAATAGTCAGTGGCGGTTTGTAGAGATATCCATGACATTTCTGGTGCTCTCAATTCATCACGAGGAACCGCTACCAGCCAGAGCAGTTAAAGCAATTGTCACTGGATTGGTCCATGATGCACTGGCTATCAGAAAGGTTGTATCCAATTTGTAGCAGTTTAACTCAAAACATGTTCAGGGATTTTTCTAGGGGGCAAGGAGGCACTTTGCCCCCCTGGAAATGATTTTGCCCCCCTGAGTTAGGCCTCAATGATAAACTTGCACTTAGTCAACAGCTGCACTCAACAGTCAGTTGAAGTCCGGCCCTCTCTATATATATTTTTGAAAATCTCAATTTGTCCCTCCTGAATTTACTTTCTAGAAAAAACCCTGCGTATAGATGGATTTGCTTATAACCACACATGTTTGACTGTACTGTCAAATTGTTTAGATATGTATCAAGGGAATGGTGTGTATTTTATGGCAGCAGAAGCGAAAAACCAAAAGAATACCTATTGATCTTGAACAACAAGGAGGTAATAGTGTTTTTCTTATGTAGATGACATTGTAGTCTATTATTGACACAGTTAATGTTGAAACTAAGACCACTGTTCAACCAGGAGAAAGAGAAGATACAAAATGGTAGCTATGTATATATACGTATGTGTGTCCGTCTGTCCGTCCATCCATCTGTCTGTCTGTCTGTCTGTCTATGTACGTATGTATCATATGTTCATAATAAACCTTGTAGGTTAATTTATGATAATGATAAAGTGCCCAAAACTGCGGCAGAATGGGACGCATTTCCTTTCGTGAACAAAACTCATTGGGGCTATTACAGTTGGCCAAAGTAATGCAATACTGTTTCACTTGGGATGGCACTTCATTACTATTCTCACTGCACAGAGTTCTTTATACCTATGCTCCATTTACTGACCAGCCCAAGTTGGATAGAACAGCAAATGAAATACCTGAAGTCAGTAAAGCTTCTCTGTGTGTGTGTATATGTGTACATGTGTGTGTATGTATGTGTGTATATGTGTACATTTGTGTGTGTGTGCGTGTGCATGCATGTGTGTGTGTGTACTTGTGTGTTCTTGTGCATGAGTGTGTGTGTGTATGCATTGTGTGTACGTATGTGGTAAGCAAACTTGCTGTGTTTTTTACGTATGTACATACGTAGCTATAGAGTGTTGTAACCTTACCAACCTAGCTATATACGTAGTTAGATGACTGGCTATATTTTGTAGGTGGAGAAACCAATTTATGAAGCTTTCCTGTCTAAAGAATTTGTGGACAAGTTTGTGTCATTTTTATCCTTAGAAGAGCATAAGGGAAAAGATGTTTTTGATAATGATAGATATTATGTTTTTAAGGTACATAGCTGCATATGTAGTAGCTAATAGCAGTCTATATACATAAACACATACATACATACATACATACATACACACACACACACACACACACACACACACACACACACACACACACACACACACACACACACACACACACACACACACACACACACACACACACACACACACACACACACACACACACACACACACACACACACACACACACACACACACATACGTAAGTACGTACGTACATACGTAGGTGATCAAAAGGCAAACTCTTTTACATAGTTTTATATGTTGATTTTTATTTTCCAGAGACTTTTCAATAATTTTGGTGATACCTTTTTACATCACTTTAAACCACATTTGGAAAAGTTAGGTACAGATAATCAGGTAATACCTCATGTAGCTATGTGTGTATGTGCGTATGTATGTTGAGTATGTGTGTGTGTGACCATCAGGAGAGTAATCAAAGATGTGCCTGTGAAATCATCACTGGGATGGTCAGCGGTTCCAAACATTGGAGCTTTGATATGGTACACATGTTATTTTACACACGCACACACAAACACACACACACGCACTGTACTCTTGCTTTTGACAGATTTGTAAACTGAAAGAATTTCTGGAGCCTCTTTTAAAAGAAATACTGAAAGCAATCACTCTGGAAACAATTGAGGATTGGGCAAAGTTTGGCTATTATGTTTCAGTAAGTAAATATATAGCTATTACAATATATCACTATGTGACTCTGCATAAACTATAAACGTTGTTTGACCTGGATACACATATGTAGCAAATCAGGTATTATTCATTTAACTACACTTTATATTTGTAGTCATAAATTGCATTTCTGGTATGGTTGATAATGTACGTAAAATTAACATAGGCCAACCGAGATCCTAGGCGCATATCTTGGATTTTGGAGCTTCTTATGGACTCTCCTCTCACTGGAAACACTAGTGCTTTTCATGATACCAGGTAATTATTATATAGTAATCTTAAACATCATAATATTATAAGCGTGCAGTGACTCTGTTAAGAGTGTCCATGTGTACCAGAAGTAATACGTATTATCATACCGCTAATTTTGGAAAAAAATGTGTATACTATTAAAAACTGCATGACTATATTTTTGTTAATCCCATGTAGTCGATTGTATATGCTACAATCAACATTGGCCCAACAAGAATGGAGAGTCAGCAGTTTGCAACACAAACTGGTAGATTACTTACAGCCACATTTTTCCCATCAATTCAAGAACGTCAGAAATTCTATTGGCTGGTAAACTGTAAATACAATCAACCGCACAATTTTTTATTGAATATCTTTTAGCATCCTTCAGTACACTGCATTTTATGATACTCAATTTTGCCTTATCTCATATAATGTGAGAGTTAGTGAATTGACCGAGATGTTTATGGGCGGTGCACAGAAGGCAGTGTCTCTTTTACATGAAGACCCTGAACATAGCAAGGAGGAAATTAATGCTTGCAAAACAGGTTTAATCTAGCAAATCAATGAGTTACTTTTTAGTATGTTTTGTATGCAGCACTTTACTGGATCACAGATAAAGTGCATAAAAGCTTGATACAAATTACACCAGATATGATTAAGTTGTTTGCTGTTGTAAGTGGAAAACTTTTTACTAGTTACAAATTTACATATTTCAAAACCAGCTTCTATCATTAATTGTGAAAGAAGAAGATGAAGAATTAGTAGCATTGCTTAAACAAGTAGGAGTAATTAGTATCTGAGATACTGCTAGTACTTATCAACATAATTATAGGGTGCTAGGTTGATATCACATACAAAATTGTCAGACGATTGTATCAAGACAATCGTATTTGTGACTCATCAGTTAGTGGAACAAGATGTGTGGAAAGTCACTATAATAGCTTTGAACATGTTACAGGTAATTTATGCATCATACGGTTTGGTAAGCAATGAAACTTTCAATTTGTAAACGTCTATGTAGGTTCTTATATTTGAAAATTTGTTCACATTTCAACCATATATTGGAGAAATCACAGAATTACTACTAGGACAACTGCAAGATAATAGTATCGAAGTATGAACGTGTATATTAGCAACAATGCCTGTAAATAATCAAGTCCTCAATTTAGTAATTTTGATAAGATATTATTGGCAACTTGTAAAACTTAAAACATATAAACTACCAGAAATTAAATAGAGAATATATACAGGTAATTTGGCAATTTTGTCACTTAATATTTAATAGCTAATGGTTACCATTGCATCAAATTATTTTATCAAATTTGATTTATTCTGTTAACTTAAGCTTATCTACAAAGGAAAGTATCCTTTGTTAATTTTTTAATGTGCAGTTTAAGACTTGGATATTTTTACATAAACTTTTTGATCATAATAGTATTATCTTGTTATTTAAGGTAAGGGAGCTGGCAGCTACAACTATTAGTGGATTAGTAAGGTGTAAATTCATCCAATCAGTCGACCATTTGCAGGTACGTGTAGCTATAATATATAGCTATATTCTTGCCATCTCTGTAAGATCAATTGGTTTATATATTTACTGCAGAAAATGTTCACCACGCTCTCCGTTAGTAGAATAAAAAGGAGAGACAAATCTGTTGACAATCCAGATGCACCTGAAGGACATAGTATGTATAGCTTCATAACAGTAAAAATATAATGATTATTTTCTGTTACTATTATTACATAGGACAGCTTGTTAAGAGACACGCTGGTGTGCTGGGCCTAGCAGCTCTTGTAGAAGCTTGTCCTTACACCATCCCGGAATGGCTACCCAGTGTTCTTGATCACATCTCTGATCACCTGAGAGATCCAGCCCCCATTCAAGTACTTAAAGATTAGTAGCTATTGATGTATAGTGGTGGGTATGATTGATGAGGCTTTAACTTTGATGAACTGACAAGATGTCTGTGATCAGCTAAATTTGATCATGTATTTTTATAATAAGAGGTCAAAATTTTTGTCAAATTTTCTATGTGGGGTAGTAGACTTGAGGAAGCAACTACCAAGTATAATCATGCCTCTGTATTGTAACAATGCCACTAAAGATAGTTGTTTATCATCATGAGGTAGTGTTAGCAACTGCTACTACATACGTACGTCATTTTGGATGATGATCGACTGAAACTGGAACCGATTTCTTTTTCAAATAATTATGTAGCTGTCTACTTCAAACATGAATTACTGGCTTATAGCAGTTGCTGTAAACAGTGTCAACATGATAATTGTCTGCTAGAATATCACGATTATTGTAAATATCACTATATCCATTGAGGTGGCAAAAACAGTACTAGAAACACTGAAGTTATGAACATAGGATAATGTTTTTGAGCATTGGCTGTACCTTGCAATTTTACAGTACTGACAATAATATCAACAGCACCGATACTTTTGTATTGAAAGTTTCGTAGCACTTAATATCATGAATTCACAATAATCTTGTGATATCCTATACTGTACATCAGAGACTGTACGTATAGTACTTTCCATAATTTCATGCATGTAACGGCCATTAAATGTCAAGTTCATTGAATTTGAGGCTGTCAATGTTGCCTGCTGTTACGTATGTATGATTGTTTTACTCAGCTAACTATACAGTTAGTATTGAATGCCATTACACTTGTACGTATAACAATGTCACATATAGTTGTTGTTGTGTGCGTGGCAGGCAATCATCTCAGTGTATTCATTGTATAGGCAACTGTTAAAAAGGTGATGTCTAATTTCAAGCGTACTCATCACGACAACTGGCAAAGTCATAAAATGAAGTTCACCGATGAGCAATTGACGTCCCTTAGTGACCTGCTTGTATCACCATCATATTATGCATAGCTAATGTACTAGAATATTTATAGAGCAATTTGACTAATATATTTACTCATTAAATTGAATGGTTTTATATTAATATTATTATTATGCACAAATTTATAATACTAAAAAATAACCTCGTGTGTGAAATCACTAATCATTATTACAGTATGTTGTAAAGTTGTTGATGCAACTTCTTTGTTTGCAGCAGAGGTCAAAATAATATACATGTAGCTATGTATGGCTGCAGATATAATGTATTCAACAGTTGTAACATAGCCATGCCTATAAGATGTAGGATATTCTCAACTATAGAATTAACGACTACGCATAAACACTTAGTATAAAAACAATTGGGCTTACCAGTGGAATGTGACCAATTCGGTATATTTGGATTATTCTGATGGCTATTAACATCAATACTGCATGTATGACAACTGAAGGAACCTTAATACATAACATTGCGGGGTCTGGTACCATAATGACTGATCAACTATTATTATAACTAGACTGCTGACTGAGGTCAAAATAAGATTGTAAAAGTACTTGGTCATCATGTCCTTGTCACAACACTATCCCACTAGGGACCTTGTTAATGAATACACGGAAACAGAATCATCAAATGTGACCCAGCATTAGAAATCAATGTACACAAAATACATCTCTTCATAATATAGTATGTATCTTCACTACTATACAAGATTTACAAAATCTGTAAACTGCATTAGATTCCCTATGAAAAACTGCATAAATGGTGAAAATTGTGCTAGAATCTCATGTGTATACATGAAGTTATTTAATTTTCAAATCCAAAAATGTGGTCTAATTTTATGTGCACATAAGCCCTATTTCCTCATGCCGGGTCACAAATCATGTTATGTCTAATGTAGCTATGGATACAGCTATGTAGTACAATAAATTATGCTGTCAGTGTCTTAAAATTTAAAATCTACATAACTAATTATAATGGTTGCTTTTGTTATTGGAGCCATAGGGACATGTTGGGTATATGTAGATGATGTTATTATGAAAAGTATATGACTTCAAAAGAAGCCAAAAATAATATTTGGCTAGTCAGCCATATGTAAGGTTTCCAAATTAAGGCTTAACCAGAATTATTACTATCAATGAAAGGTCAATAGGGCATTTAAAACGTGTGTAAAAGCTCTGTTGCATCTATCTATACATAACCATACACAATCAGAAATCTACTATGTAACTACGATGGGGGTGTTTTAATTTGGTGGATTGACAAATTTGGTTGCTAAAATATGAGCCAATGCTTTATGTACAAATGTGAGTAGCAATTTGGTGAAATCAAATTTGGTGGTTTCATCAAAATTCTTGATCCTACACACATGGAGCCAATTTGTCAAATTATTATAATCTTCAGTATTTAGTAATGATGTCCCTTAAAGCCATATAAATGTATTGATTATCTAGGCCTAAAATTAATATGTCTGGATTTGCTTTTTTACCAAATTTCATCGAACCATTAATTTATCCCCATGGCAAATACATAGCTGAAACTTGTGTGTTTATGTATATGTGAAAGATTTCATACACATCAGTTGGATAGTTGAATAAGTACGTACGTAGCTAGCTAGCTGGAGGAGATAATGTAGACTAGAGTGTAAAAAAACAACATGACAATTGAAGAGTTTCCGTGATAGGTTCTGAAGCCTGTCAACTCAATATCTTTCAGTGCCATCACCTGGAATCAAACTCATTTCCAGATAACCATCTGATATGTTTCTTCTAGTGACCTACAGTATAAACAGCCATGCAATGACACAATGACAAGATTGCAAATGTATTGTAGACTGACCACTGGATGTCTTCGTCAAAAGCACTCAGTAGCTATAATGCGCTGACATATGCAGCTACCACATGTCTTCCAATAAGGTCTCTTCCTGACTGCAACTTTTTATGGCCAGGATGTTTTAGACATTTAGTCAAGAGACAAATTTATGACCAAGGAACAAAGGACAAGAAATTACCACTGCATACACCTGGCTTCATATGATGTCACAAGTTCATGACAGGGTATAAAAACCTTGAAATTTATTATATACTACTGCAACTACTACAAGAGTCATATAATGTATTGCTTTAGGTGTACATTTAGTTATAATCTCCTGCCATTAGGCTTGGTGATTGGCTTTAGCATAGTGGCAGGATTACCTACTTGCCCTACTGACAGTTTTATAGAAGAACGAGTAGAAGCAGTGGAAGCAGTGCAAACATCCGTAAGGAATGTTTTCTCAAAAGTGCTAAATGATTCCACCATTGCAAATGATTCTCTGTCAAGTGAGGAAGTCTATGAGCATATTACCACTAAAGTTGGGGTATCTGCCACACCAACTGGGTTTGTGCAGTTTCAGGAAGCAGTCAGTGAGGTCATTGTAGCCAAGCTTGATGCATGTTCAAAAATTGATGAATCTAAAATTACAACAGACTACATTTCAGAGCTAACCAAACGTTTTATTACACTAACAGATGCTAAAAATGTTAGCCTAGCACGGGAAGTTTATGGTAAACTGCTTTGCATACAAGATCTTTTATCACCTAGTGATAAAAGCAGAAAAAGAAGACAAAGCGACCCGTCTGACCTTCTAGGGACATTTTTTGATTCCTTAGATGGAAAAAGAATGGCCACCATATTTGGAATTGGTATATTCAATGAAGATCCTCCAACTTTAGCCTTTGTAGTTGACGACACGGGTAGTATGGGATCAGAAATCAGCTCTGTCCGAAGGCTTATCCGCTCCTTCATCAAAACTGAACGATCTGAACCACTTGCTTACATCTTGACAACATTCAATGACCCAGGTATGTAGTCAAAATATTGCCACACATTTGTTGTATACTGTAGTCTTACTATACACAGAGGTTGGTGTTCCACGAAAGTATGATGCCAACAACTTGAGCGACCTTGCTGAACTTGAACAAGCCATTAACGCATTGAGAGCTCATGCAGGTGGCGACTGCCCTGAACTAGGCATGACTGGTATTCTCAATGCTCTTAGTCTCGCCAATCCTGTATCGAACATCATTGTGCTCACCGATGCTTCCCCAAAGGATGAAGCCAAGAAAGAAGAAGTCATTAGTGAGGCTATCTCAAAGGAAAATTCTATCCATTTTTTCCTTAGCCGTGCCGGTTGTGGCAATTTTACTCCATATTTGGATGTAGCTAGAGAAACTTATGGTATCGTTGTTAAACGGATTGATGAGTTTGAATCATTTGTGGAATTTGCCGATAAAGTAGGTCGGTTCACAACTGAACTTTTGGGTGATAGTGGCGATAAGAAGAAGAGACAAACATCAGAAAACTGTGTCAACTTCACTGCATCAGTATTCACTAAATCTATTGATATTCTATTTTCATCTGTTAGCAGTGGATCAGTAATCACTATCACTACCCCTGAAGGATTAGAAGATAGGATAGAGTCACGGGGAGCTATTGCCACATACAGTAAGCAAAATCCACCAGCAGGAGTATACAAAATATGTTCTACAAACACATTTGAATACTCTTTATCAACTAAATCTGATTTGGATTTCTTTGTTGAATATGATGTTAATGTTTCTAGAACATCATTACCAACTCCAGGTAGCTAACTATATTGTACAATTGTCTTTATACTCTTATCACTTGTGTAGGTACTCCAGTCAAGGTGTTAATTTCCTCCTCTAGAATTAATGAGATTTCTACAGGAGAAATATACTTAGATCTTCTATTGCATGATGAAATTGTATCTTGTAATGCCATGACTCACTGTGGCAACTTGTTAGCTGGAGTAATCATTGTTCCTAGTGTACCATTCCGTTATCAGCTTAGGGGTTATGATTCTAAGGGTAACAGTTTCACAGAGACAAGGGAAACTAGACTTAACCCTAAAGCTGAAACGTGTGATTTGCCTACTCCTACTTCTGCCACATCCACCACTACAGCACCTACTGCTTCTCCCACACCAGGCTTTGTTGATTGTCCATGTCTTAATGGAGGAAGATGTGTCACTTTTGTACGATTTGGCCGTACTCGTATAATTTGCAGCTGCTCAGAAGGATATTCTGGTTCACAGTGCCAAACAAGTAAGTTCATTATCATGTAAATTAAGACAGTGATAATTATAATGTTATTACTACTTTTAGAATTACCTTAGCAGTAAGAAGACAGCTGGCTACTGCAAAAGCTACTTGCATTAACTGAATTTTTCTTTAGTGTATCATAATCGTTGAGTAGTTATAGCTTTGTAGCTATGTATTATTAATGTAATATGGTAGCAGTCATTATCTAATAGAGCGATCAGCTGGAAGCAATATACTCTAATAAAACAGTCACTTAGTATTATGCTTGGTATCTTACTGATAAACGTAAGATTTAAAAGCAGTACAACAAAATATAATACACTGGAACAAGAATTTCCTGCTATAGTATAAGGCAGAATTTCCTATAGAATTTACTTCATCAGTTGGTAATTACAAGGAAATTTAGGAAATTCTGCCCTATACTGAAATACTGTTGAAGGAAATTCCTATATTTTTCCAGTGATAGGTCATATATTAGCTGTTTGTAAATACAACAACATATATCCATACTGGAATTAGCTGACATATATATGTGGCAATTAGCCATATACTGTCTAGAGATCATAAGCATTAATGTGACTTGCATAGCGATCAACATATCTACTAAATACAAACTGCTTAATCATCACAAGGAAAATTATCACAAAGAAAATTGCTTTAAAGTCATTTGCATCAGCAGAATAATACTTTACTGAAGCAGAAACCAACTATATTACAGTGTCATCACTTTGTTTATCTATACCTCTATACCAAAGCCAACTATATCCCATCAAAGCACTGTAAGGTATGTGGCTTCGGTATGCACCAGTTTTGACTAGAAGTGGCACAAACTGTTGTTATCATTAACAGTTTATATTTTATGTAGCTAGATGGCCACAAACACTGGGATAGACCTATCCCATAACAGGCTTCTTAACTGTTAGTCTGTCGTAATAAAAGCTTGACTATAAAAAGAGTAACTGCTAGTAGCTATTTTTACACGTGGCTGTGTGTTGCATTCATTATTGGAAATGTATTATTTTCTGAGATACAGTTTGCTGTTATTAGCCATAGCTGGATTATCATTCAGTTCATCCGTCTGTCCTAAAAAGTTTGTTGAGGATTGGATGGAGACAAATGAAGCAGTGCAGGCATCTGTACGGCGCATATTCTCAAGAGTATTGAATGATTCCACTATTGCAAATGATGCCTTATCAAATGGAGAAGTGTACAAGCTGGTTGCCACCATTTTAGGGGTATCTGTCACGTCAGATGGATTTAATCATTTTCAGGAGGCCATCATCGAGATAATTGTTGCTAAACTATCTGCATGCTCGGGTGCTAAAAGAGACCAACTTGGAGTAGATGACATTTCAAAACTTGTATCAAATTTTACTGCATTTGTGAATGCTAAAAACTTGAAACAAGTGCATAAAATTTATGGTAAACTGCTTTGCTTACAAGAACATTTATCAGCAAGAAATATAATTAAGAGCAAACGGCAAGTTGATCCATTTGAAACATTTTATAAATCTGTGAATGGCAATCGATTAGCTACCATATTTGGGATAGCAAATGTAACTGATCTAGATTCGAAGCCAACTTTAGCCTTTGCCGTAGATGACACGGGAAGCATGTCAGAAGAAATTAAGTCAGTTCAGAAACTTATTCATTCCTTCATTAAAACAGAACGCTCCGAGCCTCAAGCTTACATCTTAACAACCTTTAATGATCCAGGTAAGGAAGAATTAAGCATGTATTTAATTAAATAAATATCTATTTATGTAGACGTTGGCATTCCACAAAAATATGCTGCAAACAATGTTACTGCTCTTAAAGCACTTACTGAAGCAGTTGATGCCTTGGTAGCTCATGATGGCGGTGATTGCTCTGAGCTTGGTATGACCGGTATTCTCAATGCCCTTAGCCTTGCTAATCTTGACTCCAATGTTGTTGTGCTGACCGACGCTGCCCCAAAAGATATGGAGAGATTAGACGAAGTGATAACCAAGGCTATGGAACTACGAAACTCTATTCACTTCTTCCTTAGTTACGATTGTGGTGATCTTACACCGTATTTGAATATAGCTAAAGAAACTTATGGTATTGTTGTACACGAAATCGATGACTTTGAAGCATTTGCTGAGTTTGCTAATAAAGTAGGCAAATTTAAAACTAAATATCTAGATGATGATAGTGAAAAGAAGAAAAGACAAACTTTTGATTTTGAAAATTGTGCCGATGTTTCCACATCTGTGTTTACCGAATCTGTTGATATATTCTTTTCATCTATTACCACTGGGTCTGTGATCACTGTTACTAATCCATTAGGAATAGTAGAAAGGATAATAGCACATGGAAACACTGCTACATACAGCAAGAGTTCAGTGGCAGGAAAGTACAAATTTTGTTCCACCAATACATTAGAATACTCCTTTTCAATCCCATCTAATTTGGATTTCTTTGTTGAATATGTTGATGACAACATTTCAAGCACTTCACTGCCAGCTCCAGGTACACCACATTTGGTTGTAATGCCATATAAAATGTATAATTTGCAGGTACTTCTATCAAGATTATTATTTTTTCTTCAAGAATTGGTGACATCAGTTTCACAAAAGAAATCACCTTAAATCTGTTATCAAATAATGAAATTATATCTTCAAATGTTGTAATGCGTTGTGGTAACTTGATGGCTGGGATGATTGTTATTCCTAATGTTCCATTTCAGTATCAGCTGACAGGTTATGATACTAAAGGCAATCAATTTTCCAAAACAAAGGACACTGTGCTAAATCCTCAAACTGAAGCTAAAATGTGTGATCAGGATTTGCCCATTCCTACTTCTTCTGTTTCATCCATTTCCACCGTTTCTACGTCAAGCTCGGCATCTAGCACTCTTGCTATACCTACTCCCAAAACTACTACTGCTACTACTACTACTACAACTAGTATTCTTTCTGAGCCATCTTTCCACTGCCCGTGTCATAATGGTGGAAGATGTTACACTATTGTAAGATTTGGTCTCACACGTATACTATGCAATTGTCCTAAAGGCTATTCTGGTTCCTTATGCCAGTCAAGTGAGTTTAATATTCATAGGAGTATGTAAATGTAAAACTTTTCTATTACCATACAGAGCTGTATACCTGATAAGAAATGAATCATTGCTATGCACTGCTGACTGTTTTACACAAGACTTCATTTTATTCACACATCACAGTAGCTATTACAAAACTGGTCATGTTTTAGGGAACTAGTTTTTTCCATTATTTTGCATACACTAAAAATTCATTTTATAATCCATGTCATCTGGTATAAATTGGATTGAGTGTATTTTGCATGTAATTGTAGGCATGAATGTTAAACGTTGAATCACAGTGATTTGTTAATTGAGCATATAGACACATCAGACAGATAATAGCATAGTATGCATTACAAGTTTAGTATGTTTGTCAGATCTAAACTAGCTATATATATGTGCTATGCGTGATAGCCAATACTATTTGTAGCACAGGCCTCGTACGAGAGGTTTGCCTGATATGTATGCATGAATTTGAGTGTGGACATACCAAGGAAAGTACAAGTGTCTCTGACACCATAACAACACTATGCCACAAGCAGTTACACTTACGCATATATAGGATTACGTATATATACATACAAGGCTATTATATTAATGCTATTGCTATATTTATTAACGTATGCATGTTGTATATAGTACTTCATATCTAACTATGATGATACTGACATTGTGAATTCACTTGTCTAGGCACCCACCAATTATTCCAGCATAATAATTATATAGATAGCAATACCCTCTAATAGAACAATCACTATATAAAAGTTTATTGTGAATATATACTCTAATAAAACAGTCTTTTAAATCTATCTTTAACAACATACAATATTATATCTGACTGCTCTGTTAGAGTAGCCTTAGTAAACCCAACTACTTCAATAAAGTGTTTGACTTAGTGTCAACTGCTTCAATGGGGTGTTTGACTTAGAGTTGACTGCTTCAATGGGGTGTTTGACTTAGAGTCGACTGCTTCAATGGGGTGTTTGACTTAGAGTAATAGGGTGTTTGACTTAGAGTCGACTGCTTCAATAGGGTGTTTGACTTAGAGTATGTCTACTTTATGTGACATAACCACGTTTTTAAAAAATTATTTGCAAAATTCAGCATAATAATTATGATTTTTTGCATTATGCTAAGATTATTCCAGCATAATTACTGGCTTTACCACAGGCCTAAACAGCTAGGGTTGGTGGTATAACACACCTATAATATTAAATCTTCTATATGGTGAGATCTCTTATGGCTTAAGTTGTCATCTATATGGAACCCCAAGGGCATTGATATGTATATATATATATCGTAGTCCTGGCTTTGACACTTTCAGCAGATCATGATCATGCACACAGCCAGTTGCAATTTACTATAAATCTTTCTTATAGCTATCGCAGTATACGTGTGTGGACCAGTTATAGTCGTGATATCAATAAGGAAGGTCAGCCATTGTTATAATGTGGGTGTTTACTTTTCACACCTTTAAATAGGAAATAACAGCATCAGCAAGCAAATGTTTTCCAGCTGTGCTCTGTATTTAAATCATTTTGCTTAGCTACATAGGTTTTTAAAATCAATAGTACTATTGATGTCATGATGGACTTTGACACCAATGCAACTTGTACTAAGTTCCTTCTAATACATTTATACATTATGGAGATACTGTGACAGCTGGCATGGGTCTAGATCTGTAAATATAGCTACACTTTTAGTTATATTCAAAATATAATGCCCTACATATGCGGGTGTGTGATGCAATGTTATGCTTCACTACATCCTGTCTGATGTGCTAAATGGTTTGTTACAGTTACATCACAACTAACAGCTGTAACATTCACTGTGGCTGGAATACCTACAATAATAGCCAATCAGCAAATGGCTACAAATTATTCAGTCTGGATTTGACATACGCTATAGAAGTTTAACTTATAAGTAAGCAATCTCACCTTACCTTCATGTTGTAGGAAGCTGTTTAGAACCAGGGCATTGACACATTGTATGAAAAATGCATTTCTATGGTATCATAGTATAGCTATATATAGGGACCCAACGCTGTAAAAAACTATGTATGTATCTAGTGAAAACTGTGACTATCATTTTGACATTGTATTTTTCCTCAAATTGACTTACATAATCTGCGTACATTTCTGGTGCCCTTTCTTTATAAACTATATATAGATAAATATGGACATCAAGATCATTGTCAGTATTATTGTCATGATGTCATTGTATTTCTTAACAATAGCTAGCAGTAGACTAACACACATGGTAACCTACTGGTTTTGGCAGCGCAGTGACGTTCACTAATATTTTCGGTGAACATCACAGGAAGCATTTGTTGCTTCCAGTGACGTTCACTGAAAATATTAGTGAACATCACTGCACTGCCACAGTTTTCACTACATCTTGCTCTCACACTCTGTACCTTATACCCATACAACAAATAATACATATAACTATACACTGTTAAAAACAGTTTGCTATGGTAGCACAATTTTTTACCATCTTGGTCAATAAAATTACTATTTTTAACAGTGTAGCTAGCTATAGGTTTATAATTAGTGATTTATGTTATGTTTGAGTGACAGCAATGATCATTTATAGCTACCCACTCATAACACTGATAGTTATGTAATGTGTGTGTGTTTGATGGCTTTTGTGTTCAACCCACCCTATACAGTCAACCATCTGTATGCTTCCTATATATGTACGTATTTCCTAAATGAACAGGTGTATCCTTCAATGGGTCACCATATGCATGCATAGACTAGCTTTAATTCATGAATGTTATAAGTTGCTATTGTAGGTGCCGCTATTGTAGGTGTTAAAAATCATTAACTATATAGGATAAAACTATGGACATTATACAGATAGCTACTCCAGGACTATAGTGACTGCATCATGATCAACCATTCAACTTGATCAGCTAGCTAGCTATATAATTATTTTGTTAAATGATTCACATTAGCTAACGCAAAGCTTGTTTCTGAAGGACCAGCTACTACATAATTATTTTATCAGGTGCTTTCGCAAAGAAGCAGTGATAGCTACCTATACATTCATATTGATAGTGCAGTTTGTTGTCCTCATAAATATTTTTGTTACTATAATGTTATGACTTACATGCTTTCTAGTTAACTAGCTGGTTCTATTAGTGGTTATTAGTCAGACCACTAATACTTGTAGACATCATACCCATGTAGTACAACATACAATGTCATAACGCTCTAATAATACACACAAAAGCCTAGGATATATATTACATAATCATACAGTATATACATGCAAGCTATATGTATTTGTATATACAGCGAACATCACTGAAAATATTAGTGAATTCTTATTGAGTTGTAGAGTATCTGTATAGCTGTGTATACTAAAACTTTAGGATGAAAAGCATATTAATTGCACCACCAATGTAATCACAGTTAAGCAAACCCATCTGTATGTACCATACTATATACGTAACACATCTAATGAAAGCAAGGGCACACGAACCATAGAATGTTCTATTGTATTTAATTAGGAACATACAAATTTCATATCATAAAACCCTCCTCCATGTTCACATATTTTACATAGTCTCACAAAAATAGCTGTAAAATCCTGATAGTTGCATCAATTTTAAATGCTTTATATTAAAATTTAGCTGAATAATTTGTTAACAAATATGCAAATTTCTACAACATAACAAGAAACGGTTAAAGAGTTATGACATTTTGAAGTTCTAAAAATGGGTCAAAATTTGCATGAGAACACGGAGGGGAGGGTTTTCACAGAGCCAGTCATATATTTACAATGGTAAAATCACAGTTGTGAACCAGTCATACAGTCCACATATAGAGGCCCACCGATTATGCCAGCATAATCTTAAGCTGCATAATGGGTAGCTAAAAGCATCAAGCATAATGCCAGCATAATAGGAAGTACTGTATTTGACTGGATATTTATAAAACTACATAAAAGTAATACCAAAATACTGGTGTTGAGTATGCAGAAGCCCACAAACAACCTATTGGTAGGAACTACATTATTATATGTGGATAGGGACCAGCCCTATTATGCTTTTATTCTTATCTATTATGCTATGCTGCAGTGCTCATAAATTTTACCTATTATGCTCAATATTATCCTCATGTGAAACATTTGTACTTAGGTACATTTTTGGTATTAATTTTCTATTATAGTCTGTTTTTTAGAGTAGAAATATTAAATATGGCGACTGTTCTATTTAATAAAGTCGCATACCTTAAATTCCAGCATTGTTAGCACCCTTAATATAACACTTGACATCTCAATATGTTTATGAAAAAGTAGCTACGCAATGCATGCCATGAAATCCCAAGTATTTATCAAGTGTAACTACATAATATTTATTATATAGTTTAGGGCTGAGCCTAATATGCTCAAAATTTTACCTATTATTCCTTCCAGCACTTCCCAAAAGTTTGACCCATTTATTCCCAAATCATCACCTATTATTCTTGTAATTTTTATTGTATCGATGATAATAATGTCCACAATACACACAGTGACTATTATACTGGTGAATAGGATATTGCCGGTGCAGATTTTTCTTCAAAATCTTGTTACCTTCATGGACATCTTCACCATCATCATCATTTTAAACAATCTTTGGGATTATTTCATTACATTTACCCATTGAAACTTCCAATTTATTATTATTATTCTAATCATTCTTGTATTATGCTTGTGAATGTTCTATAGCTAATTCCCAGAATTATTCTCAATAAAATTGAAACCTATTATTCTCAAAATTATGCCGGCATATTAGGCTCAGGCCTAATATAGTTTGTATTGCAGTTGATGCCATGTATAGTGCATTATTCAGCATTTATTTTTTGACTATTGTTATGTCCCATGCACTTAATACGGGTCTAAAGCTGGTAGTCTAAATTAAACCCTATCACTACAGTAAGCAGTTATTATTAATTGTTTAAACTTCAAACAATTAATTAATAATAACTGCTTAGTGATAGGGTTTAACTTAAACCCTATCACTAAGCAGTTATTATTAATTGTTTAAATTTCAAACAATTAATTAATAATAACTGCTTAGTGATAGGTCAGACTACTAGCCTCAGACCCGTATTAAGTGCCTGGAACATAACAATAGTCAAAAAAGAAATGCCGAATAATGCACTACATGACATCAACTGCAAAATTTAAACATTGTAATATGACAAGTCATCATAGGCGTAGGAAGCAGGGGTGCTCCGGGTGCTGGAGCACCCCTGCTTTTACTGTCACTCCATAGGAATGTTATTTTCTCCATACAATTTTGACTTAATGATCGCCTAAAGCACCCCTAGATCTGATATAGCACCCCCGGCTCTGAACAGCTTCCTATGCCTCTGAGTCATATGTACAAAACACTGTATAACTATGAACATCATGCTGTACTTGCATTATTATATCAGAGCACATCATTTTATGTCTCTCCATGTCTCCAAGTACATGTAGTTAACAGAGTGATAATCTATGCATGTATAACCATCGATGATTGACGTAGCTAGTATACAGGATATCTAGAATTTTAAGGGGTAATATTGCATGTAAATTCCATTATGCTGTCATTTCTATCCACCCACCACATGCAGAAACTAACCAATTAAAGAAACAACAATATATAATAACTTAAGCAATAGAGAAATTAATGATTATCATATAGCACAAACTTTTGATGATGGTGGAAAATTTTTGCAAAAGTTTGATGGATTGCAGACTTCATTAAATTCGTAAATATTTTCCGGTCAATTTTTATACCATACAGTAATATAATTCTAGCTACGACACCATTTATGCTGCTGGCAATATAGGTTATACTGCATGCGACAGAAAACCACTTATACAGCCCTGTCTGCCCTTCTCATGCTCTACTTGCCACCTAAGCACTATCACCCCACAGTACCGTTACCACGACACCAATAATACACAGTATTGATGTACACTTATAGTTGACACAATCAACCATGAAGTATGTGAAATAGTAAAACATACCTTCCTGTGAGATGATCATGTGATGTTTTGGCTTTCCATTTTTATTATTGATTTGTAATATTGATTTGTATTGCTTTAAATAACAACATTGACACACAGACAGCATTGACACACACACATTACGCACAAACAAATGCAATGGGTTAAAAATAGTCTGTACAATTTTAATTATGTAAAAATGTCTTTTATTGTGATGATTGTGAAGTCAATGAATTGATGCTGACACCGCTGCGCCTCATTGAAGTGGTACTTCTGTTCAGTGTCGATGTTGACAGTCCATTGTGCATTAAGTGTGGAGGAACTGCGTTTATTGAATCGAAAAACTTTTTGTAGAACTTCTGTAACTGTTCCCCAGCAACCCTACGCTCGGACTGCAGTTGGTCGTTTTCCACTTGCAAATTCTCAACTTTTTGTTCTAATTCCTCTCTATGCTGCCTCTCCTATAGAATTACAACAAACATTAATCTTATGTTACAAAACATTGATTGACTATTATAGCTTCACCATTACAAGGCTTTGTTGAAGTATTGCATGTGGCTTAAGACATACAAGTTACAGCAGGTGAAGCAACAATAGATCATGATCACTTATATTATTGGTGTCAGCAACTACGTATTAGCTCTTAAACTCAATTTACCTTATTTAGTTCATCACTCATTAGTCTGACTTGTTCCTCGAGCATGGACAGTCTGCTTAACAGCTCTGCACTATGCTGTTGTTCTGGACTTTCTTTTTCAACGGTTCCCGTCCTTTTAGGTCTCAATGTTCTACTGAATGAGAACGCCTGAAATGAAAACAGAAACACCCATGTTAATTCACACTCCATCAATAAACTATACGCAAGCACCTCGCATAATAACATAATCCTTCCAAATCTAACCCCGCATGCAATAATACCCAATAGTAAGTTTAGAGCCTCACCTTTCTAACTCTTCCCACTTTCTTCAATTGTTTCTTGTCGTCATCATATTCTGAAAAGCCCGTATCATAGTCGGACGTCTTAACCTTCGACCGCGGGATCGTGAATGAACTGCTCGTTGGCACTAACTCGTGCTGCTCTATCGACCAGTAACTATCTGTGTGGCTGCTTGACAAACTCTCCATCGAACTGCTTAGTGAACCCAGCGAATTTTGTCTACTACTGAAACTCAAGTTGCGAGCGTTACTCATTGCTTCATGAAAAATTTAGCCTTGCTTGATCAAGTAAAACGTGTCGAGTAGCGAAATGATTTAACGCAAAATTGACTGACCAAACGTTTTATACCTTGGTCTATGTGATTGAATGGCTTCGATAATTTTTCGCGCTAACTCTTGCGTCACTTCCGTCAAAAAATATTATGATTTTGATTTAAAAAAAGAATATGTACAAACTGAAAAATAATACACACATTATGTTACATCAGCTTGCAAAAATTCTTTTACTGAATGCTTCATTTTCTTTGTCATCATCGGTTTGTTTCAAGAACTCATGCAGGCAAAAACCCGCAGTGATCTCAGGAAATGAGAGAATGCCCTATACATGGAACAGTAAACATTACAATGTAGTATTATGGTATTGTGAATATACTTGTAGATATGTTTGTAGTTCTACCATCCGTTTGTCGGCCACATTACGAATCTGACTGCGTCCGAAAATGATTTTCTTTGGGAAGGGAGGAAATCTTAGATTAGGATATGCAGTGCGAAGCTCCTGATGCAACCGATAGAATTCGCTATACCTGAGAACACAGGAAAAGCTTTTAAAACATACAATTATAATTTTCTAACAAACAATACAGGGTGTGCAATGAAGCAGCATAGACAAGGAGGCCATATTCTACCGAACAAAATGGCACAAAAGATATTTAACAAATTAAGCCTAATTGTACACTTGGATGGCCAACATAACAAAGGGATTCCATCATAGCTCAGAACAAGCAATGGTACTTAGAAAGATCTACTGCCTTTCAGTACAAGTCATGTGACAACCTGAGGAAGTAGTTCCCTTGTATATATTATCAGCCCACTCTGAAACTGTCACACCTTCCTGCCTTTACCAATCTTGTTTATGATATGTTGATCATATGATGATCAATACATGTGCTTCACCATATATAATAATGTCAGTTGATGTGCACTGCACACTATGTCACTACGCACAAGTACATATATGCTTAGGTTTACAATATAGTGTTGGCGACCATACTGCTATAGTTAGCATGGCTGATACCCACACTAAGCCTTGCGTGTAATTCTTTACTACAAGCTCTGCCCAGCCATTACACCACATGACAAAGTTAAACCATCACACACTCCGCTGGGCTGTACAATATGCCGTAAACGTTCATGATATATATATAATGAATTGCCATCACAATGTTTTAGCTCAAGATAAAATCAATTCTTTTTAACAGGCATTACTCACCAGACAGGCCTTAACCCAAGCCAAAAAAATGTTATTACATTAACTACACATATCATCAGAAGAGACAGTATATATTTAAACACAGGGCATGATTATACAACCTTCTGTATATTATGAAATGTTCTGAACCAACTTCTACAGCAATCTCATACACCTACAAGAATAACAAGTAGAATCACACTTGAGTTGAACCACAATATTCCTATATGGTAAGTTTACTCAATAAAATTCATAAAGTTATACATAGGCATGCTCATGGTTAATACACTGATAACATGTAATATGCATAATTTCAGGTGCTCAGTTTGAATGCCAAGAAATTTTTCTTACATAATATTTTGTACTGCTGTGTCTCTTGTCAAATGTCTTGACGATAGCGGTGATGTTCTTCCCAGCAAAACCGTCAGCCGATACTCTACAAACAAGATGCCCATCATACACTTATCACTTTTATTTTCTTTTAGTTTATACCGTCTTTGTTTTCTTTGTATGTCCCTTGCGACAAGTATCTCGAGGTAATTTTGACCGTCCTCGCTGCGTAGAAAACGGTCCCAAATTAACTCCTCCATTTTGGCATACACAAACTGCTGAGCATCATCAAAAATATCTAGAGGGGAGAACAAACAAGCTGAATGAGGCAGCAGGCTAACCATATACATTCTTTACCTACTCAAACAAATTAGTGGTAAAGTTAGCATGCATTCAAATTTGTCCACAGGAATCTATGGAATTCCATTACTGTAGGTAAACCTTGCCATGAATGTAATTGATACTATAACAAGTTGACAAGTGGTCTCATTAACAAAGTATGGTCTAAATTCAAAGCATGTGTAAAGAGAAGCAGTACAAATACTGTACATACAATATACATAGCAATGGCACACATCACATGTTTACCAATTATGTTGACTTACAGTAAACAACTTGTAGAATTTACTAATTATAGTATAACATAAAATGGTACAAGCATTCGCATACAAGTTGATGAGTATTTCACAATATTGGGGACTCTGGTAGCATTTTAGCATTTTACATGGTACGAATGTTTGCAAACTTCCTGTATGGTCGTCTTCACACCTTTCAGTAAAATCTCACATCAAAACCAAAAGATACCGAATTTTACTGTAGAAAAGATTTCTGGTGACTCTGGTGTCTAATTAAAGCCACCGGCAAATCAGTAAGAGACAAAAACATTACATAATCTAACACCAACACATGTAATAAAACACTTATGTACCAGAAATCTTAGAAGCCAATGGAACATTATACACTGACAAACTGACAGTTTGGTATGCAAATGAAGCCTCTTGATATTACTGTTAGTTCCATGAAAGTGTGAGGTGTGCAGTAAGCAATCACGGCAAGTGCAGTATGAATGAGGAAACTAAACACCTTGTGTACATGGCACAACAGAAGACCGACATATTGTAGTGAAGAGTACAAGATTAAAATACCGCCTACCAATGGCAGCCTCATTCTATGATGACATTAATGCACCAGTGTTGTTCATTAAGACAATTTAGTAGTACACAAAATTAAACAGCTGGATTATTAACCAATCAAATAATTCAAATTTCCAAGCAGGGCAAACCCAAAAATCATGTGATAGATTAGCATGCCAAGTTTAGAAGGAATCTTTGTGGATTATAATGTAGTTAAAAAAGACGACCACCTACCATTGAAGTGGCACATGACTTGCAGGAACCTAACACGTTAAGTGTGCATTGTTTGCAAGCTTATGTCGGACAGTTTGCAAGTTTATGTTGGCCAGAAAACAGTAAAGGCAGAGCTGCCATGCATGAGAAAGTTGTGCATCAACAACGTTATGTAAATATATATGAGTGTGTCTACACAATTAGGATTGTGTCTTGCCATGCCACAACAGAAGGCACAACGGCTAAATGCTTCCTTTTGTGAACCCAAAACTGTACATGCTGATTACACAGGTCTGTTTTACTACAGGACATGCCCATATCCCGGGCAATCGTTTACAACACCAGGAAATAAACATGGCACTGAAAATAAAATCAAACACCAGGTGTTTGACTGATTAGTCAAAGTTGACTGACTTTCAGTTGTAAGTCAGCAAAATTATTAAAATTACAAAATAAATTTGATCTTTTGTATTCACTTAATTTCCTTTTAAGTGGCTAAACCTTCCGGTAGTGTAATACCTTTTAACAATAGGTACGTCTGAGGAAAACTTTAAAAGACAAGGCTAGGCAAGCACCATTGCCAGATACACATATACCAGTATAACATTGATTCTTTTCACACAGGGGTTCCTAATTTAGTTCATCAAAGGATGAAAAGGAAATTAAGAGTTGGAGGGTTTTAAAGGACAAATGGTGTTTGCTCTACAATGGCCAAGGGAAACCTTGTCTTGTATGTTGTATAAAATAAAGTATACTCCTTCTTTGTACGGTGACAAATAATGCATTACTGCACACACATGAGGGTTACCTAAGAACTCATTCAACTATTTGTTCTTTTGACCAGCTTCTTTTCAACAAGTGCTCATAACTAAAATAACTTCTACCCATACTAAAATTGCAGTCAAAAGTTTTCTGAAGAGAATGAATGTGGTGGTGTGCACACATGTAGGACTAACCAATTATTTAGCAATACTTTGAAATGCCATCTTATATTTGTAAATATCATAATGCTGTAATTACAATAATTTAAAGATTTAAATTTTTGCATTATAAATTATTAGAGCTACCTTGTTTCAGATTAGTAGCCAGGGTCAGCGCCCAGACTGTCATTTAATCAAGGTAAGCTACACTTGTCTACTGCTATAATTTCATTGTTAACAATATACATAATATTATAGTGCAATAGAAAAACCTTTCTCTGACCCAGCCTTCTGAAAATGCTCTTACCAGCCAACAATAAATATGGTTCCATGCATAAACCTTAACATAGCCAAATGTAACTGTAATACAAAGATGGTTCCATGCATAATTGTTGACTAGACACAGGTTAGTAAATTTATTCACAGGGGAAACAGACCATCACAAAATCACTGAGATCACTGAGATCAAGAGAAAACAAGGAAACAGTGCATACACACACCACACTTCATGAATACAGTCAGTTATACTATTCATAATGAAGCGGAAGGTAGATAAGTGTAGAAATCGTTTGTAATGTACATGACTACCTTATAATTATAGGCAGTGATAGATTACATGAAAACTTTGATCTGTCTGCTGTGATAATGCTTGATCATGATTAATCGTGGGGGATACAAGGTAGTATTACACTATTAAAGAAGTACGCTTCAAACTATAACATGTTATTGCTCTTAAAATATTTGTACAAGATATCAAAGTATTCCATATAAACATATTCAGTGTATTGTAATTTATACATAATTGTGTACATGTACATGTATGTGCACGTGTGTGTGTGTGTGTGTGCGTGTGTGTGCATGTGCGCGTGTGTGTGTGTGTGTATGTGTGCATGTATGCCGCATATATGTCTGTATATTTTTCATAAAGGCAATCATTATACAAACACGGAAGCGTAAGAGAGCAATATTCGTAGCTCACATGATGCTACTACAGCATCAGTTACATTCACAGGAAAAGAAATATGATCAGGAACAGAAACACGATAGTTCAGGGAGGCAAATTTACATGACTTTTAACTAAACAAGTTTAGAGATCAATCGCCAGATTGTAATTAAAATCCGGACATCTTTCATATCCATAGACAACAGATGTACTGGACGTCTCAAGTAACAACCACATTGATGGATCCCGTTTGATCATTACTAAGAAATTCCCCTGTACTGTTAAGTTATGTAACATGTTAATTTCTAAAATATCACTGCATAGTTTATGTGTGTGCACATGTAAGGTGCTATGGGAGGCAAGTTTCTGGGTTAAAGAAGGCAATTTCTGTCCACATGCTAAGTAGTAAACCATAAATTTTTAATGCATTGATGACTGCTGTGAGTAATTATTGCTAGGAATGCATATGCACAATTGTGTTGACCAGCCAAATGAACAGCAGCTGTTTTGTGATCTAATATATTGGTACTATTAATGTGTAATTATCATCAACAGGCGATTGTGGAATTCAATCAATTATCCTTGTCTCTAATCATCTTACTAGTATTATCAACAGTAAAGTCATAGCGGATTTTCTATTTTGTGGACACCTGGGACCATTTTTGCGGCCTGGATAAAAAAGTGCTGAACTAATGGCAGTCATTTAGGAGTCCCGCTGTCCATTGGTTTAGTAAAAGAGATTTGCTGTGTTGTTTGGGTTAAGAAATTACAAGACACAACTTGTCAATCAATTCTTGACAAGCAACTATCATCCATCAACACACAGCATTTCATAAACAGTACTCATTATCTTAATGTTCAACAGGTAATGTTAAGGAGCGACACATGTCTATAATTGTTATACTACATGCAAACAACGTGAATAACAAGCAACAGACAACCATAGCACTTGTAAAGCTAAAGTTAACATGCATAGGATTTGTGTGTAGGGCTGCATAGTAACTATTTAATGTATGCATCAGTACTAAGAATTGTACTGGTTAATTTTTAGAGGTGCTGGTTGCTTTGAACCACTTGGACAGAACCCCAAGTGGTCTAATGATATGTCATCTATAAATCATATGCAAAAATATAACAGGCCTCTACGTGATGAAAAACAACACAGTAAAAACCCTGTTAAAAATATTATTGGTTGAACAAAAATCAAACACATGAATTTTTACAACGAATAAACACTTTAGCTAGCCTCTTACTGCAGTGACCTAATCTAATTTCTCCTGAGCTTAAACAAATCATGCACATGGTTGGCTGAAACAAATTCATAGTTAATTTTTGCATGTGCCTTAATGAAATTAAATTAATTTCATATCAATCAACCTTTCAAAACACCCTAACATTCTTCATACAAAATTTCTTACATTTATGGTATATACACATATGCTGGTATGCATATGAGGCCACAAGTTTAAGCTTAAAGCAACACTTTGTTAAAGCTGTTACATCATACTTAGATAAACAATATCCTAATGTTGATGTTTTCCTAGAAATCTTGTTGCCAGGATACCAGAAGTAGAGACAAAACATACATTAACACTGCAATATTACCTTGCCTTATGTTTAATTCAACATCCTCTGTTATTTTTTCCACCATTTCGGTCGGTAAATCCACTGGTATCTCTGCCATATCGGCCATGTACTTGAGTACGATGCAATTGGCCAAGAGCTTGAGGTCGTCTCGACTGCCGTCAAAATGCTTGAAGTGCTCGACATCCAACCAGAACACTACCCACTCAACTGAATCATCAGCAACACAGAAGCTGAGTAACTATAAAGACACACAATTTTTTACAAAGCAAAAATTTTTAAGTGCCCATTTATACCCATATATAGTATATACATTTATAGTGTATATATTTATAGTATCAACCAAATTCAGGCTCATTGTTCCAAGACTAATATGGGCATCATTTTAAAAATCATTTTCTAACACTGCTATATCAATATTGACCCTCTCCAAGTATGGGCAATACAATTATACTGACCACATTTGATAGTTGTTTAGCCATTGGCTGACTGGCTTGTGAAGTTGTAAGATATCAGAACTTCAACAAGTAGATGATATCACCTTCACTATAAAGGCAACCTATTTAAACAGTACAATTTTCTGCATTAATGGCATTCATTGTATAAACATTTGACTTATGCAATAGGTGAAAATATTGACCAAGTATATCTTTATTGAGTCCATTGGTTGTTGTTTAGCACTAAAGGTCATTTCAAACTGTAACAATTCATCACTATTTCTTTACCATATTGAAATATATATGTGTGAGACATGTGTGTGTGCGAGTGCACGTGTGTGTGTATGTGTGCACGTGTGTGTTGCGTGTGTGTTGCGTGTGTGTGTGTATGCGTGTGTGTGCATGCATGTGCACACATGTGCATCAATGCCATATGTATCACGCTTTGCATAAAATAACACAGTTGTATACAAGGGTCATCATGAACATTAACAAAAAAGGTTACAGAGGATCTTTGATTATAATTTATTCATTGCAACTTCATAGTTTGCACCAGACACCAACAAGACCCATATATAAAGGGCTGAACAAATTAATGAAACACTTAAAGAGAAGGTTACTATGGATCATGTGTTTAGTGGGTAGCCAATGCTTGTACAACAATTATTAAGAAGTCTTAGTTCTGGTGAGGGAGGAAGCCAGCCATTGAGAAAAGCTACTACACTGAAGACCTCTTGTAACCTCCCATACACAGTTAGCAAAAACTAGGAGTTGTTGCTAAGATACTATAGAGCAATAGACACACTTTTAAACAAACTGAAGTATGTGTTTGATCATCACTCAACTTATTGTTAAACTACTGTCAGCTTTATAATGGACT
This sequence comes from Spongia lamella, assembly GCA_963930835.1. Lineage (NCBI taxonomy): Eukaryota > Metazoa > Porifera > Demospongiae > Dictyoceratida > Spongiidae > Spongia > Spongia lamella. The sequence continues at coordinate 4,119,778 of OZ005748.1, read as the reverse complement.
GTCATAGGCATATATACAAGAAGTGATGTCACAAGAATATATACATAAGCTAAGTGGTTTCCAAAGAGTATGTAAACGCTTAAAATTGACTTGCATCAATTGCCTATGTCATGAGAAGTAATGTTATATCATAAATTTATTCCTTTCAATTGACTTCATCTCCATGCCATGCCCATCTTTATAATTTATTTTATCAATAGCCAAAATGTCTCTAAACAGGAATACCCTAGTGGTTAATTAGAGCATTGTACTGCTGATCAAGAAGTTCCTTCCTAGTTCAACGCTCAGCTGCTGCTGTTGCTCCCTTGAGCAACTTTTCTCACATTTCTCCAGTCCACCTAGCTATATGAATGGGGACCTCGCTGTGTATGGCTGGGGATGTGAATTACAGTACCCGCATGAAAACCTACGTTGGTCTAGATGCAGTTATACTGGGTAAAATACCTGCATTTGCATTTAAACAATTTAAACATAGGATGCGTGCCTGACTTGTTGGAGTAACTTTTCTCCACGACAGTGATGTGTACATGGGGGTGCCCACCCCTCAGTGAATTCATGTGAGAAGCCTCACAATTGCATATTGTCGTTGTGTGTGTGTACGCTTTGCTAAAGGTGAGCATGCCCGTAGTAACAAAATGTGTCATGAATAACTGCAAGAACACGTTAATCACTATAAAAGATATTTTAGCAAAGTGATTAGATGGAGCACTTCAGTACAAGAAAGGTGGACATGGTACACAGTTAACAAAGTGGTTTCAACTAAAGAAGACCAAGTTGTACTTATAGGGAAGTGATTTGTACTACTGTGAAAAGAGTTAACTCATCAAAATAGGGAATTAAGACTTGAAATTAATTTGTATGCATTTCTATGTACTCCTTAGGGATGAGTCCCTTTCCATGTGACATTCTCATGATGCAATTATGTTATGCTAATGGTAGTTGCTTAGCTACAAGTTCCTGGTTTCTAGATGATGAAGAACAGCAATTGTGCACACCACATCATCGAGCCATATCTGTCAACTGCTTTAGTGACAGGCAGACACACAGACATGCACATACGTACATACATATACGTACATACATATATGTACATACATATATGTATGTACATATGTATACACATACGTATATGCCACATACAGGGACACAGAAATAGGGAGGCCAGGGCCTCACTAGTTTACAGTGGGGTTGAGTACAATTGTTACCATTTGAGCCTTGGACTATAACTATGGCCCCCTACAACTTTTCATCTTCCTACACCTCTGGAGACTGTGTGGTGTGTGTGTGTGTGTGTGTGTGCGTGTCTCCACACACACACACATGCAGTGAAAAACAGGCACATTTGTGTGAGTGTATGTGTGGGCATGTACCATATACATACCAGGTAGCCCTCTCAGCAAACAAGACAATTTCCACTTCCACACACACACACACACACACACACACACACACACACACACACACACACACACACACACACACACACACACACACACACACACACACACACACAAACACACACACACACACACACACATACGCACACACACATACGTGCACACACACACACACACACACACACACACACACACACACACACACACACACACACACACACACACACACACACACACGTACACACACACGTACACACACACGTACACACACACACACACACACACACACACACACACACACACACACACACACACACACACACACACACTGTAGCACCTGGATGTATACATGAAGCTATAATATATCAACATTAATATTCCTCCTGACCCCTCCTTTATAATATAATCAAACAGAATGACATTAAGTACCATATGTATGTACATGTGTTCATACATGATTGTACAATATACATACACACATATATGTACACCACAGTACATATCAGGATTGATCCCTCCTTACAAATATAATAAAATAGAACAACATTAAGTATCATATGTATGTGTGTGTAGAACAACATTAAGTATCATATGTATGTGTGTGTATGTGTATTGTGTCTTCATGCATGATTGTGCAATGTACATACACACACATATGATATGTGACCCGGCATGAGAAAACCGGGCTTATGTACACAAAATACACCTCTATTCATATTATAGTATGTATCTCCTTTACTGTATAAGATTTACAGAATCTGTAAGTTGCATGAGATTCTCTGTTAAAAACTGCATAAATGGTGAAAATTGTGTTGGAATCTCATGCTTACACGAGAAGTTATTTAATTTTGAAATCCAATTTTATGTGCACATGAGCCCTGTTTCCTCATGCCGGGTCAGTGTACACCACAGCACATACCAGGGTTGATCCCACTTCATCGTAAAGAATACAACTCAGCGATGATATCCCAAGCTTATCGTCACACACTGAAGTCGGCATCTCAAATGACGGCTTAATCAAACTGTTTAATCTGCAACAAAAAATACATTAGCACCCTTAGAGTTAATGAAGTTAATGCCAAAACATGCTCTTTGACAGAAGACCCTGAAACTTGGTAATGAATTACTATTTTACAAGGAATACCAGGTGGGTACAAAGGTATGGAAATCTTTGCAAATAGAAATACATGTAAACACACTAACAACTGTTAAGCTGAGCTATCTCAAGTAACTCTTGCTTATGTCTAATGGTGAGATTTCAATGGCTTATGTGTGTGTAGGCATTTTAGTTGAAGCATGCATGCAATGTACAAGTTAACACAACACCTGATGGTTTTATACACTATAGAAGAAACCTAGGTAGTCTCGTGTAGCCAGACCACTTTTCTCACTTTTATTTGTGGTGGTGGGAAAAGGGTCTGGTTACCTTACTTTAGCTGTAGAATCCACGGATTTTGGGAAGCGTTGATGGCTAAAAAGGAAGCGTTAAACGAGCGGCACCTGTGATATAGACAGCCAATACAGGCTGGTTTAATAAGCAAGCAAGATATATAATGTATTGGCCACCTAGGCATGAGCAACAATGCTGACAATAATTGTGATGTTCATCAGAAAATAGATTATTTAATGCAAAATACAATGTCAAAATAGTCACAAGCCAAAACAAAGATGAATAATAACTAAAGAGGCATCATAAACTTGTGCTGTAATAAATGTATTCGTATTTTCTGATTTTTTATAAATTGGATATGATCGAAAATCATGATGTTTTGAAATTCACACAACCGCTCAGGACTAGTGAAAATGTCATATACGTATATACATGTATATATTCTTCTGTGAAAACAGATAACTTTAATATCTGAAATGCTGAGCCTTGCCATATAATATGTGTGCAATACTTACACACGTACGAAAAGACTGGGTATGTTTGTATGGGAAATTAATAATAGTACAACGCACTTTGCACTTTAATTTTTAAAACAACTTTTACCATTTACAAATTAGTTCAAAACATGTTTTGCTATTACCAAATATAGCTATTTCAGTTACAAGCATTGCTGTAATCTTCTCTGGGTCGATGTTAAATTACAACAAAGCTTGTTAAGGAAAGTCCTCTTTAGAGTACATGAAACTGATAAATGTCGTAATTGTTTTGTTAAGCATGTGTTACTATCATCTTCACTGTGTTAACAATACTAAACATTACACAAGCTTGTCAATAAAATGTTACCCTAGAGTGAGTGAAACTGAGTATTAAATTATCACAATTGTTTGGTTGACATGTGGTCGAATTGTAAGTATTGTACATATCTGTGAGTGTATTTGTTGAATGTCCATTAATAAGGATTGTGCATGTATCCATTATTGATTGTTGATCTTGTGGAATGCACAAACATGTGCACCAACACACATAACACATACACACGCACATACATATGTATACGTACGTACGTACACACATTACGCATACGCATATGCACACGCACACACACACGCACACACACACAGTCACTTTGCCAAGCATACAATATATAAAACCCTGTAATTGACAGCCAACACAAATGTTTTCTTTTAAAAATTACACCCAACTAATATCAAATTAATATGTTAATAATAATAAACTCATAGACTACAAGTATCAATATTTGCACTCCATACAATTGTTTATGCCATATTGTATAACATGAGATCATCAACACTCTCAACTGCATCAACATGCTTATTCAAAAGAGATAACCCCCAAGTGATTCATAAACTGCTTAACATGTGTATGGTGGTTTGGTGACATCA